>CAWUFW010004295.1:1200000-1579815 GCA_963921515.1 Calotriton arnoldi
AAACGTTTGCGAGCCAGAGCTTCAGTGCTTGCCTACGGCGCTGTCTTTTCACACATGCATGCTAACAAATGCTGCCCCCTCCCAAAAATGAAAAACAAGCAACACGAAGGGCATAGGTTGGGGAGATGGGGGATAATGGCAGAGAAGGGGCAGAGAAAATGCAGATTTCTTTTAACAACACGGCGCCTTGTACACGGAGCATGAAGCGCGGCCGGCCGTGATGCAGAGAGGGGAGGTAGCGTGCAGACTTCATATAAACAAACAAGCAGCTCAAGAGGAGTGGTGGGGGCGGGCACAGGGAGACAAAGGGGAGTGGTGCAGGGGAGACAAGGAGGCACTGCAGTTGCCGCCCTGCGCGCCGAGCTCACTCCCGAGGCAAAACGCCGTGGGATTGAACCTGTTCAGAAGAGGTGAGACATGCACCCACCTTTAGCCATTTGCAGGCTACGATTAGAAAATGACCCACGCAAAAGCCAACCCAATGCTTGGGGGGAGTCAGACTCACACAGAGTAGTTACAAGAAGCCTCTCAGAGCAGCACATGCGTGCTGCGCTAGGCTTGACCTAAAAAGCGCAAAGATCCTGTTCTGTTTTATTTATGGAGTTATTCTAATCACTACTGTGTTAACCGTAGACAGCACTGCTCTCACTACCCTCAAATCAAAGTCTGAGAGAAATCATCAGCAATACTGCCTTGTTGAGAGTTACTGTCTGCCTGATGAAGAGCCACCTCTAAATCACCAATACTCTGTCAGGGAATCTGGCCTCTTGTTAACCAACAAAAAAGGGTCCAGTATCTCTTCAAGAGAAATCTTGTCCGTTGTTGCGGAAATTCTCTTTCTGACATAGAAAACAAAAAGCATCAAGACCAGCGCTAAATGTTTTTTCTACCACAATATTGAAACTTTATCAACCAGCACTTAAATCAACTCCACAAATTCAACTACCAATGCACCCACATATTATCAAGTCAAGTCGATGTGAAGAATAACAAATCTATACTATGTAGTTCATTAGACAACAAGTTGGTAATCTAAATTGTAAAGTTAATATGTGCGGAACTGCAACTGTGAAATGACTTTTAGCTGTAGTTCTGGGTAGAAATAGCATGGCCCACCCTCTAGAACTGAGTCTGCACGCAGGCCTCTGCGCCGGCTGAGATTTGTCAACAGAATGCAAAAGGCCTCGGTCTGCGGACCTCAGAGGGTGACTGTCAGAAGAAACCAAGCATTGCAAGTAAACAGGGGGACTTATTTAGAAGACACTTTCGCCACCGGTGTGTCACTTTTTGTTACGCAGCGGCAGCGGATTTACTGCCTCATATTTACAAGGACAGGAAAAGCCACCCTGCGTGGCTTTTCCTGCCCTCGTAAATATGGCCCCTTTACACGCAGCACTTTGCGTGAAAGGGGCGTTCCATGGGTGTTGCTAAGGGTGTTCCCACACAACACCCATGGAACCTGACACATTTCCAGATTTATGAGAAATTGTAAACCTGGAAATGCGTCTGAATGGCATACCTCCCCAGGGGAGGCGTAGGGAGGCGCAACGAGGAGAAATGTATTAATTTCTCCTCGTTTTTTTACTCTTTCTATGTGTGCTGCATTCTGCAGGACACATGGAAAGAGGAAATCACCTCTGGTGATTGTTTATGTACAGGAAGGTGGCCCTTCCTGTGCATAAACAATCATTAAAAAAATGACGTTTTGCAAGTTCTATGTATGCTAATGCAACACACATAGAAGTTGAAAAACTCCATTTCAGATTGTTTATGTGCAGGAAGGGTTCCCTTCCTGCACATTAACAATAATCCCTGTGACGCAGGTATCCTTGTACCATGGTGCAAGTGTCGGCGCATGGCAGCCCATTGTGCACCAGCGCAGGGGAGAGCACAGGAATGAGACATATGATTGTAAAAATGTCACATCCCTGTGCTTTGAAAGTGCTGCAGCGTGGCGCAGCCAAAGGGCTTGCGGTGCCGCGCTGCAGCACTTTCTTGTAAATTAGGCCCAGGGTACTTACCTGTCCGTAGCCACCACTCATGGCAGTTAAGGAGATGGGTTTGGATGAACTGAGCTGCACATTCTCTGCATGCGCACCGTTTTCACAGTATTACCATTTAAATTTATTGCTATGAACCACAGACGTCCAATTTATCCATCTCTTTAATACTTTCCATTTCAGTTTTTTAATACACAATCTATTTCTGGTCAAGAAAGGTAACATTCTGTACTTACTGGCAGGGAAACATCCAGGGATGTGAGCTCATGAAAACTTTTCTTTAGACCCCTCTCCAAACTGTCTGTAGTTTTTAAATCCATGTCCAGTGCTTATGTGATGTAGTGCAACAAATGGATTTTGTTGTTTTTTATGTGTTGCACAAGTTACTTAATGGGTTAGTAAGTAGTGATGAACAGTAGGTAGCTTCAGATAGCCAATGCAGAAATAAACATTATTTTATATTTCCGGCAGTGCATGCACGTATAAGCATGAATTAATATTCAAGAATGGATGTGCGTTTCCAAACATTAATTAGATTTCAGAAACTTGAATCAATATTTCAAACAATGTTTCAGACAAACATGATTATATTTTAGATACACAGAGCCAGTTTGGTAAGGGCTGTTTTTTCTCGAGTTTTTCCAGGCTGTTTTGTAGACACAGAGGGTCCGATTCACAAAGGTAAACTGAGACAAAAGTCTAACTTTATGACTTTCGGTATTCAAGGGCTTTTACCAGTAGTAAATGCCCTTTGTGAATACTGAAAGTCGTAAAGTTAGACTTTCGTCTCAGATTACTTTTGAGATTCGGCCCCAGACTTTGGTCAGAGTGTTCATAGAAGGGTAGTTTCCAGCATGACCACCCCACAACAGAGGCACAAAGAACATTACCTCCCGTCCCTCCCTCGCCTTCCTCCAATACAAATGAGGCCCCGCCTCCCACCCAGACCCACCCCCAGCATAAAAACTCTGCCCGCCCCCACCTCCACCTGTTTTTTTCTGTCTCCCTAGTGAGACTTACCTTCAGTTCCTCCCTGTGGCGGTGCCGGGGAGTCTTCGAGTTGGTTCTCTGCGACGGCGGTACCCTCGACGGAGTTCTCCTGGCGCTGCCTCCTCTCCTCGTCTCCCTCGTGGATGGGGGCGGAGCGGTGGCTCAGGAAGCCGCTGCGTTGTTTGGCGGCCCTCCTGTGGCTGGGGCTGTGTTTCCGGGTCGGGCCTGCTTGGCTGCCTCTGCTCCCGGACTGCACTCTTCACGGTGTCCTGGTAGGACGGGTTTTTGACCCGTGGTTTGTTCCTTTACGCTGTATGGGGGTACCGGGTGCTGTGGCTTGCTGTTTTCCCTTGACTGGCGTGGGGGTCTGTCCGCCTTGTCTTGGGGCTGCTGGGGGCTGTTTTCCACTTGCTGCCCTGGGTCGTTTGAGGTTGTTGGGGGCCTTCTGGGGTCTTCTTCCTCTGCTGCTTGGTCACCGGTCCCCCTGGGGCGCCCTGGCTGCATGGACTTCGCGGGGGTGTTGGTGCCTCTTCTGTCTGTGGCTGGTGCAGGACTTGGCTGTGGCTGCTCTGTCCGGTGCTTCGGGCTCCGCCGCTGCCTTCTGGTCTGTCCCGTCCTCGTCCGGCGGATCCTGTGGGCGGATGGTTTCCGTCTGGGTCCTGGGGTGCTGAGCCTTCTCCCGCCTCTGGCGTTGCCTTTGGCTCTGGGGGGTGTGGAGGGTCGCTTGGGCTCCTGTGCTGGTCGGCTGGGCTTTCCTCTTCCCTGCTGGACGGGCCCTGTGGGGTTCATGGTGTTCCTGGCCCGCCTGGTTGGGCTTGCCCTTCTGTCCCGGTGTGGGGATAGGTGCTGTGGGAGTGGCGTGCGTTGCCCGTGCTTGCTGTTTCCGCTTTTGTGTACATTGTGCTTGCTGCTTTGTCCACTGTGGGCCGCCCGGCTGGCGGCTGTTTGTCGGTTGCCTGCGGAGCCTGCTGTGTGCGGTCTCTTTTCCTCCGCCCCTGGGCGTTCCTTCTGTGCTGTGTTGGTCCTGTTTGGTTTCAGGTTCCTTCTCGCCCTCTTTTGCATCAGTGGGTTTTTCCTGCGGTGCTGCGGGTCCCTTGCTTCCTCCGGCGGCTTTGCTTGTTGGGGGTGTTCGCCCCTTTCCTCCCGTTGGGCTGTTGGTCTCTGTCCTGGCCGCTCTGCTTGGTGGGTCGGCTGTTCTCCTTGGCTGTTGCTGTGGCGCTGGCCTGTTTTCGGCTTCTTCTATGCCCTCCTTGGTGTGGGGTTTCGTGGCTTTGGCGGCAGCTGTTCGAGCCTCCGGCCTTGGCGCCTGGTGGGCCCCTGCTCTTGTCGGTTCTCTGCTGTTTGGTGGAGTCTGGCCTGGTTCGTGCCTGGCTGGGTGGCTGCCTGGGACTATTCGGTGCTGTGGGCTGCAGGTCCTCTGTCCTTCTGGCCGGCTTGAGGCTTCTGTGTGCCTTTACTTGTGTGGGGCGTCCTGCCTTTCTGGGGTGCCTTGTCCTGAGGTCTCTCCTTTGTCCCCATTGTGGGCTTCTCCTCCGCCTTTACAGTGGGTGCGGTTTGGCCTGTTTTTCGCCCTGGCTCCCTGCCTCCTCTCCTGCGGGCCCTGCCCGGCTGGGTCCCTGTCGCTGCTCTCTGTTCGGTTCCCTACGGTGGGTGGTCGTCTTCGGCCTTTTCTTCCTCGGTGGCGGCGGCCCATTTCTGGTGGTTGGGTCCTGTGTACTTTGGTTCTTGTGTACAGGGTCGTCTTGGTGCTGGTTCCTCCGGATTCGGGGGTTCGGTTGCCTCCACTGCCTGTCTCCGGTCCCCGCGGGTGGCTCTGCTGGACTGGGTGTCCAGTTTGGTTGCCAGGTGGTCGGTCTGCTGGGTTCCTGTCGTGGTGCCCGGGCCTGGGCCCCTCTCCGTTCTGTTTCTGGGGTTCGGGGTGTCCGGTGGCTTCGGCCTGTACTGGCTCTCCTGTGGGTCTGCTCCTGGGTTCGGCCCCTTCCCTTCCGTGTGTTGGTCCTTTCGGCCGTCGTTCCTCTGGTTCTGCCTGGCATCTTTTGGCATGCCGTGGGTCTCGGGACGCCTCTCTCCGCTTCCCAGTCGCCGCTTCTTTTCTGCGGTTCGCTGTGGGTGAGGCCCGTTTCGGTTTTGAGTCCTTTCCTTCGGCCTCCGGCCCTCGCCCTGGGTCTTCCCGCGGGTCCTGGTGCCTCCTGTGGCTCTCCTTCGTGCGGGGGTTTTTTCCTTCGTCCTTCTCTGTCGGTCGGCCTCTGGCTGTGTGCGGCCGGAGTGTCTTTTTGCTCGGTCTGTTCGGGGGACCTTGGTGGTTCTTCTGGGGATCGGGGTTGTTGGTGGCCTGGGGTGTGTCTTCTCTGGTCCCCTCTCGGGGCTTGGTGTTCGTTGAGGCTCGTTGTGGCCTTTGCATGGCCCTGTTCCCTTGTCCTGCCTGCACCTGGTCTCTCTTCCTTCTCTGGATCGGGCCTTGTTGTCCCGGGGCTCCTCCGGCGGTCCTGTGGCTGCAGGGGCTCGTGGCTTCTGGGGTGTTTTCAGGTTCCGGGGCTCGTTTCTACTTCTCCGCCTGACCGTCTGGATCCTGTTGGGTTGGTCTCCGGGGTCTGTTGTCCCCGGTGCCCGTGTCGGTCTGTGTCTGGGGGGGGAGCTGTCCTGGTGGCTCTCCCGCCGTCGCTTTCTGGCTGGCTGTTTGCTGCCTCCTCCGGCTCCGCTTGTGGTGGCTTTGGTCACCGGCCTGTCCGGGTGCAGGGTTGGCTGGGGTCTATTCGGGTTCAGGGGTGCTGGTCCCTGGTCTCCTGGAGTTCCTCCTGCTGCCACTTGTTGGGGGCTTGCCCTGGTGCTCTTTCGTGGGCGGGGCCCATGCGGTGTTGGTTCAGTTTGGCGTTCTGGGGAGGTGGTCCTCTGTCCGCCCTCTGTGTGGGTTCCGGTTCTGTTCCTTGTTTGCCTGCATCCTGTTTCCCTGGCTCCGGTCTGGGGGCTGGGGCTGTCGGCTCTCTCCCTTCGGCGAGTGGCCTCTGGGCTGGCGGCTCTGTTTTTGCTGGGTCATTCCTTCTTCCCGCGTTTTCTCTCTTCTTCCCCGTGTGGCCTGCCTGTTGGTGGGTCGTTGGGGCCTCCCTGTGGTGGTCCTGTTGCGGTTCCGGGGTGGGCCTTGGTGGCCCGGTTCTGGTCTCTGGGATGGGGTCCCGGGGCTCGGGGGGGTCGTTGGCCTTCCCTCTCCTGTGCCTCGGGGTCTTCTAGGTGCCTTCCTCCCCCCCTTTTTCCACTGCTCCGGGCCTTTATGGTTCTGGTCGGGTGGCTCTGTGCTCGGGGTTGTTGGTTGCTCCCCGTTGGCCTGGGGTGCCTTGGTCTCCTCTCCTGTCCGCCTTCTGTTGCGTTCGGGTGTGGGTCCTTCCGGTGGTTCCGTTCTCTTGCTGTTTCCGGCCCTTCCCCTGGGTTCTGTGCTGGGATTTCGCCTGCTGCCTGGTGGTGGTGCGGCTGGGCTTTGCTGGGTTGGGGGCTCCTGTCCGTTTGGCGGTTGCTTGGCTGCCTTCCCGTCGGTCCTCCTCTCTGCTGTCCTGTGCTTGGCATGGGCGGACCTTTTCGGCCTGGTGTTCTGCTCTGGGGTTGTTACCTCGGTGGCTGGCCTATGTTTGGCGTGGCGATTCCTTCCTGGTGGGGCTCTTCTGGGTTTGTCGGTGTCTCCTCTGCGGGTGCTGTGGGCGGCTCTCTGGCTTCTTGATGCTCCTGGCATTCTTGCGGGTTGGCGGGGGTCTGTTGCCCCCTCGCCCTGTCTGATCCTTCCCTTCGGGGTCTTGGCTGCTGGTATTGGCTGTCCTCCCTTTGGTCCCCTTGGGGGTCTCGGGTTGCGGCTCTTGTCTTTTGGGCCTTGTTTTTTGGTTACCATCCCCTCTGCGCGGCGCTTGGGGGTGTTGGATCGGCTGTGGGTTCTCGTTTTGCTTTGATCCGGTTGCGGTGGTTGTTTGGCCTTCCTCTGCTCTGTTGGGTCGTTGGCTTTGGTCCCCGGTCTTGCTGACTGTCCGTCTTTTGGGGGTGGTTCCTCCTGTGGGGGTTTGGGGGTGTTCCTCTCGCTGTTTGGCGGTTTCGGTGGCTGCGTTGCTTGATGTCCGGCGTGCTTTGCTGTGGTCCCTGCCGGTTGTGGTGTCCTGTCGGGTGGGCTCCTCTGTGGGATCTGTTGGACTGCGTCCTGGTCTTCTCCCTCTCCGTTTGACTGTCGCTGTCCGTTTGCGTGTCTGGAACGCTTGTCTGCTGTTCTGGGCCGCTGGGTTCCTGGGATGTTGATCTGCTGTGTTTGGGGCACTGTTTCTGTTTTGGTGTTCTCTCGCACTCAGCTGTCCGTCTCTGTTTTCTTCTGCTTGCTATGTCCTCATTTGTATTGAAGGAAGGCGAGGGAGGGACGGGAGGTAATGCTTCCATTTCTAACGATAATGGCATTACTCCTAGTCCTACTCCCTCGCCTTCCTTCAGGACCCTCCCTCCCTCCCGGTGCGGTTCATCTGAGTGCTAGCTCGGCTTGTTTACGTACAGGTGGAGGTGGGGGCGGGCAGAGTTTTTATGCTGGGGGTGGGTCTGGGTGGGAGGCGGGGCCTCATTTGTATTGAAGGAAGGCGAGGGAGTAGGACTAGGAGTAATGCCATTATCGTTAGAAATGGTAGCATGAATATGCACCTGAATATCAACACCTACACACAGTGGCGGCCGGCACAGGTAAGAGATGCGTGGCGGGGGCGGGGTGGGCATCGGAGAAGTCAACAAATGACGGAATAAGTCAAATTAAATTTAAAAAAAAATAAAACCACTTACCTTGCACTCGCCACATCGCCGAATCGGCCGCCACTGCTTACGTATACAGTGGGAGGAAAAAAAGCCTCACTAAAAAAAGACCATTGCCTCCTCATCTCTCTCGCTTATCTCTATTACATAATGAGGCCCCTGTGCCTCGAAGACATACCCCCTACCAATATAAAAAGGCCCGCCTCTCCACAACTCCTGCTCTTTTGTGTCTGTAGACACTGTAGGGTGAGCGGCACGCTCACTCCAGTGAGGATTAGTTTGTTTTTGTTATTCTGGCTCCTCTTGTTTGGCTGCATTTTGCACAACCGGAGTTCACCTGGGGGATTGTAAATTGTGGATTTCTACCGGGCTGCATTGCTTCTGACAGCCAGAGATCTCGGATTAGTGATTGTCTCATGGCATTCGGAGAAGGCCTTGTAGGCGTACCTGCATACGTTGGAGTGGTGATCTGCTTGAGGTGTGGACGCTATGTGTCTGGGGGCAACTTGAGGCGATTGGTCCTGGTAAGAAGATGGCAATTAATTGGTTGGTGGTTGCTTGTGGTGAGTTTTCTGAGAGCTGTGCCTGCACACTGTGCAGCAGGTTTTTCCTTTTCCATGGTGCTGTTTCCCCCGGCCGGAGGTTTGCTGTGCATTCCTCCAGCTGGGGTGGGACTGGCTGTGTTGCCGGGGCCACCTGTTGATCGGCCGGATTCTCTTGGAGGCTCTCCAGCTGCATAGTGGCACCTCTCTGTACCTGTTGGCAGTGCAACAGTATTTGCCGATGAAATTTCGGCATTCCCCAAGCTGCTGGGCGCCTGGTGGGACGCAGTGGTGGGATAACTTGGAAGGCCTGGCTCCAGGGGTATCCTTGGCCTGTGGAAATCCCTGGGCTTGTGAGGGCACTTCAGAGTGGTGCTCTGACTGTTGCTCTGCCAGGTTGGTGCAGAGGCTGCATAGTGCTGCACACTTTTGGCATTTCCATTCTGCATGTTTCTGGGAGTGCTGTGCCTCTCGGTGAATGTAGTGCATGACAGCCTGTTCGATCGTGGTGCTCTTTACTACTGGCAAAAGTAACTGATGGTAGGACAATATTTTTTTAGAAGATGTATAGCTGTGCTGTACTTTGTAGATTGGTTATTCCTGGCCTGTGGCCTGTCCATTTTCTCATTGACTGTTGGTTTTCCTCTGTAGTTTTCTGTGTGGTTTTCGTTGACCTATTCTGTGCTGAGCCAGTATTTAATGGCTAACAGTTGGGTCGATATCTAACTGGGGGCTGTGTTGGCACCGCCGGAGGTCTGCAGGGCGTTTCTCCAGCTGGGGGTGTGTTCCTGGTTTGCCATACAACCAGCTGTTCTACGTTCTAATGCAGGGGGCTTTCTCTATCTGCAGGGTGACAACTTTATTCTTGGATGTTCTGTCTGCTGGACTCCTGGTTTGAGGTTTCTCAGCAGGCTTGGTTGCTTGAAGGTATGTGCAGGGAGAGTCACTCTGGCCTAGTGGTTTAGGTCTTAGCCTCTTGCTCTGACGGTTATGATTTGACTCCTAGTGTTTCAATGGTTGTGTGTGTGCTCAGTTACACTGTTACAGCATGGTTTTTCGACTGTTGGGTTCACCCGGACTGAGGTCTGCTGTGCCTTTCTCCAGCCGGGGTGAATATGTTTCAGTTGCCATGGCTCCCTGCTGTTTCCTGAGGCTATCGCTCAGGGTCGTGGTCTTGGGACTCTGGTGTTGGTGTCACCACTGTTGCAAGGGTTCATTCCTGTCTATCCCCTCATGGGGAGTTTGGAGCTCATGTTCTCTCTTAGACCAGTGATGTGGCTGGGAAACAACCATTACAACTCAGTTGCTACAACGCAACTACCATTACATCGCAATGCCATTACAACGCATGGCATTACAATGCGTATGCTTTTACCACGCATGCCTTTACAACGAATTTCGTTGTAAAGGCATGAATGGTAAAGGCATATGTGTTTTACATGTAAGTATAAGGTAAGTATACGGTTAAGGGTGGGTTTGGGTTTTGGGGTATAGGTTTTGGGGTGCCAAGGTTAATTTTAGGGTTCAGGGTGGATTTTGGTTTTGGGGTGCCAAGGGTAATTTTAAGTTTTAGGGTGGGTATGGGTTCTGGGGTAGCAAGGGTAATTTTAGCGTTCAGGGTGGGTTTGGGTTTTGGGGTGCTAAGAGTAATTTTAGGGATCAGGGTCGGAATGGGTTTTGGGGTGCCAGGGGTAATTTTAGGGTTCAGGGTGGGTATGGGTTTTGGGGTGCCAGGGGTAATTTTAGGGTTCAGGGTGGTTATGGGTTTTGGAGTGCCAGGTGTAATTTTAGGGTTCAGCGTGGGTATGGGTTTTGGGGTGCCAGGGGTAATTTTAGGGTTCAGGGTGTGTTTGGGTTTTCGGGTGCCAGGGTTAATTTTGGGGTTCAGGGTGGGTATGGGTTTTGGGGTGTCAGGGGTAATTTTAGGGTTCAGGGTGTGTTTGGGTTTTGGGGTGCGAGGGGGTAATTTTAGGGTTTAGGGTGTGTTTGGGTTTTGGGGTGCCAGGGTTAATTTTAGGGTTCAGGGTGGGTTTGGGTTTTGGGGTGCCAGGGTTAATTTAAGGGTTCAGGGTATGTTTGGGTTTTGGGGTGCCAGGGGTAATTTTAGGGTTCAGGGTATGTTTGGGTTTTGGGGTGCCAGGGGTAATTTTAGGGTTCAGGGTGGGTATGGGTTTTGGGGTGCCAGGGGTAATTTTAGGGTTCAGGGTGTGTTTGGGTTTTGGGGAGCCAGGGGTAATTTTAAGGTTCAGGGTGTGTTTGGGTTTTGGGGTGCCAGAATTAATTTTGGGGTTCAGGGTGTGTTTGGGTTTTGGGGTGCCAGAGTTAATTTTAGGGTTCAGGGTGGGTATGGGTTTTGGGGTGTCAGGGTAATTTTAGGGTTCAGGGTGTGTTTGGGTTTTGGGGTGCCAGGGGTAATTTTAGGGTTTAGGATGTGTTTGGTTTTTGGGGTGTCAGGGTAATTTCAGGGTTCAGGTTGGGGTTTGGGGTGCCAGGGGTAATTTTGGGGTTCAGGGTGGGTATGGGTTTTGGGGTGCCAGGTGGAATTTTAGGGTTCAGGGTGTTTTGGGGTTTTGGGGTGCCAGGGGTAATTTTAGAGTTCAGGGTGTGTTTGGGTTTTGGGGTGCTAGGGCTAATTTTGGAGTTCAGGGTGGGTATGGGTTTTGGGGTGTCAGGGGTAATTTTAAGGTTTAGGGAGTATGGGTACTGGGGTAGTAAGGGTAATTTTAGAAATTTAGGAGGGTATGGGTATTGAGGTAGTAAGGGTAATTTAAGAATAAACCTGAAAATGTTGCACCTTCACACCGGAGTGGCTCGTTTTCTCCTGCTGGGAACGCAGGGATTCTCGTCTGCACATATATATATACATATATACATATATATATATATATATATATATATATATATATATATATATATATATATATATATATATATATATATATAAATATATATATTCTCAATCAAATGCCCAAGGAGCTCAGGGAAGCACTCGACAGTTCGCCCACCTTCCGGCATTCACGATCAACTTGTCTTGATTCTCACTGCATGAATTCTCTGTGCCTGACGAGTTTCACAGCTCTCCGCCGCTTTTTCAAAGGCAATTTGCATAAGGTTGACGCAGGACGCTTCCTTCTTTTATAATGCAAGGTCGTGTTTTAATGAAGTAATTAACCCTCGTGGGACTCGCTAAGTGCGTCTCTTGGTGTACAGCCTGATGGGACATGTAGTCCTTGAAGCAATGAGTTCAATACCCTGAGTGGGTTCCATGCGTCAACCTGTAAATAAAAAGCTTTAGGTTATCCTTGGTAGGTTACAGAAGTATCAAGGCAAGGCTTCTTTTCAAAACGGCTCACTGTGCTGACAGGCATGGATACAGTTCCTCGCCTCAGCCTCTCAATATTAGGAGATGGTGCATTCCCCCTCGGCCAGGGCAGCGTGTCACTATTCTTTCAATCAAATGCCCAAGGAGCTCAGGGAAGCACTCGACAGTTCGCCCACCTTCCGGCATTCACGATCAACTTGTCTTGATTCTCACTGCATGAATTCTCTGTGCCTGACGCGTTTCACGGCTCTCCGCCGCTTTTTCAAAGGCAATTTGCATAAGGTTGACGCAGGACGCTTCCTTCTTTTATAATGCAAGGTCGTGTTTTAATGAAGTAATTAACCCTCGTGGGACTCGCTAAGTGCGTCTCTTGGTGTACAGCCTGATGGGACATGTACTCCTTGAAGCAATGAGTTCAATACCCTGAGTGGGTTCCATGCGTCAACCTGTAAATAAAAAGCTTTATGTTATCCTTGGTAGGTTACAGAAGTATCAAGGCAAGGCTTCTTTTCAAAACGGCTCACTGTGCTGACTGGCATGGATAAAGTTCCTCGCCGCAGCCTCTCAATATTAGGAGATGGTGCATTCCCCCACGGCCAGAGCGCTGTGTCACTATTTTTTCAATCAAATGCCCAAGGAACTCAGGGAAGCACTCGACAGTTCGCCCACCTTCCGGCATTCACGATCAACTTGACTTGATTCTCACTGCATGAATTCTCTGTGCCTGACGCGTTTCACGGCTCTCTGCCGCTTTTTCAAAGGCAATTTGCATAAGGTTGACACAGGACGCTTCCTTCTTTTATAATGCAAGGCGTGTTTTAATGAAGTAATTAACCCTCGTGGGACTCGCTATGTGCGTCTCTTGGTGTACAGCCTGATGGGACATGTAGTCCTCGAGGCAATGAGTTCAATACCCTGAGTGGGTTCCATGCGTCAACCTGTAAATAAAAAGCTTTATGTTATCCTTGGTAGGTTACAGAAGTATCAAGGCAAGGCTTCTTTTAAAATCGGCTCACTGTGCTGACTGGCATGGATACAGTTCCTCGCCTCAGCCTCTCAATATTAGGAGATGGTGCATTCCCCCACGGCCAGGGCGCCGTCTCACTATTTTTTCAATCAAATGCCCAAGGAGCTCAGGGAAGCACTCGACAGTTCGCCCACCTTCCGGCATTCACGATCAACTTGTCTTGATTCTCACTGAATGAATTCTCTGTGCCTGACGCGTTTCACGGCTCTCCGCCGCTTTTTCAAAGACAATTTGCATAAGGTTGACGTAGGATGCTTCCTTCTTTTATAATGCAAGGCGTGTTTTAATGAAGTAATTAACCCTCGTGGGACTCGCTAAGTGCGTCTCTTGGTGTACAGCCTGATGGGACATGTAGTCCTCGAAGCAATGAGTTCAATACCCTGAGTGGGTTCCATGCGTCAACCTGTAAATAAAAAGCTTTATGTTATCCTTGGTAGGTTACAGAAGTATCAAGGCAAGGCTTCTTTTCAAAACGGCTCACTGCGCTGACTGGCATGGATACAGTTCCTCACCTCAGCCTCTCAATGTTAGGAGATGGTGCATTCCCCCACGGTCAGGGCGCCGTGTCACTATTTTTTCAATCAAATGCCCAAGGAGCTCAGGGAAGCATTCGACAGTTCGCCCACCTTCCGGCATTCACGATCAACTTGTCTTGATTCTCACTGCATGAATTCTCTGTGCCTGACGCGTTTCACGGCTCTCCGCCGCTTTTTCAAAGGCAATTTGCATAAGGTTGACGCAGGACGCTTCCTTCTTTTATAATGCAAGGCGTGTTTTAATGAAGTAATTAACCCTTGTGGGACTCGCTAAGTGCGTCTCTTGGTGTACAGCCTGATGGGACATGTAGTCCTCGAAGCAATGAGTTCAATACCCTGAGTGGGTTCCATGCGTCAACCTGTAAATAAAAAGCTTTATGTTATCCTTGGTAGGTTACAGAAGTATCAAGGCAAGGCTTCTTTTCAAAACGGCTCACTGTGCTGACTGGCATGGATACAGTTCCTCGCCTCAGCCTCTCAATATTAGGAGATTGTGCATTCCCCCACGGCCAGGGCGCCGTGTCACTATTTTTTCAATCAAATGCCCAAGGAGCTCAGGGAAGCACTCGACAGTTCGCCCACCTTCCGGCATTCACGATCAACTTGTCTTGATTCTCACTGCATGAATTCTCTGTGCCTGACGCGTTTCACGGTTCTCCGACGCTTTTTCAAAGACTCGAAATGCATTGGGGATGATCTGTATGATGTCACAATTTGAGGAATATTTAATCTTGGAGTGTCATTATTGTGGAACATTATAATGTGAATTAAACAAGGAAGTTTCGAATACCTACGGTGCAAATTGTTTGAATTTCGATAAAGATGGATAAAGTATTGATTAATTGCTGATAAAATTATGAGAAAACTGAGTTTAAAATGTTCAAAAAGTTTCACTATTGAGCCACGTAGGTAGTGGCGCGAATTTGCGGCTGTGCACCCTGCAACAATTGAACAAAGTGTTCATTGGATCGTTTTTGCATTATTCTACGTGCATGGGCAGAGCGCGATTCAGGTGTTGCACGCCATACATTGCAGTTGGAGGATCTGGTTTAAAGTCAAGGATTATCAGGGTGAGCAGGCTCCCATTTATGCATTTTCACAGATTCTGTCCGACCGAGCCTTGCACCCCACACGCAGAGGAACTGAGGATATAAGTAGAAAAGTTAAAATGCAGTGGATTCCGACACGTTGGACTTTGGTATTCGAACTTCCATGAAGAACTGGATCTAATGATGAACTTTGGCAAACACCTTGTGTATTTATTTATATTGTTTACGGACAACTATTTATAAATTCTGTTTGACGTGCGACCAGGTTTGCACGTGAATTTTATTTTCATTGCAGCATTTTTTAATGTTTTGTTTCGTGTGGGTGGGAGACGAGCTCCGTATTTTGCTTATTTCCTTTAAAAAAAAGTTTGGGGTCATGTGGTACTAATTAGTTAGACGTTTAAAGGTGTTGGGTGGGGTCAGTGATACACTAGAATGATGTCGACAGAGGGGCACGTTCGGCAGACTTGGCGGTGTGAGAGTTTTGTTGTGCACATATATTTGGTATGTTTAAAATCGTCACGTTTTAAGTTATTAAGTGGGATTTGAGTTTAGGGAGGGAATGGATGGAAAAAGTTTTAGCAAGCATTTCAGACTTGGCGGTGTGAGAGTTTCGTTGTGCACATATATTTGGTATGTTTAAAATCGTCACGTTTCAAGTTATTAAGTGGGATTTGAGTTTAGGGAGGGAATGGATGGGAAAAGCTTTAGCAAGCATTTACTGTCATTTATTTTTTGTAACATTTTCAGTTTGATAGTGGCAGCACTTGGTTTACGGATATTATTAACGATATGAGGTGTGTTTAACCAGGGGAGTTTTGATTCTATTATTCTGGTTGTAATGGGACGTTCTTTCTAAATATTTTACAGTGACCCCTGAAGAAGAGAATGGACTCGAAATGCATTGGGGATGATCTGTATGATGTCACAATTTGAGGAATATTTAATCTTGGAGTGTCATTATTGTGGAACATTATAATATGAATTAAACAAGGAAGTTTCGAATACCTACGGTGCAAATTGTTTGAATTTCGATAAAGATGGATAAAGTATTGATTAATTGATGATAAAATTATGAGAAAACTGAGTTTAAAATGTTCAAAAAGTTTCACTATTGAGCCACGTAGGTAGTGGCGCGAATTTGCGGCTGTGCACCCTGCAACAATTGAACAAAGTGTTCATTGGATCGTTTTTGTACAGCCTGATGGGACATGTAGTCCTCGAAGCAATGAGTTCAATACCCTGAGTGGGTTCCATGCGTCAACCTGTAAATAAAAGCTTTATGTTAGAAGAAGGCGTGTCAGCCTCGAAACGCGTCGGCATGAAATAAAGAATGGCAAGAGAAAGGCGAGCTGCAGCGAGGCAAAGAAACCGGATGGTTGGGAGCGCCGTCGAGTGCCCCTTCAATGCTTCAGGGCATTTTGGTGATGAATATACATATATATATACATATATATACACATAGACACACATATATACATATATATATATATATATATATATATATATATATATATATATATATATATATATATATATATATATATATATATATATATATATATTATCTACTGGCGGTCGCCAGTAGATAGTTATAGTTAGAACCTATTTTCCATAGGAAATCCGCGACATTCTATTTGAAATAACTCTCTTGCCGGTTGACGTATCTTCGCAAAATTTTCAAACTTTGTGGGGCGCTCCGGTCCGCTCCTACCCTGAAAGTCTCGGGGGATTCGTCAAGCGGGAGCCGAGAAAAAGGGGGTCCCAAAGCGTGTTTTCCCCATTCATTTTCCCATAGGAAACTTTAGACACGGCTACAGCCCGAACTGCTGAACGGAATTACACCAAATTTGGCAAAGAGGTAGTTCTTGGTTCAGAAAGAACCCTTTTTGTTAAATGGTGTAAATCCGTTCAGTAGTTGCTGAGAAAATCAAAAGTAAAAGTACATATATATCTATGGCCGCGTCGGATTCGCGCACCCTCCCGATCACGAGCTGCATGCTAATTGGCTGTCAACACTCCAAATCAGGAAGTGTTGGCAGCCATTTTGTCCCTCGGTAGAACCGAGGGACAGAAACAAGTGCGCAAAGCGCACAAAGGGAGCAGGGTAGAAACACCCTGACCCCTAGGTCTGCTCAGGGGGTCCCACAAGGACCCCTGGGCAAAAATTTTTTTTTTAAAAATCGGCAGGATGCGCTCAGGGTGCGCGAATCCTGCCGAAAAAAATCAAAGCGCGGTCTCCGCGCTCGATTGCATTTTGCCCCCGGGTGGCCCAAGTCCCGGGGGCATGGTGGGGGTGTTCAATTTATGTATGGGGGCCTCAAAGGGCTCCCCAAGCCCCGGGGACCGCCACCCCCGGGGCTTTCTTTTACAAATGGTGCGGGAGGGCTCTGAGCCCTCCGCAGCCCCGGGACCACCACCTCCCGGGGCTTCTTTTTAAATTAAAAAACCTGTGTGGGGGCTCCAGCCCCACACGCCCGGGACCGCCACCTCCCGGGGCACTAAACATTTAAATATGGGGGTCCGTTACGGACCCCCAAGCCCGAGGACCACCACCACTGAATGGGAGGGGGCCGCGCGGCCCCCTCCTGGAGCCCTTGATGGCCCTGGGGACCGCCACCCCCAGGGCCGGCTCCTGCAGTGTCCCGGGGTGCCTACCCCGGGACACTGCTGTTTGCTATGACAGGACGGGAGCCTCGCGGCTCCCGTCCTGTCATAGCAAACTTGGTTTGCATTTTGAAAGAGAGAGCAGGAAACCTGCTCTCTCTTTCAAAATGCAAACCAATGCTTTCCACATGGGGAGCAGCATGTTAGCTGCTCCCCATGTGGAAAGCAATGCCGGCTCCGCAGGAGGCGGGGAGCCGGCTGGGACTGTGGGGGATTGGGGACCCCCACAGTCTCCAACGTGAGGCCAGGCCCCGGGGATGGGGTCCCGGGGCCATAAGTGGCCCGGGAGGGGCCACGCAGCCCCCTCCCAAAGTTTTAAAAAAAAATAAGGTCAAGGCCGGCCCGGGAGATGGGGTCCCCGGGGCCTTAAATGGCCTGAGCCTCCAAATAAAAATATAAAAAAATCGAGGCCATGCCCCGGGGGATGGGGTCCTTGGGGCCAATAAAGGCCCAGGGAAGGGGGGCCACGCGGCCCCCTTCCCGTTTTTTTTTTTTTATTTTAATTTAAAAAAAAAAAGGGCCTGGGGGATGGGGTCCCCAGGGCCTAAAAATAGGAAAAAGGAAGGGGGGCCACACAGCCCCCTTCAGAGGAAAAAACAAAAAAACGATCGGGCCCGCAGGCCCCGCCCCTTCCTTCACCACTCTGCAAACGCGCCCCTGGCGCGTTTGCAGATGGGAAGTAATTCCCCTTCAATACTGGGGGTCCCTGGGGCCAACTAGCCCACCAGGAACCTCCAGTATGCGCCAGGGGCTGCCTTGCAGAGAGGTGTACAGAGGCCACGCCCTTTTTACACCTCTCTGCAACGCAGCTCTGTGGCGCTTAATGGAGGTAGCTGGTGGGCTAGTTGCACCCCAGGGACCCTCAGGATTCAAGGGAGTTAATCCCCCGACTTAAAACGCGCCACGGGCGCGTTTGCACAGTGGTGAACGGAGGGGCGGGGCTTCAGGTGACATGTGTGCAAACAGGCCCCGTGGCGCGTTTTAAGATGGGAATTAAATCCCCTTCAATCCTGAGGGTCCCTGAGGGCCAACTAGCCCAACAGGTACATCCAGAAAGCGCCACAGAGCTGCGTTGCAGAGAGGTGTAAAAGGGGTGTGGCCTCTCTACACATCTCTGCAACGCAGCCCCTGGCGCATACTGGAGGTTCCTGGTGGGCTAGTTGGCCCGTAGGGACCCTCATGATTCAAGGGGACTTAATCCCCCAACTTAAAACGCGCCACGGGGCGCGTTTGCACAGATGTCACCTCAGGCCCCGCCCCCTCCCTTCACCATTGTGCAAATATTCCTCTAAAATCTGCCGAACTACGAATTCCGATTTACTCACCTGTTATCAGGAGAGACCTCAGTGCTGTATCTTTCAGCCCAGTACTGGTCCTGAAAAGTAATTTTAACCGTACTTAACAGTAACTTGAATTTCCTTCCATAGGCTAACATTGACTGGTTTCACTTGGAAATTCTTCTAAGTGTGGAGTTTTGGAACTTTAAAATATTCCTCTAAAATCAGCCGAAATACGAATTCCGATTTACTCACCTGTTATCAGGAGAGACCTCAGTGCTGCATCTTTCAGCCCAGTACTGATCCTCAAAAGTAATTTTAACCGTACTTACCAGTAACTTGAATTTCCTTCCATAGGATATCATTGCCTGCTTTTTGCTGAAAAAGTTTCTAGGTGTCGATTTTTGAAACCTACAAATATTCCTCTAAAATCAGCCGAAATACGAATTCCGATTTACTCACCTGTTATAAGGAGAGACCTCAGTGCTGTATCTTTCAGCCCAGTACTGGTCCTGAAAAGTAATTTTAACCGTACTTACCAGTAACTTATATTTTCTTCCATAGGAATCCATTGTCTGGTTTTCAGCAGAAAAGTTTCAAAGTGTCGATTTTCACAAACTACAAATATTCCTTAAAAATCGCCTGTATGACTTAAACGCATTCTTTCAACTGTTTACAGGAGATGCACCAGTGCTGGATCCACGATCCAACACTGAGTAAGAAAAAGTAATGATAACAGTTTTTACCTGCTAAGTGAATTTCCTTCCATAGGATAACATTGGTGATTCTATGAGAAAAGTTTCTGTGTCAACTTTTAAAATACAATAATATTACTTAAAAATCACGACTGTAACCAAAACGCTTTTACTCAACTGTTTACAGGAGATGTAACAGGACTGAATCTAGGATCCAGTCCTGTGGTTAGAAAAGTAATCCATAAAGTAACTAATTGCATTTAACTTGAAATTCACATTGAGCTGAATGTTGCATTGTGTTTGAAAATGTGTTGCCCATTGCAACAACTGTAACTACTGTACTTAAAAGTCTATTGCCTATGTGCAAAGTATTTAAACTAAAGTAATTCATTCTGAGAAAGTATTTTTGTAATGTAATGTATAATGTAATTACAATGTAATTTAAAAAATAAAATATGTAAAAAATAATTGTTTCTAAAAATGTAGTAAATCAGTATGAAAAAAATTAATATAACAATTAATACATTTAAAAATTGTCATTTACAAAACCTTTGAAATTCACTGAAAAAACCGTAGGTTTCAGACATGTTATAGTTAGGAATTAGCATTTAAAAACCTTTGAAATTCACTGAAAAAACCATAGGTTTCAGATATGTTATAGTTAGAAATTAGCATTTAAAAAACCTTTGAAATTCACTGAAAAAACCATAGGTTTTAGGGACAGTTATAGTTAGTTGGACATTTCACTCGTACAAAACCATAGAAATTCCCCCGTTATAGTTAGTTCAGGTAACTATAACTCGCGCCCCGCAATGCACTGCTGATGACGTCACATATTACATCACTCATGACATGGTCAGTGACTGTAAGTATAAGTGACTGTACAGGTGAGTGAGTGGATGTGTGTGTGTAGACCTAAGAATCAGTGAGTGGGTATGTAGTTTTTGGTGTTGGAGTGTCTATGGTTTTGAGAATGGCAGTCTGTAATTTAGAGTGGGTGTATCAAAACTTATATTAGGGTGTGAGAAGATGCATTAAATTCTCACATGGATGATGTCATCAGTGATGTCATCAGTGATGTCATTTGAGATGTCATCAGTGATGTCATCAGTGATGTCACTGACCATGTCATGAGTGATGTAATATGTGACGTCATCAGCAGTGCATTGCGGGGGCGCGAGTTATAGTTACCTGAACTAACTATAACGGGGGAATTTCTATGGTTTTGTACGAGTGAAATGTCCAACTAACTATAACTGTCCCTAAAACCTATGGTTTTTTCAGTGAATATATATATACACACATTTACTCACCTTCACAACTTTTACCAAGTATATGCCTTTACCAAGCATGCATTTGCTTTGTAAGGGCATGCGTGGAAAAGGTATATGCGTCGTAAAAGTTTGCGTTGTAATGGCAATGCGTTGTAGCAACACTTGCATTGTAACAACCGCGTTGTAATGGATTGCAATGTATTTGTATGCGATGTATCGTCATACATTCAATGTGGCCTGTTGGTCATACCTGCCAACTTTGGACCTGGGGTTCGAGTCCCGACATCTGCTCTGCATCCAGTGTTTCTGGGAAAATCAAGATTTTCCTGTGCTTATTGAACGTGGGTTTGACCTTGTGTTGTTAGTGTGTTCTGGTGCTCATGGCCGGCACTCTAATGCCCTGGGGCCGTGTGTGGCTCTACATAAAACATTGCTTGGTTTCTGCTTGGTTTCAGCAGTCTGCCTGGTGGTTTGTTCCTTCTGTTGGCTTCCGGCATGATTGGTTCAGATCCTTCTTTTCGTGTGATAGGAGTCATTGTGACATAGTGGTGCTTAGGCTCTCAAGGTGGAGATGCATGTTCATGCTTCGCTGTCTATGCAGCCCTATGCTTGGTGCATTACACAGAGCATCGTAAGGTGTTTCGGTTTTGAAGTCCAGGCAGTGTTTGGTGCTGCGGTCGCTAGTGCCTTGTCTTCCATGCCTACGCTTTGGGGCTTCGGAAAGATTGGCGGTTGATCCAGATTCTGCATCATCAGCTGAGTTCGTCCCTGTGTGGGTGTGGTGCCTGGTGGGTAGTTCTTTCCAGGAATGTTTTAGGGGACCTTGTTCCTCATGTGGCCGACATTCTGGGCTTGGTGCTGCCTCCGGTGGAGGGGGGGGGCTGAGGTCTTTTTTGCGCATTTTGCTAGGCCTACGGCGCTGGCTTTGCCATTGCACCCAATGTTTCGAGTGGCAATCGTTGAGTCCTGGGTAAGCCTGAGCGTTGCCTGCTTACCCGATTTCTTCATCAGTCCTATCTGTGTGTCAGTGGGGATATGTTGTTGGGATGTTCTGTCACTATTGTTTTCGTCTTGGCACCTTTTTTTGGCAGGTCCTCTTTATTCCAGGTGTCTGTTTGTTCTCGGATCACGAGGTGGTTGGGGGCCTGTAAACATCTTTCACGGCCTCTGGTTGGTGCTCAGACTACATCATGTGGAGCTGTGTCGGCTTGATCCTTGGTGCAGTTTTTTTGTGGCTCGGGCAGAAGTCTTTCCAGGGGAGTTGAGGGTGTTGGATGCCCTGGTACCGGTGGGGCTACTGGCTAATTTCTTGGCTATGTCGGCGGCTATACTTTACCACCATCTGTTCTACCTGGCCAGACGATTCCTCTGATTGTGGGCCTGGAAGGCATTCTTCCAGGATGGGATGGTCTCCTGGTCCTACAAGTCCTCTTCCAGGAACATCTTCTATGTCTTAGAATCATTTGAATGCTGGGAGGACCAGGATTCTCCTCGTGAAGGCTTCCATTCCTGTTCTTTCCGTGTGGTGCGGTTTTGGCCCAGGAAGGGTTTGCTGCTGGATGTCACTGCCTTTGCGGGCCCTCGGGACAGCGCTCCCGCCTACGGATGTCCTGTGGTCACAAGTCCTATGGTTGGCTGGTTGTCAGTTCCTGCTGCAATATGTGTCGGGGGTTTCGGCCTGTGTTGGTTCTGTCGATCCTCTATGGCTGGGTGGCCTCCATCCCATTCTAGTGGCTGTCCTTGCAACAGCACTTTTCCCGGTGGTCTCTTGGGGTCTGCCTGACTGCATTCATTTGGTAAGATGCGTGCCTTAGCATTAGCTACCCTGTTGGTAGTTCTTCGTCTTCTGTGCATTTCCTTCTTCCCGTGTCTGGTCGACTGTTGGAGATTGGGGCTTCTCTTCCCCTGTATTGTTCACACATGCAGACGGTGCTGGTTCTTCTGTCTTCTCATGTTTTCTGGGTGACTGCGCTGTAGTCGCAGCGGGTACCCTTTCAGGATTGCGTTTTTGTTGGTGGCCAAGTTCTGGCCGGTTCTGGGCATTGTGTGACGTTGCCTGGCCTCATGGATGCTGTAGGTTCATTCACATTCACTGGAGCTTGGTTCTGCTCCTGTTCCAGCAGTCTCCATGTCGATTTGGTTGCCTTTTTCCCTGGGTGTTTGCCACAGTTGTTGGTTTGAGGGTTGGATGCCCTGCCGTGTCCTTGACCATTGGTCAGTTGTTTGCTTCCCTTCGTTTCCTTTAATCCAGTGGTCTGGTTCAGGTGGGGGGGGTAGGGGCTCATGTTGTACTGGTGGCTTCAGCATGGTCCCACTCGGCCTGGTTTCTGCTGTTGCGTGTAACAGTAGCAGGTCTGGAGTGATGGCTTCAATTCGTTCCGTATCCACTGCGGTTTCCGAGTCTCCTGGTGCCCTCTCTAGCATATCCCAAGTTGATGACTGGGCTGTTGTGTGGGGTGGCTACCTGTGCAGGTTCTCTCAGCCTCTGCCTCCTCTTCTGTGATGGCATCTGGAAGGTTGCTGCCAGGTCTTCTTATGCTCAGCATTGGGAGTCGTTTCAAGCTTGGTGTGGTTCCGCTTTCAGTTTCTCTGCCCTGGGTGCTGGTGTCCCTCCCGGATGGGCTTTCAAGGTTACCGGCCCCCTTGTGAGGTCTGATGGTCTGCCTGGGTTGGGTCTCCTGCATCTTTAAGGGGTTGTCCCCACTCCGTCCTTCCCGTCCGGTGGTGTGTCCCTTGTGGGATTTGCAACTGGTTTGCGAGCTCTCCATTGTCCCCCAGGTGGGCCTCTGTCATCTGTGGGGTTGCTCCTTTTGTCTTTGCTGGTGTTCGTTTTTTCTGTTGGCGGTAACGTCTGCTCGCAGCTGGGGTTCCTCAACTTGTTTTGTCTATCTTCTTTCTTTTGTGTGTTTGGAGTCTGGTGTTTGGCCCCACAGTTCTGTCCACTGTGTTTGAACTGGACTGTCTTTCCTGCTTGTTTGATCTTACTGTGCATTTTGTTTTTTTCGTTTGGGTTTTTCTCTGTTGAAAATTGCACAGTTGTCCTGGTCTTTTTTGGCTTGGTATTTCTCATTATGTAATGGAAATAAGCGAGACGGATGAGGAAGTAATGCTTCTATTACTTACCGGTAATTGCACTACGTGTCCTACTCTCGCTTATCTCCATTACGGCCCTCCCTCCCGGTTGTCCGGCCAACTGTGTCTACGGTGGCTTGGAACATACAGGAGTTGTGGAGTGGGCGGGCCATTTTATATTGGTAGGGGTTGTCTCTACGAGACACAGGGGCCTCATTATGTAACGGAGATAAGCGAGAGTAGGACACGGAGTAATGCAATTTCCGGTAAGTAATAGAAGCATTCTCACTATGAACAATAGAGACTGCAGTCCCACCCTTTAACCACACCATCTACCAAGTGTCTGCTTCAGGAATACTTATCAGCAGTCCCTCTAATGAAAATGAACCTAATCAATTTTTTATAGTAACCTTGTCTTGCCTGGCCTCACTTCAGTGTCTCTGACTCCTCCCTCCTGCTTCACGAATGTCAGCAAACCACTACCACTATCTGGGAAAACAACCAAACTTTCATCTGATGCACAGCACCTGTCTGGGAACTTTGAAAAAGGAACACACAGGCCTCCTCCATTACTCTGCTTCACTTAAACATGTAATACATGTACCACAGAGGGCACATATAGAAGCATGCACAACATACATGTGGTATGCTAGTGCTATGTACTATTTGTATGTGTGGTTTTCTGATATGTCGTATGTCAGAAATGGGGGTCTCTAGTTGGCAATGGTTTGCACCTTTGTCCAAGTAGGGACCCTTCTTCCTGGTCAGGGTAAGGGGGAACACTTCTAAAATAACCCCTGCTCACCCCCTTGGTAGCTTAGCAGAAGCAGACAGGCTTATCTCAGAGGCAGTGTGTAAAGCATTTGTGCACACATACAGTTATACAGTGAAAACACTACACATACACACCACACCAGTTTAGAAAAGTAAGTAATCTTTATCTAAACCAAACAAGACCATAACGACAAAAAACCACAATACAGTAATAAAAATATGACTTTCAAAAGGTAGAAACAGTTCTGTTCAAAGCAAATTGCAGATGTGACACTTACAACACAAAGTACCTTGCATGTGTCATAACCACAAGCAAAAAGGGTTGCAGGGAAGGTGATGCGTCAGTTCCTTATACACAGGGAAGGTGATGTGTCGGTTCCTTGCTCCGGTGGAGGTGATGCGTCGGTTTCTTACTGCGTCCCCCAACGATGCGACAGACCTGGCACCTCGATGCGATGCGTGACGATCCAGGACGATGCGATGCGTGAAGATCTGAGATGCGCTGCCACAATGCCAGCTATGTCCACTAGATGGGTCTGTTCTTATACAGCAGGGCCTGTGTCAGAATTGGTGCGGTGATCTCGGACTTCGGTGCACAGGACTCGGCACACGGCAGGCGTTGTGTCGATTCTTCGGCTGCGGCAATGCGTCAGAAATTTCTCTCGCACCGCTGCGATGCGTCAGAACCAGGCAATGCATCGATTTTCACAGTTCTTTACTCTTCTGCAGTTCCCAGCCCCAGAAACAACCTCCAGAGGCCTAGAACACTGGCAGGCACCTCTTGGCAGGTCAGAACTCCCAGCAAATGAATTCAGGGGGGCTGGGGGTGAAGTCTTTGTGCCCCTGAGACTTCGGAACAGGAGGCACGCTCTACTTCAAGCCCTTGGATATCTTCCTCAAGCAGGGGGCACAGCACACAGCAAAGTCCTTGTCCTTTCCTTGGCAGAAACAGCCACTGCAGGCCAACCCCAGATGGCACACAGCAAAGGGGAAGTACTTCTCCTCAGTTTCTCCAGCTCTTCTCCTTGGCAAAGGTTCCTCTTGAATCCCAGAAGTAATCTTTTAAGTCTTTTCTATCCCTGAGACTTCCACCAACTGGAGGCAAGCTCTACTTCAAGCCCTTGGAGAAAACTATAACAGCAGGATGATGAAAGCACAGTCCAGTCCTTTTCCTGCCCAAGACAGAAGCAACCACTGCAGGCCAACCCCAACAGCACACAGCACAGGGGCAGTACTCCTCCTCCAGATTTCCAGGTTCTTCTTCCTGGCAGGTTCCTTAGTTCAGCAGTAATCTAAAGTTCAGGGGTCTGGGCCCCACTTTTTATAACACAAATTCCTTTGTTCTCTTGTGGCAGAGAAGCTTTGTGCTCAGTCAAAACCACTTCTATCCTGTCGGTTGCAGCTTCCCGGCAGGAGGTGGAGACAGCATTGTGTAAAGCAGACCAGGCCCATTCAGGTGAAAGGAAATCTCCTACCCCTACTCTAAATGCAGCCCAGGTCTATTCTGCCCAGCCCTGACTCATCCAGGAAAGGCAGGACAAACATCACCCCCCCCGGTGACTGTCTAAGAGAATACACATCCCCAGCCCCTGTCATTCAAAAGCCAGACAGTCAATCCACAAACCAGCAGAGGCACACAGGATGGCTAAGCAAGAAAATACCCACTTTCTAAAAGTGGTATTTTCAAACACACAATATAAAAATCATCTTTACTAAAAGATGCATTTTTATATTCTGAGTTCAGGCATACTAAACTCCAACTTTCTATCTTGTCCCAATGGGAAGTTATATTTACAAGATGTTGTAAATAAACTCCCATTCTATCCTATGGGACAGATAACCTTTCAATAGTGAAATACAAATTGGCAGTATTTCACTATCAGGACATGCCACACACATCAGGGCATGTCCTACCTTTCACATACACTGCACCCTGCCCACAGGGGTACCTTGGGCCTACCTTAGGGGTCACTCACGTAAGAAAAGGGAAGGTTAGGGCCTGGCAAGTGGGTGCACTTGCCAGGTCGACATGGCAGTACCAAACTGCACACAGACACTGCGGTGGCAGGTCTGAGTTACATTTACAGGCTGCTCATGTGGGTGGTACAATCAGTGCTGCAGGCCCACTAGCAGCATTTGATTTACAGGCCCTGGGAACACACAGTGCACTGTACTAGGGACTTACCAGTAAATCAAATATGCCAATCATGGAATCGCCAATCCATAAACACAATTTACAGGGAGAGCATATGCACTTTAGCACTGGTCAGCAGTGGTAAGGTGCCCAGAGTCATAAAATCAACAAAAACAGGGTCCAAAACAGGAGGCCCAATAGCAAATAGTCTGGGGTTTAACCTGCTGGACAAACCAGGTCTACATCGTAGAAACAGCTTAGAACAGGATTAAGGAACAAACCGAGGTATAAATCTCACTGTGCATTGGTGAGATGCTCTAAGCTAGTGCTCAAAAACTCATTTTAGTGAGTGAGAGAAACAGCCTTTAATGCAGAATCATGAGGGGAGATCATTAAAAGGGATTTTTGTTAAAGAAGGTGCCTGCACCAACTCCCCTGGTGCAGTGAACAGATGCAGTGAACAGACCCCGTACCAAGATTGCCATTCTCCAGACTATGTTGAAAAGGCCTGTCTTAGGCTTGGCACACAGTAGGACCAGGTTATTTACATTTCAATGATTTGTACACTCGGACTCATAGTTTTGAACTGTCTCCCTGGCCATGGAGCACTAGGTATAATGTTTCTTTTTACAAAATTACAAGAAGAAGGAGCAACACAATTTAAATACAATAATGTCTATATTAGTCCATTGTGTCTCGTAGATATGCTGGTAGATTCGTAACTAAAGGTTTCAGAAATAAATCAACGAATTCCGAAAGATGTTCCGTTAAACTCCCTACACCGGAGACTATAGGTCGACCCGGAGGGTTTTGCTTAGATTTATGTATTTTAGGTAAGATATAAATAAAGGGCGCAACAGGATTAGTAACTTGCAGATATCTAAGCTCTTTCTCATCAAGCAACCCCTGCTCTTTCGTTGAGTACAACCTTTCATTAATTAGACTGCTAGCTTCTTTCAGTGGGTTGGTAGTAAGCTTAAGATAAGTTTCTTTATCGTTCAGTTGTCGTTTAATCTCATTACAATATTCTTGCCTATTCATTATGACAATGTTACCGCCCTTGTCGGCCTCTCGAATTACTATATTGATGTCGTTTTTTAAACTATTAATGGCCATCCATTCATCCTTACTAAAGTTATTAACATGTCCACTTTTATTCTTGCCAGATAGCAATTGATCTTCCAATTTGTGTAAGTCTGTGATAACATTATTAACAAAAGCATCTATTACTGCAAATTGTGTCCCTTGGGGTGTAAATTTAGACGCCGGTTGCAAACCACTAGAGCAAGAATAATCCACAGGTATGTTTAATAAAGAGATAATGTCTTGTTCATTATAGGTATCTCCTTCTGTTATAGATAAAAGCATTTGCACATCTCTAATGTGAGCAAGAGAGGTTGCAGACTGTATACTTTCCAAATTAACAGACTTAGATCTATGTAAGTTGAAAAAAAACTTTTTAACTTTAATTTTCTAGCAAACTTAAACAAATCAATTTCAATATCTGTAAAATTACATTTTGAACTGGGGCAAAAAGATAAACCCCTTTGTAACACAGAAATTTCATTAGCATTCAATATTCTATTCGACAAATTAATTACTTTTAGATTCATATCCTCCCTCGCATCTAGCGAAACATGTTCTATTTTTTGATTTTGTCCTGGCTGCGGGTGCCAATTCTTATATTGTCGGTGCCTCCGCTTGCCCCTCCTGATTGATTTACCCGATTGGCCAATTTTTGTTTCCCTCGTTTGATTCGCTGTATTTCCTCGGAAAAAGAAGAAGTATTAACTGGTTTAGATCCCAGTGTGATGGGACCACCCCCATCCTCAATGGATGAAATGCTTGAGCTACTATAATTAACTGAACTTAATTCATCTATTTTCTCTACACCCCCGGTAACTTTAGGTTTTAACACTTCATCAAAGCCTCTACTAAAAGTAAAGACCCTTCCCTGGTTATAATCTCTTTCATCTCTTCTTATTTTGCTCAACTTTTTCTCCTTAATTTGAATCTGGTGTTTTTTAATCACATCTTTTAGTATAGCTAAATTTTTTCGGTCAATTCAACTAGATTCATATCTTTGATTTCTTTTTCCAGTTCCGCTATCTGGCCCTTCAGTTTCTCCACCTATCTGCAAGTTACTAATCCTGTTGCGCCCTTTATTTATATCTTACCTAAGATACATAAATCTAAGCAAAACCCTCCGGGTCGACCTATAGTCTCCGGTATAGGGAGTTTAACGGAACATCTTTCGGAATTCGTTGATTTATTTCTGAAACCTTTAGTTACGAATCTACCAGCATATCTACGAGACACAATCGACTAATATAGACATTATTGTATTTAAATTGTGTTGCTCCTTCTTCTTGTAATTTAGTATTTGTTAGTGTGGGCGTTTTGCGGTAAACCACGAGAAGTGAGCACTTTTTTCCTTATTACTTACTCTTTTTTTAACATTTGAATACGCCTAGTGCGCTAGTGCCGGTAGCCCTACCGCTTGAGTTCTGTTTCTTTTTACAGCTTACATCCTCAGATTGTTTGCAATGTCAGAGAGCCTTCTCCCACTATACCCCTAAAAACCTGCATGAAAAACCTAATCTTGACCTACTTATGATTGAGTCCTCTCCTTTCCTTCTTTCTTTAGAATGTTCCTCCTCTTACCTTCCATCCTCTGCATGCCTTCTATTTCTGAGTAGAGCATCCTATAGGTCTCAAGCCTGTTTGCTTTACTCACTCTAATTCTGCAAATGGCTCTCACCTCATTTCATTACATTACAACTTCTACCTCTTTGCAACCTAACAATACCTAACGTTGGCCAGCCTTTCTATTTATGTCACCAACCATTTGCCTGAAACCACATAACCCCCAACTAATGATCACACTGGTATTCATTTTAATCTACTACAAAGAAACTTGAGTATAGAATTTTTTTTCCATTGCAAGGACAAGGCTATTCCCAATAACCAACCATAACTACTGGATTAACCACTAACCTTGGCTTCAGAAGTAGTGTGCTACCCGCCATAAAGTGCTTTAACACCTTGTCAGTGGTAGTAAGTGCTGTATAAATGCGATCACAATTATAATGTAACAATATATAGTGAATAAGTATCATCTTGCCATAATATCATCCACCACAATATTATGAAAAAAAGAATACTTCGGTACGTATATATTTACCTTTTTTTCCACGTCTGCATACCTTAAATATAGGTATTGTCTGTAGGAGAGTAGGATCTGCTTCACATGGGTACCCCCACTTTTTGCTGATGCTTCACTGTTTTTCGACCTTAGTCTGGCTGGGGCCCTGCTAATCAGAACCCCAGCCTAGCTGCTTCCTCTCTAAAATGGTTTCCATGTGCCTTAGGCACATCTCTGATTGGAATCTGGAGTGCCCTTATAAGTCCCTAGTATATGGTATACTATGTACCCAGGGCATAGGTACCTCAGAGGCCTACCAGGGGCTGCAGCATATATTGTGCCACCCCTGGAAGGCCATCCAAACTGACACCACAGGTCTGCTACTGCAGCCTGGGTAAGGTGGTGCATGCACTCCTTACTGTGATATAGGCTACCTATATCACTATATACATACACACATATAAACCTATAAGTCACTCCTATGGCAGGCCTTATCAATCCTGAAGGCAGAGTGCGTGGTTCCTATGTGAGAGGGTGCCCCTGCATGAGCAGGGCCCCTCTGCAGCATTCGGAGACCCTTCTCTGATGCTATTTGTAGTGCAGCCTGACCATATACTCTTAAGCGCATTATAACCTCGCGTTAAATGCTAACTTTGGGATGGCTGCACGGAAACATGTCGTGTTTGGTGTCAAACATCTTGGAATACTACCCCCCCCGCCAGTTCTGGCGGCGGGGGTAGCATTCCACCCTTCCAGCCTCCAGCACCAACTGCACCGAAGATCACTGGCCTCCACTCCACGAGTGTCCTGTGAGCCAGCTGCACGTGCACCGTCTCAAGGCTCCTTTGCGGTCGCTAGTCCGTTGGCTAGTAGGCCCTCCCGAAGGCCAATCTTTTTCTGCTTGGGCTCCCTGGTTGCTCCAGGTGTGCCCTGACTTATCCTCGCTGGGTGAGTCACCCAGACCTTGCTGGTCTGCAACATCGTCCTTCTTTGCTTTCCACGAGACTTGCCGTTGCCAAGGCTTGTTGGGTCCAATCCGGTCGCCGACACCCCTGCAATCGACAGACGTCGTGGGACAGCTCGAATCCAGCTCCTGGTTGTCGTCGACGCCTCCTGGACCTCGTGGCTGAAGAGTCAAGACGACCGTCAACCTACCTGAAGCACTCGACATCGGTGGGCATCTGCTCATCGCCTTCCTGGTCACTGGCTAGTGACCCAGACTCTGTCCCCTCTGCTTTCAGGTTCTTCAGATCTTCGATCCACCTTTGGATCCACCCGAACACTTTCGACTTGGTCGCCAGCAGCAACTTGCAGCAGATCGCCATAGAAAGCGACGACGAAACCCGACCCCGAAAGTTACCTATGTACCCGGCTTCCCTGGGTGAGGTAACTCGAGTACTCCGGTGCTCCCGTGGGTATAGACACTAGAACAGCCTAGTTCTCAAAGGGTTTGCTCCAAGTCCTCCTCTAAGTGTCCCTTTTCTTTTAAATTCTAATCGCGACTTTCCCCATAGAAGTTAACGGTGGTTCGCGGTCGTGTTCATACACTGCACGCGTCCCCCGTGGGTCCCCTGTGTCACTGCCTTGGGTGGTTCCTTGTGGTCCAAGCACTTCTACAGGCTCTAGGCCTTGTATCTAGCTCAGTCGTGGTTCTTATACCACTTTATTGGTATATGGTTTGGTACGCCCCTGGGGCTCAAACGTGTATTTGTGCTATTACTGTAGATAACTAACTCATAACGTATGTACTTGAACTCTAGCCTCATAAAGAGACTAGAGGGGTGTGTTTAGTAATAAATACATATATTTTGAATATATACCTGGTGTGGTCCTCTTTCATTTGGTCACTCAAGAGATTATAGACTGGTAAAACAAGCTGCTTTACATTCCTTCAAGACTTAGCCTGAAGGCTGCTCTCCATAGCTACCACTAGGATAGCTTTCAATAAAGGTTGTCTTTAACCTATCTCCAATAAGGGGTTGTTTGGACTGGTGCAAGGTGCCCACTATAATTAGTGGACAGCATATGCCAGGCCAACTTCTCACATTGTCAAGGTAAGTGGATGTGAAGTTAAGAATAGCAAATGTATAACTATTTATATAAACTTATTTCTTTTTATTGTGGAGGTCAATATTCCGGATACAATATTTTAGCAAAATGATATTTAAAACTTGATATTGTGGTAGAAGACAGGTACAGTAGTCATGGGAAGAATAAAAAAATGGTGAATCCAGGTGAAGAAAGGAAAATAGGACAAAACAAGGATAGGGAGCCAGGAAGAGAATGAGGACTGGCGAAGTCATGTGAGGGATACATCCCTCAGATAACTGAATTGGTGCAGTAAATATAAATACTAAATATACTCTGTCTCACCGGAATGTGGTGAAAGTGCTTAAGAATTAATACACCACAGCTCACATGGGTGCACCACACTAGCGTCTCATTAACCAGGAGGGGCCCGTGCAGTTAAGAGTGGTGGGGCGTGGGGCCAGGTTGGGGGGGGGGGGATTCCACAGACGACCACGAGGAAAAATTAAATAAATAATTAATTTTCCCTCGTTGTCGTCTGTCGAAATCCCCCTCGACCCGGCAACACCGCTTTTACCTGCACGGGCCGCGGCTGGGAGGTGCAGATCACATTCTACTGAAGTGTAGGACACCTTTCACTCACATTCATGTGGGGCGGCGTGTATATTAAAGATTTCAGCTTAACAATCATCTGAGATGCATGGGGACATGAGATATACAGTTCACACAGGTGTATTACACCAATCATGCACGTCCATAGGTTGCAGAATAGGAATGCAGTCAGATGGAGTACTTAAGTACTACAAAGTCTCCTCTGGTGCACAAAAGAATTGGTTATTAGCCCTGACCAGTCAATCGGCGAAGCAGTGATGTGCGCAGAGTGGTTTGATTTGTTAAGGAGACAAAGGACCTGGAGGGTGTGGATGTTACCATCCTGCATTCTTCTAACACGTCCAAGAGATTTAAGAAATACAATCAACATTATGGAGGAACAGCTCTGCTTTAGCGACTGGTACAGGTAAACTCAACCCCTTGTCATGTCAGGTTAACGTGAGGCGAGACCCAATACTGAAATATAGATTTTCAGCTGACAATTTATACAGAAAAAGGACCAGTTTTGCTATATATTTAATCTTTTTACTGTGGGGTTTATTTACAGACAAGTATTGGCAAAGTCAACGATTCTGTCTGTAAAGTGGCAACGCATGCAAATGCTGGCATTCACAGATGCTCGTTAGCACGAGAAAGTCAGATCTATTGGCTTGGCTCTCTGTAGAATGCATAAAAGAGATAATTAGTTGAATCTACATATGACGAATATGATTCCCTTATGTTAAAAACGCATCCATGGTCAGTCACAATCAGTACTTCAGAGTGTCTTACTAGGAAGACCTCCAGAGCAAAGGATATGAATCAATCCACTTCTAAAGATAGGGAAGAGAACAAAATGTCTACATATTACTGGAACTCTGACACCTGTGTGTTCTCCACACCCAGCCTTGCCCTCAGTTTGTGTGTAATGTGGCATATATATAATACAGATTTATGAGGCACGTATCATGATTGTCTTGAATGTAATCTTGTTCTGGGATTGAGTAGGTTATAAATGATCTATGGGCAACCCCTTGATCCATCCAGCCACTATTTATTGATTTATTGACTGATATATGTATATATTTATTTAATTTTTTTAACATTTTCAGAGCACAGCCACCATAAGTATTTTCTAGCTCCGACCCCTATAACCTAAATATACAAACATTGGTAAACCAACAGCTTTGGCTTGCATTTCGAGTGCACCCTAAAACAATTACAAAGTCTGCAGCAATGAAAACAAGCACTTGCAATGCAATAGGTCTGCATTTGCGAGAGTTAGAGCAATTAGCATTGTAAATGACAATGTCGTTATGTGTTTTTGTTTAGAGTGGAGTGGACAAAGTGAGGAAGAAAAACAGAGGGGAAGGTTGAGAGTACATCGCGAGAGGCAGTAGCAGAGGGAAGGTTTAGAGGAAAAAGGAGGGATATGGAACAGCAAGGAAATAAATGTGAGGGATGGGGGAGTGGTGGGTGCAGATGGGGATTAATGAGGTAGTCTTTGAGGAGAGGAGAGACAGATATAAGATAAGGGTTGTGTTTGTGCGAGAGATAGACTGAAGAGAGAGGAGGTCTGGAGAGAATCCTATTAGCCTCACAGAATTAGCAGTATTTGACAACCCTGCCATTAGTGTCAATATGTATGCAGAATACAGCTGAGCTGGACCCCGGCCACTTTTTGGCTTTTGAACCTTCTTTTTATTACTCTGTGCCGAGGCTGCACCAGGTATTGCAGTACCTCCTTGCCCGGGGATAACAATGTTGTTTAAACAAAGAGGAGAAAACAAAAGTAGCACTTCACTAGCAAACTCTGTAAAGTGGCACTAATGTGTGTGGTTGTGAGTAACACCAATCTGGCCACTTTGCCACCACTGAGGAGGAGGAGCGAGACAGAGACAGAAGGAGAGGCAATAAGTGGAAGAAAGAGAGGGGGGAGGAGCCACTGCTAGCAGCAAAGCAGAAGTGAACACTAGTGCTTAAATAAACACGAGAAAACGAAAGTAGCGCTTCACTGGTAAACTCTGTTAAGTGGCGCTAATGTGTGGGGTTGTGAATAAAAGCAATCTGGCCACTTTGCGACCACTGAGGAGGAGCGAGACAGAAGGAGAGGCAATACCTGGAAGAAAGAGCGAGGGGGATGAGCCCCTGCTAGTGGCAAAGCAGAAGTGAACACTAGTGTTTAAATAAAAATGATAAAAGGAAAGTAGCGCTTCATTGGAAAACTCGGTGGAGTGGCGCTAACGAATGTGGTTGTAAATACAATCAATCTGGCAGCTTTCTGTATTTTGACCCTTTTTTGTGTCTGTCCCGAGGCTGCACCGCGTATTACAGTACCTTAGTCTGAAAGTATTTTTATAGCACACACAAGAAGATATTAACTCATTATGCATAAATAGTGGCCTCAGGGTTGTTTTCCACCACGAGTGTTGGGTGACATTGTAAACAAGCATTGGCATAGCCAATAGGTCTCGCTTTTGGGACCTTATAAGTATTTAGTTATGCTGCACAATATCCTTGGTGCAACAACATCAACTGTTGCATGGCTAAACAATTTTAAGCTCCCTAAGGCGAGACCTATTGGCTATGCCAATGTTTTTTTTTGTTATGGGGGTGGCATAAATAACAGGAGGGTGAAGGTTATTCAGTTAGTTATTTAGTTAGTTAGTGAGAGTGATTTTCGAGAGTTAGTCAGTGAGAGAGAGTCAGTTAGTGAGAGAGTTAGTTAGTCAGTTAGTTAGAGTGAGAGAGTCAGTGAGAGAGTGAGAGTCAGTTAGTTAGTGAGAGTTAGTGAGAGAGTGAGATTCAGTAAGAGAGTGAGAGAGTTAGTCAGTGAGAGTGAGAGAGTCAGTTAGTTAGTGAGTCAGTCAGTCAGTGAGAGTAAGTCAGTTAGTGAGAGTGAGAGAGTTAGTCAGTGAGAGTGAGAGTTAGTCAGTGAGAGTGAATGAGAGTGAGAGAGTGAGTTAGTTATTTCCTGAGTGAAAGAGAGTGAGTTAGTGGGATAGTAAGTTAGTGAGAGTGAGTCAGTGTTTTTGCGAGAGTTAGTCAGTGTTTTAAGAAGAGTCATTCAGTTAGTGAAAGAGAGTCAGTTAGTGAGAGAGAGTCAGTGAGAGAGAGTTAGTGAGAGAGAGTCAGTGAGAGAGTCAGTGAGAGCGAGTCAGTGAGAGAGAGTCAGTGAGAGAGAGTCAGTGAGAGAGAGTCAGTGAGAGAGAGTCAGTGAGAGAGAGTCAGTCAGTGAGAGAGAGTCAGTCAGTGAGAGAGAGTTAGTTATTGAGAGAGAGTGAATTAGTGAGAGAGAGTGAATTAGTCAGTGAGAGTGAGTCAGTCAGTTAGTGAGAGAAAGTGGGAGAGTCAGTTAGTGATAGAGTGAAAGAGTCTGTTAGTGAGAGCCTGTCAGTGAGAGTGAGTTAGTGAGTCAGTCATTGAGAGTGAGTGGGAGAGGTTTGTGTACTGTAGACACAGGTCAGATGTAGTGTGAGCGGTGTATGCAGTGCCTATATATGTCTTTGATGTATTACGAGTAGTGTGTCAATCAATGCAAGGTCAATAAAGTTATTTCAAAATCACTTTGTTTATTGTTTTTTTCGAGGGAGGGGTGTGGTGTATCAGTTTTTCTGAGTAATATGAGGTGCAGTGTAAGAGGTGTGTGCAGTGCATACCCACTGAAGATTTAATGTGCGATGTATGTGCAGTGTGGATAGACCTGAAGTTCAGTAAGAAGTGTGAGGGATATACTTAAAAGTGTATTAGGAAAGCTGTGTGCATTATAAGGGACAGACCAGAGGTGCAGTGGTAAAGGTGTGTGCACTATGACTAAAATGTGTGAGTGCATTGGAAGAGCTATATGCATTTTTACGGAGTGAGGTAATGTTCAGTGAAAGGTATCTGTAGCGTCGGCATAAATGCGGTGAGTGAGAGTTTAGAGGTGCATTACAGCACAATGTTCTGCCGGAGGGACAAATAATACTTTGCACTCAAAACTGTAGGTGCAGTCTCGACTAACTTGCGATACACCTAATAAACAGTCTAGCTTTGAAATAACAGAGGTGTGTGTATCATAAGCGACTGATTAAAAGCGCACCAAACACCAGTATCAAACAACCAGTGTTGTCAGTGTTTTACCTTCTGAGTATGTTGTGACATTTCCCAAATTCCATTGTTAGTGTCCAATATAAAGTTGGCCCGTGTCCTAACTGTTTTTGTGCTAATTGTTAGTTTACCAAGTCAGGAGGCACGAACAGTGTATAACTTTACTGCATGGTAAAAGTCACTACGTGCAAGTACAACTCTTCTCCGAAAGTACATTATATACACGTGTATAATGCTTTACTTTAACTCTATAGTATATTTGAAGCAGAACTAAAAGATAATGTAAAAATGTTTTAAAAAATGGCAAGCAGAGAAAATAACGAGAATGTAGCATTTTTTTAAACTGTAAAGTGGAATGCTTTGGCATGCATTGACACCTTGTTTCAACAAGCATTGGCCGTGCGCTGTGGTGGGGGAGGGGGAGCAGCCGGAGAGCAAGTGATGCGCGGCCGTGGAAGTGACACGGCCGCGCGGCCGCTAGACGCGCTCTGTGGTGGGGAGGGGGAGGAGCAATAAAGAGGAAAGCCAGATGGCCTGGAGCATGCGAGGAAAGCGCGTTACTGTGCGCGTTCTCGCATGCTCTAGGCCAGCCAAAAGTTGTGGTCGCATTTCTGAAGCCCACACTACAAAATGTCTCGCCCAGAGCCAGCGCTGAAGCGCTGGCTTTCAGGGCGAGACCTAAAAACTGGGGATCGAAAAGAGATACTGAGTGATGTAGAAACAGAACGAGGCAGCTGTCTGTAGTGTCCCTGGACTCCACAGTTGGAAAACATCTGCGTACTTATTTATTTATAGCGCCAACCAGACCAGCAGGTATAGCAGCGCTTCAGATAACAGAATTAAGAGACGTGAAAATAACAAGCTATAAAGTATATTAAAGAAACATGCAAAGTAACAGTTCAGGCCTTAAGAACATGCAGAGAGGTACGGTTTACATTTATCTGCTAGAAACGATCTCCCTGCGGCATCCCCACCCCGAGAAGTTCCCATGTATGTGTGCGCGTATTTGTGCATGTATGAGAACAGACAAGGGCAGTATGTGAGAACGTGTGGGATAAAACAAAGAAGGAAGAAGCCGCGGAGGAAAATAGCTACTGTGTTAGAAATAGCGCAATTTAATTGAAACCACCTGATTCTTGTTTTTGAAGTTTAAAAATTTCAAAGATAAAAGAAAGATGTTTATTTTACTGGTAGCCTAATGAATCAATACCAGGGTCCGGCAGCATCTGTATAAACACTTTACCATTAACAACTGCTTTGTAGCACCACCTGCACCCCGCTTTTAGCTGAACCTCAATGACATTTCTCCGAGACCTGCTGTAATGAGTCTTAAGGCTTCCAGCCACACCATTGCCTTGTGATTGCTCCCTTTTTTGTTATTGGGTAATCCGTGGGCTTTGTCCTGCCCTTTTTTTTCCTCCTTCATCCCGGGAGCACCGGCCAATTACCACTAACCTTGCGCTTTGCTTTGTATCTGTTTGTTTTCTGCACTATTTGCCTTTGGGTTGCGGGTCCTGTTTGTGGAAGCTTGTCTTTATTATAGCTTCCATCCACCCATCTCTGCAACCCCCTCCCAGAACACTGCATGTTGCGCCCCCACCACCCCTCCCAGGCTCTCTGTGTCCATATGGTGTTTATCTGAATGCACATGCACAAAGACGCAGCATGGCGGCTGATTCCAGCACGCACAGCAGCAGAGCAAGGAGTATGGTATTCGTATTTGTAATACAAGAGTCGAGTGCAGACTTATTTGCCTGTGGATAGCTGTTTCCCTTGGGACACTTCAAGCTGTGCGGTTGGTGGAATTGGACGTCTGAACGCTGTTTCTTTCATGCATTTTATGTTTCATCATTTTGCCCGCAGAAGAACAATGAGGACACAATTTTGAGTGCAGACTCTCTATCATTACACTAGAAAACAACATCTCCAAGCACCAAGAAGCGCGTGTGCGCACCGCTGGGAACAGCACGTCGCGCTGCCTGTAATGCCAAAAAGTCTAAACAGAATTTCAGAAGTTTTCAGTGGTCGATTGAGGTCCCAACAAAAACAGTGCATGTTTTCTTGTTTATTACAGGAGCACTTTTCAAAACATCATTTATCACGAAAAACAGCAGCCGACACGTGTTTCGTCCTCCTGGACTTTTTCAAGGCTGATCCGAATCTCAATAATACAATTGATATTGAGCTTGAGTAAGTAAGAAAAAAAAGGTTCCCATGGCATGCAGTATCACCCTGTTGGGGCCGGTAATCACTCGTTCTTGATATTATTATCACTTGATTACAAAAACCCTTATTGAGCTTGTTAGTGTACTTAAGGAAAGTAGCAGACCAATGATGTGTGGAAAGGCAAGACCTTGATAAGTCCGCGATTCATGTGTTGGTCCCGACTCCTCAAGAACACCATCAACACAAGGAAGATTAAGACATACTAATTGTGTGTGCTTTGGTGCCATATGTGGTTATTTATCACAGTTTAACACAGTATATGTTTCAGAAAGGTGCCTTGCTGTAAAAGTATCCCAGAGCACTTTGGCAGACCCATGCCTCACCTAAGCACTTTTTGCAACTCTTCCCAAGCACCAAAAAATGCCAGCCTGCTCCTGTCTCTAAATGATCCACGAACATTCCCCCTCCACAGTCTGGGAAGAGCTCTCCTAGGGTCGAGACTTGAACTCAAAAAGAGAGCACGTTTCATAGGGAGGTATGGCGGCTGTGGCAAGCAGAGATTCGTGTGAAAGCAAGCTTTTCAAAATCGTCTATTTGCCAGTGTGCCACAGTGCTCCAGGAAATATGGGATGCAGCGTGGGGTAATTTGGTATTAACCTCATGTGGCTTCTGCTAGCAAAAGAGATTAGGACTTTAGCTCACACTAAATGAAGTCCAAGCAAACGTTTTTACAACTTTTAAAAATAGTAGAAGAGGTATAAATAACAAACGTCCAGTGCTATAATTCTTTATATACATGCTGCAAAGTTGGAGGTTGTAGCATTTTCATAACAATAATTACAACAATACAATTTCACCAAAATCTCTCCCTTTAAATCACAGGCTGCCGCGATTTGCACACACCAATTGCCCCCCTACCCCGATTTAATTACATAAGCCCCTTTCATTTTCTTTTAAACACAGACCAACAGCCAGTTGTTCCATGAGCTGCTTAACCTCTGTATATTTTTGGAAGAGATGTAAATATGATCGTGATGCCACGGAATACACCAGGGTGGACTGCATTCCATCAGTGCGCTGCATTCCACCATACCTTCACAGCAGTGTAACCAGCCCGTTATGCTGCATTTATTTTCCACATATCCCGCACACTCACCCTGGTCATACAAGCATTTGCAATGTAATAGGTCTCACATTACAAAAAATCTGAGCTATTGGCTTTGCAAATAATAATGCAACACCAATAGCTCAAACTTTCAGTAATGCGAGAGCTATTGCATTCCAAATGCTTGTTTAATGTAGCAACTGGTTATTCCTTTTATATAGAGCATGTAGTCAGCAGTAATAAGATGAAACAAACTACCAGAAAAAATGCAGCTCCCCGTACTTTAATAAAGAGAAAGCTAAATCATGTGTGACTCGTACAATTTAGAACAAGCAGGAAACATCATGCTATTCCAATTTTAAAAAAGCATCGCCTCCACCGTTTATTATTTTACCAATGAATTTATTCTTGTGCTTTAAAGAAACATTCTTTTAGAAATTAAATCATTCTCTGCTGCACAATAGGTTGACTGCAGTCCTAAAACAAAATTCAGAGCAAGTAATTTTCTTGGGTTTAGCAGGCGTGTTTTACTTAATTGCTATTATGCTCACATTTTGCAACAGTATTTTTTAGCTGTTTGACCTGGCTTTTGCAGCTGGTTTATCCCCAGACTTTTTGCTTTTTGGCCTCCTGTTTTTGTTGGTTTTATGACTCTGGGCACTTTACCACTGCTGATCAGTGCTAAAGTGCATATGCTCTCTGTGTAAATTGTTATTATGGATTGGTGTTTCCATGATTGGCTTGTTTGACTTACTACTAAGTCCCTAGTACGGTGCACTGTGTGTGCCCAGGGCCTGTAAGTCAAATGCTGCTAGTGGGCCTGCAATCTAAGGTAAGGTAGGTTCTGTCGGGAAGAGAATAAATACTTTAACTTTGTCATAAACATACATACAAGAAACGAAAAGGAACACACCTAGATTGATGTAATCAAGTGGAATTGTATTAGCAAATTAATTCATTTTTCTTACAATATACTTTGGTGATAACGTAGTCAGGCTGTCACAGGAAACAAAATGTTTAAAAAACGAAGCAAAATAGGCTTATCTGTGATAAGGTGATCTAGAAGTGACAAAGTGCTTTGGGTGAATACATATTTACAGTGCTGTACAAAATGTATATAAAATGTTCATTCAATAGACATCAATCCCCATACACTTGAATCTCCAATCCGTACAAGTTTCTGCTTTTCACGTGGAGAGGAGAGAGTAAGGAAATGATTGTGTAGGCACGTCGACGTTTCAACCCAATAGGTGCGTGATTCAGGTGGAGTCACAGCGGGTCTTCTTCAGGACAATGGGGGGACAGCCAGTTGAGATAACAATCAAAAGCCTGATGAGTGCTTCGATTGAAGGATCCACCTGAGGTTGGATTCTAGTCAAGGATGAGAGACTGCATCAATGTTGAATAGTAGGAGCATGAGTCAAATAATTAGTGCAACCATGTAGATGAGTCCCATCGGCAGCGGCGTCAATCACAAGGCTCTTGGCGGCCGGCGGATGAATGAACAGCTAGTGGGCCTGCAGCACTAATTGTGCCACCCACACAAGCAGCCTCTCAAAGGGGTCTCAGACCTGCCACTGCAGTGTCTGTGCGCAGTCTCTACTGCCATGTCGACCTGGCAAGTGCACCCACTTTGCAGCCCCTAACCTTCCCTTTTATTACATGTGAGTCACCCATGAGGTAGGCCCAAGGTACCCCTGTGGGCAGGGTGCATTGTATGTGAAAGGTAGGACATGTACTGATGTGTATGACATGTCCTGATAGTAAAATACAGTGTATTTCGTTTTTCACTATTGAAAGGCTATCTGTCCCATAGGATACAATGGGAGTGTATTTATAACATCTTATAAGTATAAATTCCCATTGGAACAAGATAGGAAAGTGAAGTGTAGTATGCCTGAACTCAGAATATAAAGATGCATCTTTTAGTAAGGATGATTTTTACATCCTGTGTTTGAAAATACCACTTTTTGAAAATGGGTATTTTTTTGCTTAGCCATCCTGTGTGCCTCTGTTGGTTTGTGGATTGACTGTCTGGCTTTGGAGTGTCAGGGGCTGGGGATGTGTCACTCGGGGGGTGGTGTGTGTCCTGCCTTTCCTGAATGATTCAGGGCTGGGCTGAATAGACCTGGGCTGCATTTAGAGTAGGAGGAGAATATTTCCTTGCACATGAATGGGCCTGGTCTGCCTTACATAATGCTGTCTCTACCTCCTACTGGGAAGCTGGACCAGAGAGGACAGAACTGGTTTTGACTGAGTACAACGCCTCTCTGCCACAAGAGAACAGAGAGAAATGCAGTATAAATATTGGGGCCCAGACTACAGAACTTTAGAATACTTCTGCACTCAAGAGGAACCTCTGTCAAGGACAAGAGATGGGAAAGCTGAAGGAAAAGTACTGCCCCTTTGCTGTGTGCTGTCTGGGGTTGGCCTGCAGTGGCTGTTTCTGCCAAGGAGAAGACAAAAACTTTGCTGTTTGCTGTGTATTCTGCTTGAAGAAGATCTCCAAGGGCTTGACGTAGAGCTTGCCTCCTGTTCTGAAGTCTCAGGTACACAAAGCCTTCACCACCAGCTCCCCTGAACTTCATTGCTGGGGGTTCTGACCTGCTAAGAGGTGCCTATTACTGTGTTGGGCCTCTGAAGGTTGTTCCTGCTGTTGAGAGCTGGAAAAGAGACGCAACTAAGAGAAGCGTGGCGGATCCGCACCCGTTTCTGGTGCATCACCCCTGTGTGGGAAGAATTTCCATGCATCGCCTTCGTGCCGCTGAAGAAACCGACTCAGCACCTGCCCGCGACTGGAGAAATCGCTGCACACCGAATCCCGTGCACCGATCTCCAAAGTCTGAGATCACCGCACTGATTCCGGCTGCAAGAACCGTCGCATCGTGGGACTGGGCTGGAGAAACCAACGCCGGGCGTTGCTGCCACATTGAGAACCGATGCATCCCCGATTCCCACGCATCTCACCGGGAGCCAAGTCTACATCAACACCGGGGCTGCTGTAAGAAACCAACGCATCACCTCCCCGCACAGTAAGAAACAAATGCATCACCTCCCCTTCAGTAAGGAACCAACGCATCACCTCCCCTGCGTGGCAGTAAGGAACCGACGCATCACCTCCCCTGGAGTAAGGAACTGACGCATCACCTTCCCTGGGCATAAGGAACCGACGCATCACCTTCCCTGCGGCTGTTTTTGTTTATGATTTTGACGCATTCAAGGTACTTTGTGTTGAAAGTGTTGCATCTATAGTTTGCTATGGAACTCTTTTTACCTTTTAAAAGTCATATCTTGATAACTGTATTGTGGATTTTGGCGATTTGGTCTTGTTTGGTTTAGATAAAGCTTATTTATTTTTCTAAACTGGTGTGGTGTCCATTTGTAGTATTTTCACTGTATTACTGTATGTGTGCACAAATGCTTTACACACTGCCCCTGAGATAAACCTGTCTGCTCGTGCCAAGCTACCAAGGGGGTGAGCAGGGGTTATTTTAGAAGTGTATCCCCCTTACCCTGACTAGGAAGAAGGGTCCCTACTTGAACAAAGGTGCAAACCATTGCCAACTAGAGACCCCCATTTCTAACATAAGTATTGTACAGTTTGCAACCAAAGTGCACTTTGCACAAATTGCTGAACATTTTATTAAATATTCACCGAGCTACCGGAAATACTAATGACCACTAGCACATTAAACCAATTAGCTATCCTAACTTTTCAATTCAATACTTGAACCTTTTCACAAGCAAATAATGTACTTTTGTAATTGGTATCTCTTCCAATTTTCAATCTGCTGGGCTGTAGTGTGATTGCCTGGGAAGTTGAGGTTGAATGAAAGGGGGGGCTGCACTGCGACTCCCTGTGAAATTGAAACGTTCTGAGAGCAGTGAGGGACAGGAGAGCAGTTTCCCTGAGGCCCCAGCCGGGCGCAGCTTCCAAAGTAGGAGCGTGAGGGGGGCGCACAGCATAGCAGTCACCAGGATTGGAAATTCAGATTCTGATACCAGCACAGCTGGGCACAAATTTAATAGAGCACATTACCGACTGTAGCAAGGTTGGATTCAAAGCCCGGCTTTGCTTCCTCATGACATTGTGTGATCCAAACAGCTTTGCGTGCTGTGCTGCAGCCCGGCCTGTGAATTTCCACCCAGGGCAGAGCCTGTGGAAGCATCGCTGTACAGTGATCCTCAGCCAGTCTGAATGTTAATGGACATTAAACCAGCTGCCCAAACTTCAGAAACAGTATTTCATTTACATGTAGGATAAACACACCACCGCTGTCCTGGCTGCATGAACGCTGCTGAAGCCTGAGAAAGCCACTGCTGGCTCGCGTTCCTAGAGGGTGGGCGAGTCTGCAGTCTTTTATTGATTATGCTCGATTTTATGACATTAAGAAACCTCTATCAGTTAATGTACTGCAGAGGTATGTGTCTGTAACCAGAGAAGCAGCCAAACCTATTGGCTTTGTTGATAGAAAACTGGGCGCCGTGCTGGATTATATAAAGCAAGGTGCCTGTACATATAGCTATGTATTCCTGGATGACGCTCTTTTCTGCTGGCAGTGAAAGGAACAATTAAAAAGCAGACGGGGTGGCGGTGCCAGTAGAAGTCCGCAACGGACGGAAAGCAATAATGAAAAAATAAAGAGTTCCCCCAAAGGTCGGATGAGGAATGCATGCATAAGGAACCTGTACTTGGCCGGTGCTCCTCAGCCGTAAACGGAAGTGAGGTATTGACCAAGCGCACGAGTTAGGAAGTAGCCAAGAGGAGCGACACTGGATTGAACCTATGGCAAGCAGGAGGTGGGAAAAAAGTGGTTTGTATTCAATACAGCAGGTCATGCAAACAGCGCATGCGCGCTGATGCTCGATCTAAAAATAAAACAAAAACTGTTGCTTTCTGTACATGTATGCATTTGTGAAGATTTTTTTAAAATTCAAAACAGCTGTCTAGGCATAGACAGCTCTGCCTTGGTTCTGGGGTGAAACGGGCACCGCTCTGCCATGATTTTGGTGTGAAACGTGCATGGGCAGACCTCTGTCTTGGTTCTTGGGGGAAATGTGCATGGCCACAGCTCTGTCTAGGCATAGACAGCTCTGCATTGGTTCTGGGTTGAAACGTGAACGGGCACAGGTCTGCCTTGGTTCTGGATTGAAACGGGCACACCTCTGCATTGGTTCTGGGTTTAAACGTGCAGGGGCACAACTCAGTCCTGGTTCTGAGGTTAAACGTGCATGGGTACAGCTCTGCCTTGGTACTGGTGTGAAACGTGCAAAAAATGAACCTGGCAAACATTGCATTGGAACTGGTAGCGCTTATCCAGACTAATCCAAAACATGTTCTACTACTGCGGCTTTTACTTTGGGAGAGTTGAGTGTTTTACTGAGTTCAAGAACTGGTGACAAACCGCAGGGCTACCGAGTGAGTCCCTTCAGCCCTTGCCAAGCACCACTCTGCCCAATCACAGCCTTGCCTTTATAACTACATCAACGAGAATCTCCGTATAAAAGAATCCCACTTACGAGCTGCATCTTCTCTTTGCACTGACCAAACTAGCATCAAGTATTTATTATTGGAAGTTTGAGCTCATCCTGTCCTTCGTAATAGAAAATGTTCTCACGAAAAATCTTTATTAAAGTTTTCTTCGTTTAACTTCTTCAGTGATTTGACTCTTGTGCTTCACTCTTTACAGTGGCTTCGTTCCTCATTCTCTTACTTTGCAGTGAGTTACTTTTTGAGGGGCTGTACCCAGACCCTCCTTTCTTTTCCCGTTTTATTAGACTTGCATTATCATCAAAGATGACCTTTTAAGTGGGCTCGGATCACGAAGAACTAAAACATCCTTAGGGGAAAAAAACCTTTAAACCAGATCGAAATGATTGTGCAATTCACTTCCGGCAAGAACTCTACTGGTTGGGAAAATTATAGACAATGTATTCTCAAATCAAGTAAAACTTTATTCAGCCTACAAAGCCATAAAAGTCAGTCAATATCGCAAAACTTAAAATCTGAGTTTTACAAATACAATATACATAGTTCTTTACCACAATACCCTTCTTCCTTATTTTCTTAACTTGCGTTAAATAAAAAATCACTATAGAGAAACAAATTTGACAAGAATTTAATTGTAAACACATCAAGGCTGGCGTGCATGGCACAAAACGTAAAGGTCCCCCTAGAATGTCGGCGTGCCCTGTTACATGTGTGGGGACACATACGAATGCTGGTATTGCCAGTGGGATAACAGCCAATGTATTCAGTTTTTTCCTTTTCGTGAACATTTTTTCAAAAGTCTTTCCTTAACACTCACCCTGCAAACTGGTTATATGTTTACATTTTGCACCATTTACTCCCTCACCTACATGTGGAATATTGTGGTGTATGTTTGGAAGCACAAAGAAAGGTGGAGCAGGCAAGGCAATTGCTTGTGAAAACACACAAAACATTGCGTCCACACAATTTCATTGCATTGTCTGACGCTTCCTGACACTCTGTTGTGACACCCAAAAGCTAGCCTCCAAGGCGCTGCATATAGGCATAGTGGAAGCACTAGAGGCACAGTTACATTTTCTCCTTGAAAACTAACTCTGTGAGTCGCACCAGAGTCTTTAATGCATAGTTTCATATTTAGCTCCAGGCGCAAATCTTCCTTGCACATTTAGTAGGCTTTGTGAATTAGGATCAGGTTCCTGTCAGGCAGAAGCTGGTTGCCTCTTTCTAAACCCAATTAGTCACACAGTACCAAGTTGTTGCAACTCGAATTATTCCTGCATAATTTGGGCCGGTGGTTGCAGGTGCCGGTGGGCACTGGCATTCATGTTTTAGGAACAGGTCTTGTTTTTCTTCAACAGACCCAGAGCAAGAAGAGAAAGGAACAAGCATTTGCAATTCAATAGGTCTAGGCATTTGCGAGAGTTAGAGCTATTGACGTTGTAAATGATCATTTACAATTCCATGCCCATGTGTTTTTACGTCGAACCTGGGCAGCGCATGCGCTGCGAGGCATGCTGTATTCAGGTAGGGACTTGAAGCTCCGCCCACTCTCCTCCCATATTTTTAATTGGCTTGTGCCATTGTCCACTGTAAACTCTGGCTGTTCATTGGTCAATAGGCTTAGTAGTCCCTCTTTAGTACTGCCGTGTCTCATTTTGTAACCTCCCATGGGGACACCACCTGTAGCGAGTGTTGTTACTCAGTAGGCTTTAATTACAGCCTCTGAGAACTATTTTTTCAAATAGCAATAGGTCTTGCATTTGTGAGAGTTTAAGCTATTGGGCTTGTCAATGACAAGGTCTTTTTTTTATCTGTTTTAAAAACTATACATAAATAAAAGGCATTGTTATTTACAATGCCAATATTTCAAACTCTCATAAATGCTAGACCTATTGCATTGCAAATGCTTGTTGTTTGGAGTGTTGTTTGGAGTGGAGTGGAAGTATGTGAGTTGGATTAGACCGGCATAACTTATACACAACAACTCGGTTTTCTTTGACATGTTTTATGGCATTTTCTATCTAATTGTTACCCTTTTGTACAGCAGATGACCTCCATATGCTCTCTTGCAATTGTATTTACTGTCTGCTTTCAAAATAGGTGGTACAATGCTTCAGTCTTAACATCTTGTCTGCTGCACTGGAGCCACCCCCACCAGTTGCACTTTCACTTTCTCCCCAGGAATATGCTGAAGAGAGAACGCAGGGTGGAGAGGCGCTCTAGCACTATTGCGTGTTAAGAAGAACGCACTGTGTCACAATGTATATTTACCCAACAGCAAATATACGTGCATGGCTGGGTAATAAAAGAGAAAAATGATTGGCCTAAATCTATTTGGTTCGGGACAGACAGCCTCAAGTACCTTGTACCAAGGATTTTCAACAACGGAGGTATAGGTTGGTGAATTGTTTCTTTCCACAACCTTTATATTATTAGTTCTGTTGACCTCACCAATGCACTCAACGGTCACAATTACTTTTTGTGTAGATTTCTTTATTAGCTTTTAACAATATCAGTCATATAACCATTACCTAACTCATTATATGTCCCAATCATACCAATGAAATTTGATCCCACCCTCCCGACTCACAAAGCCCCCAAACAGGTCAACAGTGCCAAGCATACTCCCCCCTCCTGTGCTTTCTTCCCTGGACGACATATAAGTGGGATAGCAAGAGAAATCCCCAGCACTCAAAAGCTCCTTAGTTCAAGCCAGTGTGTGTGTGTGTGTGTAGGGGGCGTGGAACGGGGCTCACTACTACAGCACATGTGTTTATCAGTCTTGGTCATTGGTGCCGACTTTTAGCTTAGTATATTTCCTATGCAAATATGTATCCTGTATTCATCTGTCGACTGGTTGCATGGTTATGGGGTCTGATTTTCGTTTTTGGCTTCCATCCACCTTCATAATGTAAACATTCCAAATCAGTGCCACATGGCCACGTCCAGTTTGTAGAAGTGTGCTGTGTAATAGCAGCACCTTCTGCCTTAGCCCATGTCAATAGATCACGCATCCACAGTCTTACTTCAGGGGCTTCCCTTTCATGGCATGGCAACGCAGCGCATAAATATTACCATGGCCAAGTATGTGAAATTACATAGCATTTATACTTTTTTGGGTCTTGGCATGAGGCATAGTTCAGGTGTGCAGTGTATTGTAATGGCCACGTTTACTTATACAACACTGTCCTGACATAATGGCACGTGCCTACATGCGCAATTGTACAAATTCTTACTCTCTGTGGATCACTTCATATTTATGTTCATGACTGTTCCTTCAAAGAGCACGGGCTATACTCTACTGTTTCCATTTAGGCCACGCTACTACAAACACTCTTTCACTCATGCATCCAGGAACAACGTGTCAATCGAAATCATGTCATGGCTATGAGGCACCATACAATTGAAACACAGGAAGTAGGGACTTCCTGGATAACCCAGAGAAGAGCTTTGAGCCTCACCACCAGTGGTAGGCTATGCACTCTATAAAGGCTAATTCAATATAATAATGATAACATTAGTCTTTGGCCTTTCAAAAAGAGTCTCATTTCAAGAGTGAACATCCTTTCCTCTCTTCGCAAATGCTGCATATTAAACAAAGCACAACATTTCCCAACTCCTCTGTCACCCCCCTTCTACAGCCGCTCTCAACTTGCAAAAGTGTTACTGTCCATGAAAGAGGAGAACCAAAGCGCCAAGAGGTCAGTGAATTTAGATTAAAGTGGCACATCTAAATAAAAAAAAGCACTACGTCTCATACTGTACATCAACAGTGCATGTTTCAGCTCTGTTCATGCAGAGGTGCTAATTGTGATGGGAAAGCAACAATTTAAAAAAAAAGAAGTTCTCAAAAAACACCAGATAAAGAATGGAAGAGGAAGGAAACTGTACTTGGTCAGTGCTCCTCTGCCTCCAATGGAAGTGAGGTATCGGGTACATGAACCAATTAGGAGGCAGCAAAGAAGAGTGACGCTTGAGTCAACCTGTGGTAAGCAGCAGGCCTTGGAGACAGCGCATGCACGCTGTCTAAGCTCGACTTAAAAACAGAGACTGAATGAGTAAGAGAAAGAAAAACATGGATGAGAAAGAACCTGCAAGAGTGAAATAAAGAGACAGGAAGTGAAAGGTGAAGAAAGAAAGGGGCAGTAGGTGAAGTAAAGATGAGGCAGTCTGATTATATACTGCTACCTTGGCGTTCAGCAGCACATGAAGTGGACTACTAAGAAATTAAGGACTGCCACTGAGCATAAGCAACCAAAACATTGGACTAACTAGGATGTTTTTATCCAAGAAATAATTTAAGTATATCTCGGCTCACATTTGAATAAATTGTTCTCTAAATGGTCCTGCAATCATTTTAAATCACACATTTGACTCTAACATTGTTCATTCTTTTCTACATTGCCAGTGGCGGCTGGTGAACTTTAGAAGTGGTGGGCATGCATGTCCACTGAGGGTCTCCCTGTTTACAAGGATTGAGACCCTAGAGCTTAGCTTTGATGTTGAGTGGGGGCATGCATAGTGCACCCCTATTTCACAGAGAGTGGCTACTGTCCTCTCTTCCCAGGCTGTGTAGGCTGACAGTGGTGGCAGCAATAAATCTATAGTCAGGGATATCTGTATCCCTGTATTCTAGGAAGGGTGGGCTACTAGCCACCCTCCTGATCAAGTCTGTGCAGTCTCCCTTGCCTGTGGTCCTGTTGCATTCATCTACCTGGGGCGCGTGTTTGAGATCCAGTGGGTGAACAAGGTGAGGCTTGTGAGGTGAGCCATTGTGTGTAATGTGAACCAAGGTGTTCTGCTGAACATTCCAGCTCCGCCGTGCCCATTCCTGTTCCTTGGAGAAGCCTGGTGGGCTGGGGGCGGACACTTGCTCTTATCTGTGTTTAGCTGCACTAACTCTGCTAGGAGGGACTCTCCCCCCTTTTCTGTTGGGTGATGGTCAGTGCCTGCTGGTCTGAAGTTAATTAAAATTCCTCGCCTGGGAATAGCCCAGGCTGGTACAATGGAACACAGTAAGTCATACTTTGCATGCCTTGGACATGCAGTGAATATGCCACAAATGTGCCTCATGATTGGAGGGGCACCCAAGGTTCAAAAGTAGCAGACCCTATGATTGCATTAGTCTATCAATCAGAGGTGATAAAAGTTTGGCCTTCGTAGTCAGTCATTGTTCAAGACTGGTCTACGGCTCTATCAAGGCAGCCCACACCGGGTCTGTCTAAGGAAGCCAGCCAGAGCCTATGGTGTGAAGACAAGACAAGAAGCTTGCTCACCGCATCTGAAAACCCTTTGATAAGGGTTGAACTTAAGAACGTTTTCTCTGCAACTGATGGATTATGCTGTATAGGAATTTGCTAGTTTGACGAGGAGCAAGGGCATCGGTCAGCAGCATCGATCGGGGAACCAGCTAATCGTGTAAGGCTTATGGAGCTGCCGCTTAAAACACACAAAAAATTCAGACAGCTGCTCAAGATAAGGACGCTTGTAGTACTTCAACAGAGACAGAAGGAGACAGGGAAGCTTGATCCCAGTCCTTAAAGGTGTGATCACTTTGCCCAGACCCCTCCCTGTGCTGTGGGAGCCTGTGTGGGACTTACAGTTACAGTCTGTGGTTGGTGAAGAGTGAGCTGTGGTACAGGCCCCCACCTTTCTTGTTGTGACATCTGGGGGTATCATGGTGTACTGGCACTCTAGCCAGCCACCATCCTCCTACAGCTAGCCAGTGGCTACTGGACTAGTGGGACTCCAGTAAACTGTGCCAAGACATCAGGCACCTGTGATTGGATCCCTGACATCGCTAGAGCCGTGTCTTGGCTCAGGACAGGAGGGCACATCTGTTTCTTTGGGTTAGGGGATGATCGAGAACAAATGCTGAAACTACCTAATTTCAATACAAGGATAGGTATCATAGCTCTAGCGAATGAGAGAAACCCTGTGCATCTTGGTCTGGAAAATGCAATGCTAATTGTGTGTCTACATGTTAACTGTGTTTTTATAGTGCTTGGCATCTAGTCACTATAATACTGCTAGGGGTCAGGACTTTGGCCAAGAAGGTTGCAGAGACATCTGTTTGTCACTGTTTGTCCTAGTTTTCTGTGTAGTATATTTCTCTTTTGTGCATTAAAGTACTTTTCTTGTATAAAAAGTAAAGCACTGACTGGACATTGATTTTATCAGCTGGTGGTACAGTGTGCACTGTATTCTGAATGTCTAAACCCACATCACCTCCTTGAGTAAGCCTTGGACTGCTCCGTCTTGCTACCCTGAGAGAGTCAAGTGCTGGAGAGGAGTGCTTGGTAATCCAATTTTGGGTCCACTAGTACTGAGGCCTAAGGATACCAACTGGGAACACTCCAGTTGATGCGATTGGAGAATAGTAACCCTTGAGTGCCCTGGAGCCCAGGAAACTGGGTCAAACAACACTGAATAGTGCTCAAAGGCAGCAATTCACAACACTCAGCAGAAACCTGCGAATTACCGTCCCCTAACTCACAAAAGCTGCACCCTGTTACCAATGGAAAATAGGGAGGAAATTTGCCTGGGCTGCGGTTTCCCTGGGACTACCATGACCCTTTCACCAACCCCTAAGGGCGATGCTACCGCATTAAACAAACCATCCCCACTCACTATAAAAAAAATTCTTTCCTCAGTATAAACTGCCGCTCTCTTGCAAAGCACAACGCCGACATCTTTGATCTGCTGATGAATGATAAACCGGATGCTCTGTTCCTCACAGAAACATGGCTGCACGAAAGATCCGGCCCTGACGTCGCTGCAGCCTTGCCCCCTAACTATGCGATAGTCAGGAAAGATAGGGGCCAAAAAAGTGGGGGAGGCATAGCCATTATATTCAAAAAGCTTTATCAGTGTAAATTTGAGCCTTTGACCTCTACGGACTGTGAGGCAGCTACATTTAAATTAGCCCTTACTTCGAAATTCACCCTCTCTGGCATACTTGTGTATCGCCCTCCCGGGCCTTCGGCCTCCTGGGCTGCTTCCTTTCCCAGTCTAATAAATTCAATAATCATGAGCACTGCCAATTTTTCCATTCTGGGTGACTTGAATCTTCATCTGGATGATCCTACATGCAAAAGCAGTACTAACTTCATCTCCGACTTGGCAGCAATGAACATTCATTTGCACAATTCAGGCCTCACACATAAGGCTGGCCATCTTTTGGACCCCATTTTTTCCAACTTACCTAGTATCTACTGCCCCTCAGCGCTCCCCCTCTGCTGGTCGGACCACTTCATCGTCAGGTTTAGTCTGACTCCCTCTGACAATGCTGCCACCACCCCTCCTGTCCTAAAGACATTAACAAGAGATTGAAAAAATTGGACATAACTGCCCTGAACAATATTCTATGCACTACCACACCCATCTCCCAACAAAGGGTAACTATGCTCTCTGACACTGTTCAAAAATGGCTTCTCGATGCCATAGATACATGTCTCCCTCTCTCCAAGAAAAAGGCCAATAACCACCGCCCGCCTGCGCCATGGTTTACTGACACCCTGAAAGCTGAAAAATCTAAATGTAAAGTACTGGAACGCAGATGGCGTAGAGACTATGCCCCTGAATCAAAATCAACCTATAAAATGGCAAAAAAAACTTACCATAGTCTCTGCAAACTAGCTCGCGACGAATTTGTTTCAACCACTATTTCTGCTGCATTAAACTGCTCCAAAACACTATTTAACACAGTGAAGGAGCTGGCTGGCTCTGCCACTCTAGCCAGCCCCCCTCCACTAAATAAACGCAAATGCGAGGAACTCACCTCTTTCTTTGTCCAGAAAGTCGAGAAGATTCACTCTGACATAGTGTGTAACGGGCGCGATAACTCCCTTTCCTCGCAACCTGTGTATTCCTCCCAATCTGTTTTCACACTGTGCACAATGGACTCTGCTCGTCCTGACCAGGATACGACGCAATACACCCCCACTTACAACCTGGACATATGGTCCCCTCTTACTTCAACCTCTTTTAAAAAGATCCTCGGAAGTATCAAATCAGGATCACCTAAGGACCCCTTGCCTATTTCAGTGCTCAAGCAGCTAGAGTCACCATCCCTGCTTGCCATCATGGATCTTCTAAATGCCTCCCTAAAAGAAGCTACAGTTCCACATGACTGGAAGCATGCCATGGTGGTCCCACTCCTTAAAAAGGCCAACGCTGACCCTGACTTATCATCCAATTATCGACCTATTTCTTTGCTGCCGGCCTTTTCCAAAATTCTGGAGAAACACATACATTCCCAACTCACTAAATTTGTCGAAGACCAAAAGCTTCTCCACCATTCCCAATCCGGCTTTAGAGCCGGTTTCTCTACCGAGACCACCTTACTAGGAGTAACGGAAAGTCTATGTCACCATCTGGATGCTGGCGACACGGTCGCCCTCATCCTACTTGACCTCAGCGCGGCATTCGACACGGTATGCCATACCACACTAGTAAAAACGCTTAGCTCTCTAGGTATTGGCGGCTCGGCCCTCAGCTGGCTCATCTCTTTTCTTTCCAACCGCACTTTTCAAATCTTTTCCTCCACTACCAGCTCTGACTTTCATTCTCTACCTCACGGGGTGCCCCAGGGCTCTATCCTCAGCCCCCTACTTTTTAATCTATATGTCAGACCCCTAGCCAACGTCGCGGATGTAGCAGGGTTGTCCCTGTTCACCTATGCTGACGATTCCCAAATCATCTTTTCTCTCTCCACGAACAAAGCAGCCGGGCCATCCCATCTTCAGCTGGGCCTGGGAAAAATTGCATCCTGGATGCAGACCAATTACCTCAAATTAAACGGAGAGAAAACAGAGGTTCTGGTTCTGGGCAAAAACAAAGATCTCTGGGGCCCACAACACTGGCCTAGTGTGATGGGTGCTCTCCCCCGCCCCTCCAGCAAAGTCTGTAACCTAGGTGTTATCATTGACGACCAACTTTCTATGCACCATCAGACAGTCAAGGTAGCAGCCACCTGCTTTACCATCTTGAAGTGGCTAAGAAAGATCATCTGGATGTTGCCAGAGCCCACGCAGAAAACAGTAGTCCAGGCCCTCATCACCTCGAGACTGGACTACTGCAATGTCCTCTACCTCGGATCTAATAAGGCGGTGACGCGCAGGCTTCAGCTGGTCCAAAACTCTGCCGCAAGACTACTTTGCAGGGTACCTAGAACGACCTCTGTCTCAGGCCATTTGAGAGACCTGCACTGCCTCAGGGTGGAGAACCGTATTAAGTTCAAAGCCCTGAGCTATATGTTCAAAATTAAAACAGGTGTTGCCCCCAAATATCTTCAAGCCATGGTCAACCCTTATGTGCCCTCCAGGTGATCCACTCAAGGGAACTTTACTGTGCCCAGAATAAAGCTATCCCGGATGGGAGGAAGGTCTTTCTCCTACCTCGGCCCCTTGCTATGGAACTCACTTCCTAAAGCCATCCGAAACGAAACGGCATACACCCAATTTCGGAAATCTCTGAAGACTTGGCTCTTCAACCAGTAATCAACTTAGCTGCCTTTTGTTCTTCTGCTTCGCTCCGGCACCGGGAAACCCTTTTTGGGTAGCTGCTGCGCCTTACAAGTTTAATAAATAAATAAATAAATAAAATAAACTTGACAAAATCCAACAACTGCAGATAACTTCTGCAAAATATTTTACATTTCCCTAATGTAAAGATGGCCGGGTGCATTTTATTTTCCTTACCTTATATGCATCGATGTTTGTAGGGCAGGCTAGTGGCTGCAAATGTTTCAAGTCAGTGAGAAAACAAGTCTGACTTGGTTTTCTTAGCAGCCAAGAAGCACTACCTTGGGGTGCCTATAACTTTACACAGGCAGTAGATGGTTTCATTTCAGCTCCACAGCATATGTTTTTTCATTTAAATAAAAAAATATGTCACAACCTACCCCATCTTATCCCAGAGTGGGGTGAGGTCAGTGAAAATTGCTGTTCCCACCCCGCTCTTGTGACTAGAGGAAAACATCTGAGATGAGTGACAAAGCCTCGCACAAGGATTCTTTCTACAACGCCCGAGGCTCCATCTATTGGCGGTGCTGCTGCCTGCTGTTTCAAACACCACCCACCGTTGTCAAAGTGAAGGCATGCACTATGGTAAACCCGACGTAACTGCATCATTCCTGACTTGGACCTGCGTACTTAAACTTCAGGAAGTGTCTGCCTTTAGTATGAGCGAAACTCAAGCAGCCAGGCATTCTGTACTATCCTGTTTAAGATTACTAGCTTACAATTTAATTTTTTTAATGGGTTTGCACACTAGGAGAGGGGGCGGGGCCCCAACGCTCCGAAGTAAAAACCGCCACTGATATTCCATTGTATCAATATAGAAATACATGCATTTATTTGCAATTTGCACCTAGTGTTACACTTTTTATAGGGAAATGAATAGGTGACAGTTTAACATCTACACATTTCGAGAACTCATTTTGAAAAAAGAAAAGATTGAAAAACATCCTGTTGGGCCTGTTGTGGTTTTGTGCCATTTTTGAGGATGGATGAGAGTCGATCATATTAATTCATATGGCTGAATAGACTTTAACATGGGATAATGCATGACTGTTTTATTTTCACCAACAGTCGTCAAAAGAGAACATTAGTGAGAGACTGGCCTAACTGATAGAGCGAACTCTGCTGCTTGTACTCACCAAGTTTCTCAGTTCTTTCACGCCCCTGAAGATGGTTTCTTTCCACAGCATGACGATGTCAGCGTGGAGCCGGGCTCCTCTGGGCCACCAGCATCTGCGCGCCCCCTGCAGCCTTTTTGGTTTAGTCTTATTTTTCAATCCAACTGAAAAATACTCCAAGCCGGGTGTTTCTCATGGGGAACTTACATTTATTTCTCTTCATTTATCATGGAACCAACCTGTTCAATATCGCGCATTTTACTTCCTGTGAATTCCTTCAAGGTTACTCCTTAAGTCTATAAGAGGAGTTGCGTACTGTAGTTAGCTGCATTATAACTTTGCTTGATTCCCAGCTTGTTGTTTGCTCTATTGCTTGTATTTAATTTCTTTTCTCTTCAGCTACTTACTCCTCATGAAATCAACCTTCTTTTTTTACATGTTTTGCCTGCCTTCAGTGTTTTTTTGCTGCCCTGGATTTCCCCCCCAAGAAATTAGATTATCTAGGTACTGTTTTCTTTTCTTTTTCCTGACCTAGTATTCTTTTAAGGGGGTCAAGGTGGTCGAGCAAAATATCAGGTCTTACCTGCGTACCAAGAGAAGCTGATGTGTCCTACCTGCAAGACCAGCATTTGCCTTGCTATGTGTAAAGGCACTCTTAGGTTTCTACTCATCTGCGCACTCTTCATTGGCTACCCATAGATAAGCGAGTTCAGTTCCAATCAATGTGCTATATGCAGAAGGCCTTTCACACTGGAGGATACAAGCCTCCCACAATCACCAATTGAAAACACAAACATACAAACTGGCATTAAATAAAATGTATAGAGAGACAGATATTGTTAGAAAGAAGTATCAAATTCATCGGAATTAATAGGCACATGCATCAAAGGTTTTTGCGAGCGCAAACGGTGCGATTCACAATAATCGGCCATTTGCATTCGCAAAATGGCCTTTTGCGATGCATGAAAGTGTTGGGGACGCGCAATTTAGGTAATCTCAATTTCTTGCAATTTCCTAAATTGCGATTGCATTTAAGGAATCACAATTTGCGATTCCTTAAATGCAATGCAAGAAGCACTTTGAAATAGCAATTTCGCTATTTGGGGCCGCAAATTACAGAGAAATTAAACTGTTCGGTAATTTGCAAAAACTTTGAAAAACGCACTAAAGTGCATTTTTCAAAGTTGCAGGTTACACACACACATGCCCTTGGGGCATGTGTATCCGCAACACGGGTGGACACCACAATTTCAGGGGTGCAACAGGGTGTCCTTCTGACACCCTTGCACCCTTGAAATTTCATGTGCAGTTTGCGAGTACCAATTGGTACACGCAAATTGCGCATGCAATTTCCTATTCATTTCTAAGGGCCTGTAGGCCCGTAGGAATGAATGCGAAGCCATTCCTTAATTGCGACTCGCAATTTGCGAGTGGCAATTAAGGAATGTTTAGGAATCGCTATTTTTATAGCGATTCCAACATGCATAGGCTTTTGCGAGTCCTTAATTGCGATTCCTTATTAATCGTAATTAAGGACTCGCAAAATCATACCTTAATGCATGTGCCCCTAAGTATCTCTGCTCTTGCACCCCTGAGTCAGCATACCACGTATGCAGGTCAAAAAACCATTTCAACATTTTATATACCAGTTCCATGAAATGCTAATGTTTCCCTTTAAGAATCCATACTAGAAGCAGGAGGCAAGGCAGGGACACTATTGGCAGCTCAAATGATACAACAATTTGAGTTGAAGTTAACACATTATAGTGGATAGATGGAAATGTATAATCCAATCCCAATCTGATCACCAGATAATTTGTCTCTTTTTATTTATCATCAAATAACTCTGAGAACCTAAAAGATACTACAAAGGAAACATAAAAAAATAAAATAATCTAAGACCAACCAAACTCAATGAGAAAGAAACAAATACCCTACAATAGCCTTCAACTAGCTAATAAATTAAACATGTTCTTATGGATATTTGAATTGGGAAGTCATCTAGACCGGATTGCCTACACCTGAATTATATGAAATCTCAGAAGAAGTGATGAGCCCCTTACTGGGAATGGTTTTTCAAGCTGCTAAAATTAAAGAAAAACTCATTGGTTCACTGTCACTCCTAAATGGGGCAAATGACAATGAAATATGAGATATTTCATCCCATTATCCTCATCACTTTTGACAACAAGATAACATCCAAATGACTAGCCTGTAGGATAAAGCACCTTATTCCCAAACACCTTCAGGAACCCCGGCACAGGTTTGTTTCTGGATGTCTGACAGAATTAATGTACAATCTCTTTTACACATACAGTGTTGGGGCCACACAAATCTCAAATTACCCTATCCTTAGAAATCTAGAAGCATTTTCATGGAATAGAGTGGGACTGTTTAGTAATATCAAGATTCAACAGTGTAAGAACATTTATCAAGTACATCTAAAATCACTTAATGCGGGTGCCTCAAAGACATATTGTGCATGCATAAGGGCAACAGGTAAAGTGGTCAACTCTCACCTTTGTAACAGTCACTAGCCCTAGAAGCATTATCTGTCATTAAACAAATGCTATAATTTAAGGTTTAACATTCAAGCAAGGGAACTTTAACATCATGCTCGATGCTGACGACATTCATTTAACAGTCTCCACTCTAGAAGAGTCAGTCCAGGAGACAACACACACACAAAAAGCACTTCTCCTAGTTTTCTAGATGAAACATGATTGGGGAAAAACTAAATTAATTCAATTCAGTAGTACCGGTTCACATTTGTCCAAGCCTGCTCAATGCTTATAAATCCACTGATCTCTGCTTTGCTATTCACTTTAGGCTACATGACTTGCCAAGCCTGTAAAATGTGTTCCATTCCTGTTTGATTTCCCCCTGATTGTTACAGTGTGATGGAGGCACCTGCATCTACTAGATACATTTTGTGGCGAGAATTCAAAGTGGCAGCTAAATGGAGATGCCCTTACCTCAGCCAAATTCAACACTGAGGATTGGAACATCCACTGTGCCCTATCATTAACAGGCAGTCACAAAAAACCTAATATAAAAAAGGAACGCAGGGAAGCATTATATGTGTCCATCGACCAAAGATATCTATTTTGCTATCTTTGCATTGTTGGGTCATATGCCTGTATATGAATACAGTAAGTGTATACTTCTGTTCTTTAGTGCATTTATTTGATGTTTCAGGCATTAATCTAACTGACCAGACCCAACTTTAGTCCCTTTATTGTTTAAATAATAAAAACTTTTCAAAAATAGCAAGTTGTCTTCGTGAGTATGAAATTTATTTAACTGCTCTTGACTACCTAGGAGTCCAGGTTTTGCTATGAAATCATAAGTCGGGATATAAGAAGGAGCTACTCACAGACAAGATTGAGTCCAGCATGTGCATTGATCTCTATGGTTTCTAACACTGTAGGAGGCACTCCCATGAAGTAGGCTGCATTCTTCCTCTCCAAATCACACACCAGTCCAATGAATTATTTATCTTGAAAATCGCTGGCTGGCTTGCAGCATGGATTAGCCCCATAATTGATTCTGGTCCGCTTCTAATAACCTGCCTCGTCATCATCCTCAAACATTATGCCGTTGGTCTTTATAGGTGCGCTGTTGTCAGACAGCTGCATGTACAACTGCAGGTGGTGGACACCAAGTGGCTGTGAATTGAGTTCTGGACATCTAAGAATGGATTAATGGTAACCATCTCTATCTAAATGACCAACGTTCTGCTATAACACCCTTTGGCTCAGTGTCTTGTCCATTCTCCTAGCTGCCCACCAAATAATATATCAAATTCAAGACTATCACAAATGTTTGCAATAAGTTCCTGTTGTGCATGATCGCGGATTAAGTCAAGATTTTCTCAAATTCACAAATATTTGACACAATTGTTTTGGGCTGCTGTCTGGGAGCACTCTCTGTTCTAGAGTGCAAGCAAACATTAACTTTCATGCTATATTTTATATAACAGAGTTCCACAGATGCACTGCTAATGGTGCAGTTTACGCCTGCAGGAATTAATTCATATTGAATCTTGCTAAAATCCTTTTATTGTTGTTGTTGTTATAGTAAAAATCTACAGTTTTCATGAAATTCACAGCCACAGAAATTCAATATTGCAAATTATATATCTCGCTCATGACTATTTTCCAAAGCAAATTTATTTCATTATATTTCAATGCATCCCCAATGCATTTTGGGCTGAAAGTACTTCATCATGGTGTATGTTTTAATCAATGCTTAGGCCAAGTGCTGTAAAACAAGCCTTTGCAATGCAATAGGTCTCGCATTTGTGAGAGTTTGAGCTATTGGCGTTGTAAATGACAATGGGCCCGATTCACAAAAGTAATCTGAGACAAAATCCTAACTTTACAACTTTCGGTATTCACAGAAGGCATTTAGGAGTACTAAAGTTAGGATTTTGTCTCAGTTAATCTTAAATTTTGGTCTTAAGTTAAACTTAAGACAAATTTAAGGTTAACTAAGACAAAATCTGATTTTGTCTCAGTTAAACTTAAGTTTGTCTTAAATTTAATTTAAGACCAAAATTTAAGATTAACTGAGACAAAATCCTAACTTTAGTACTCCTAAATGCCTTCTGTGAATACCGAAAGTCGTAAGTTAGGATTTTGTCTCAGATTACTTTTGTGAATCGGGTCCCATGTCTTTTACCCATGTGTTTTGGTTTGGAGTGGAGAGGATGTATGTGGTGTGGATTAGAATTATGTGGGTTGGACTGGAATTGTTGTGGAATTGTGTGTGGTGGAACTGTGGGGAGTGGGTTTGTGTTGTGGAATTATTTGGCATGGTGTGCAGTGGAAATATGTGGATAGTAATTATGTGGTATTGAGTGTACTGGAATTATGTGGATTGGGGTTGTGTGTTAGAGTGTAATTATGTGGAATGGTATTTTGTGTTTTGGAGTGGTATGTTGTGGAGTTTAATTATGTGGCATGCTGATTAATTTTGTGGCATGATGTGGAATTCTGTGGTGTGGATTGGATGTATGTGGTGTGTTGTGTAATTGTGTTGTTGAGTTGAATTATGTGGTTTGTTGTTGAATTATCTGCTGTGAAATGGAAACATGTAGAGTTGAATTGTGTAGTGTGGAAGTGTGTGTTTCATTGAGTGAAATGATGCTGATTGGAATTATGTGGCATGGTGTGGAGTGTCTTATATAAGGACTAGTTAAGTCGCTCAGTGCAATGTGAAAGAGGTAAACACTTTTTTCACCCGGTGTAAAAGATGGTGACTTTAAAAGGGGGTGAATCTTCGACCTTTGAGGTTAAGAAAACGCAAATGTATTACTGATGCATTATGTCCAAAAGCAAAATAGCGTTGACTGTAACTGGTGGAAAGAAATGATCAAATTGAATAGAGCTCTACCCAAAATGTGGTAATTTATTAAAACTAACCTGCTAACCTGGAGTGTGTTCCTAGAATACCGCTCTGTGGCATTTGAAACTACAGAACAGTGAATACAGTTTCCCACCCACGGCACACAGAGCACCTCAACCCGTAAATCCTGCTGTGAGCCATGAGGCAACGTCTGAAAAGCAGAGCTGAGGTTCAACGTACCCTGTCGATACACAACTCAACAGAAGCCGAAATCCCTCACACTGATAGGGAGAATGTTGTAAGTAAGAGAAACACTGTAAATGGCCCTAAAAACTCACTAACTTTAAAACAGTCACAGTCAGAGGAACATGCCATGCTCTTCCTTTCATGCTTGTGCGGCCTCTGCCAAAATGATCATCTGTGTTCCGAGCCGGCACACAAGTCCATGCCAACATGTTGAAGCTCCCTCCCCTGGTTAGTTAGATCCCTGTGATCAAACCAGCCTGGAACTGACAGACAAAAGTAAGAGCGCTGGACACTCATTTACCACTCCAAAAGAAATGCAACATGAAATAGCAGCGAATAAGTAAACATGCGCAATTCAGTGAAAGACACAAACACAGCTCACTCTGAAAAGATTTCGAACACCCAGCTTTCAGCAAACAGTCTACTGGAAAGTAAATAAATACAAGTAATATATTTTTCGGATGCATGCAGCGCAGCCCTCAATAATCCTTTGATGCAAAAGAATGATACATGACCAAGGACACACTAAATAGCACAGTAATGTAATCTGGCAACTTCTGGTTGATTCCATTTACACAAACCAGAAGAAATGTATCAAAATTACATCCTACACAGCGCGTATGTATGTCTGCTAATCTCTTGCAAATTCCTTGGTTTGTTACCCCCGTTTTGAGGAACAGAACAAATAAACTTAGGAGCCTTAAAGCTGCTGAGGGCTTCATAGCGCTAGGAAAAGAAAACACCACTTGATAACCTCTGTTGTGGCAACGACACTTCGTTTCTTTGGCAATGACGACCACTGGTGATCCGATTAAAATCTGAAGAGAAGCACACCGGAGCAAACATATTGTGGTAAAGGCTGTTATTGTCTTCTAAAAGTCTACACTTTCTAAAAGAGCTATAGACCCTCACTGTTTTATATGAGGCTCCGGGACCTGATCAGCTGGCCCTTGAGCGCTACAAAGAACAATGGCAAAACGGCTTGCAATGGTGCCCCTCACTGCTCCTAGTCCTGCTGCAAGTCTACATACCCATTCTCTGCCTGACCCGGACTTTCATCTCTCTACCAGAGGAAGGGATGGACATGCACACTGTGGGGCATATTCTCAAGGACTCATCGCCGATTTAGCTGCACTTTTCCGCCACAAAAGTGGCGATAGAATTATCGCCCTATTCACAAGCCTGCGCTAACAGCCGACATCGTCAGTTTTCCTGCGATAGCTGCCGCTAAAAACATCGCCAAGGCTGACAGCGACAACTAACGCTAATCATATGCAGAGTAGGCGTTCCCGTGCAAAAACTCACAATAACACCACTTCGCGATATTCTCAACGACCAGCCAGATCGGCGATGCGGTCCAAAAACATTCAATAAGGCACGTTAGCAGCAGGGACTTAAGACCTGCTTTTTTCTGGTCTTAAGTAGGACGAAAACCTGCAGTAGAAAGGGAGCCCAGCCCAGAGCCACATCTGAAGACCAACAGATGCCATGGAGCTACTAATCATGCAGCTTGGAGACCCAAGAGGGCCACAACACCCACCGCCACCACCCCCAGGACCACCCCTACCCCCAGGACCACCACCACCGAGGCAGCGCAGAACAAGACAGCGGACCTTCCAAAAACGCACCAGCCTCAGAGACTTAACGCCAGAGGATGTCATTGCCCACTACAGGCTCAAAAGGACAACCATCCTCCGTATCCTGATCCACATTGCCCACAGGCTGATGGTACCAACACAGCGGACAACCAACATCCCTCCGCAGACAAAGCTGCTGGCTGTGCTGCACTTGTTGGCCTCTGGTACCTTCCAACCAACAACTGACAGAGTCGGAGGAGTCTCACAGCCAGCCCTATCAAAGATCCTCACACCTGTCTTGGATGCCATCATCAGCTTCATACCCCAGCACCTTCACTTCCCCCACACTGCGCAGGAACAGTTGGAGACCAAGCAAGGCTTCTACGCCATAGCTGGCTTCCCGCACGTGTTGGTGGCAATTGACTGCACACATGCCCTACTTGTGCCCCCTGCCGACACTGCACACAATTACCGCAACAGAAAGCACACGCATTCCATCAATGTGCAGGCAATAGTGGACCAGCGGGGACTGTTCACCAATGTCGTCGCCAACTTCCCAGGCAGTGTGCATGATTCCTACATCTTCCGACAGTCCATCATCAACCAGCACTTTCAGGATGGCACCTATGGAAATGGACTGCTCATTGGTAAGTACCAACGGAACACACCACACACCTCAACTCCACAATCATACAACCCACAACTGTGGGAATGCACACGTAACAAAATCACATACAACATGCCAACCAACATGCCCACCTACCAGACACGACAACACAAGTAACTGTGGTAACAGGGGCCAGACATGTAGACAAACCATCCACAAAGGCATAGCCCCTCTGCCACACAATTGCAGAATGTGGGGAGAGGTGGGAACCAAGAATGTGCGAAGGAGGCAAGTGACCCATGAATAAGAATGTACACAATGCCAAGTGTGGCAGTGATGTGCTGGACAGTCTTGAGTATGCAGAGCACAGACATGTCCATGTGGACATACTCTGCTGGTGTTTGTAGTGTTGTGGACAGTGGACGCAACCATGTTACCTCAGGCAGTGGGGAAGACCTTGTTCATCTAGCTATGTCGCCCCCCCTGTAAGCATAAGCGTAGTGGGCTGGGCCGGTGTACGCCAGTCCAGCGTAGGAGTGTGAATAAATAGCCCGGGGCTCTGGGCGTGGTTCACTTCCGGGATGGCCACCAAAGTAACTACTACGTGTGTCTCTGTGTCCGCCATATCCTGACCATAGGCCTACACACACGTGGCCGACCACCTTCAACGGGCAAATTTACACTGGCGACGAGGTAGCTACGTCACACGCCACCCGGCGCACATCTCGACATCGCCTGCAGGGGTGTGTCTGCCAAGGCGGCGCCCCTCACCCTGCCACAAGGCCGCCGCCGTGACCGGTGGTGCCTGTGCGATCCTGTGCGCCTGCTGAATCCCAGCCCGCTGGTCCCCAGACCCGTCCTGCACCCAGCGGTGATTGCCCGCCCCTGCGCACCCAGGCCCCACTGCTCAACTGCCGCCACCGGCGTGTCTCCAAGAGGGCCCACCACGTGCCGGTGCACTCTTCAAGCCCAAGATCCGCGAGCTTGGCAGCCTCCTCAGCTGATCGCTGGCTTCCGCGCAACAGGCCCCCAGCGCACCCTGTGGCACCGCACCGCGGAGTTCTGTGTGCTGACTGCTCCCTCTGGCCTACACTGCGGTCCAGCAGGTCTCAGACAAATTCTTTCCAGTCCGGACCTCCAGGCCTACTGCATCATCGCAGGCTGCACACCTGCTCAGCTCTTCAGGTGGGCTTACCTCAGTGCACCGCAAGTCATCACCACGTGGCGGTAGGCCCGTGCCAGACGCAGTGCCTCAGGTGCCACTACCTCTGTGCACCACAAGTCACCGTCCAGCCTCCAGGCCTACTGCATCATCGCAGGCTGCACACCCGCTCAGCTCTTCAGGTGGGCCTACCTCAGTGCACCGCAAGTCATCGCCACGTGGCGGTAGGCCCGTGCTGGACGCAGTGCCTCAGGTGCCACTACCTCTGTGCACCACAAGTCATCGTCCCGTGGGGCTACCCCACAAGTCCACCTCCAGCAGCCAACAGCATGTCCTCGGTAACGCCACTGGAGTCCTTCACAGTCACGGGGCCATCCCCGTCCCAGGCAGGCCGCTGGAAAGCCTGGGTGGAACGTCTGGAGACATACTCCGAAGCGCATGACATCCCAGCGCGGCGGCGCACGCGTAGGTGTGTGAGGAGTGTGAAGAAATGGCCCGGAACTCTGGGCATGGTTCAGTTCTGGGCTCTGGGCGTGGTTCAGTTTCGGGCTGGCCACAAAAGTAACTATGGTGTCGGCGCCACCTGGACCTTGATCGACAATGTTGCAATGTAGCATGCACCCGGAGGGCGGGCTCGCCCGAATGGATAAATAAAGGAGCGCAAGTCCACTCGGGGTCTTGGCTCATACATGCCAACTGTTGTGTGTGTATCTTCATTGCTGCAGCATAAGCCAAAGGCCTAGCCTCAATCGCAGCACGAGTTCAGCCAGGCCTGTACTCTACATCTGTGTCCGCCCTATCCTTACCATAGGCCTACACACACGTGGCCGCCCACCTTCAATGGCCAACATTTCAGTGTTGTTGTCAGGCTTGTGGACATGCGCAGACAGGCATGACAATGGTGTGCCGTAGGAGTGCAAGTGATGCAACCGCACAGCGCACACAAGTAAATAGGCTCGGGGGAGGGAGGAGCAGCTGTGAGGCTACGTAATACACATTGATCCCGCACATTTGCCAGAAGCAATACATGGCAAACATGAATCCCAAAGTCGCACAAATCACACACCACAAAACTTGTAAGTCTGCCAACACAGCATGCAGAACCACCAATTTACACCAATCTCACTTACCTCTCACAGGTGATCAAGGATATGCACTCTGCCCGTGGATGATGACACCCCTCCGAGCCCCGAACACCCCGGCCCGGAGGCAGTACAATGTGGGCCACAAACGCACCAGGGGCATTGTTGAGCGCACATTTGGCATGTTAAAGTCCCGTTTCAGGTGCTTGGACATCACAGGTGGAAGACTCCTGTACAGCCCAGAAATAGTGTGCAAGATGATCATTGCATGTTGTGTATTACACAACATATGTGTACGCACCAATGCCCCATGGATCCAAGTGCCAGATGCACCGGACGATGATGAGGAAGAGGAGGCAGGTGGACCACATCACATTTCCAGATTGCAAGCAGATGACAAACTAACATTAGCTCCTTTGTCTGAACTAGAAGGCGGTAGCACATCTGCACCTCCGACATTGGAATTGCATGCGCACGGCATCCCCTAAGAGATACCATAGCAGCTGATGACGACTCCCACACTACGCACAGCGCTAACTAAAGACCAACGTATACACACCCCACACACAGAAGTCCTTGCTCGCAGTTCTCTTGCATGGAATGACCTTCACACTTACGCACAGACCATCCCAGGAGTCCAATCGCTGCACACTCAGGCAAATCATTGCTCCGAGATGTGGCATCCACATAACTTTGACTTTTTTACACACAACCCTATTTCCTACATTGACGTGGGGGTTAGTTGGGAAATTGCGAGATTGTTGTTTAGGAGCAATGAGGCCAGAGCTAGTTCACACATTCCCAGTCATCTCACTGCCTATCTGGGTCACGGTCAAACATGCGCATTGATATCAGTTCCCAGGGAGTACCTTTTTTTGGAATCACTGCCCCTACATTCATCCATACTTTCATACTTGCTTGATCATGGACATGACACATCTGTGTGAATTAGAATGTTTTAATCACATTTGGTGGAGTGTTGAAGCTGGACCAGTACATGGCCCTGCAAACCCCACTTTACATTGTTGCCCCGTGGAGGGCCAGCCAGAGTCCTTTAGGGATTGACAAGTTCATCAGAAGAGAAAGAGTTCAGTCCGCAGTCTGATTGCTGTGTCATTGGTAACCAAACCAAATATGGCAGTCCATGTCGAGGGCCAAGGTGAATGTCGCAGAGTGTATCGGGGGACAGTGGAAGGTGTTATTCCAGGGCATGATGCAGAGGGCAGAACTAAGCTGAAACAGGCCATATGGCGGAGATGAATGCTACCGCTTCCTTCTTACCACAAAAGCAGAATCATCCCCATCATCGTCCTCTGATGTGTGATGTGCCTCACATGTGGGTGGTGGTGTTTTGTCTGCAGCACTGTGTGGCACTGACACATCAGGGGCCGGAGGTGGAATGTCTGCCGCACTGTGTGGCAGTGACACATCAGGGGTCGGAGGTGGATTGTCTGCCACATTGTGAGGCACTGACACATCAGGGGGCGGAGATGTGGATGGAGTAGTAGCAGCAGCATTCATCTGAACCAGGCCTTGTGGCAGCAATGCCATGATGAGGATCTGCAGGGCATGGAAGATCCCAGCTACATCTCGCTGGTGTGCAACCGTGGCAGCCATTCTTTCGCCTGCATCCGCTCCATGTTCTCCATGATCCTCCGCATGTGTCCCAACTCCTGGCTGACATCGCTGGAGCCACTCTGACTAGACAGTTGTTCTTGTCTCAGAGTCATGACTCCAACGATGTCAGCCATGGCTTGTTGGAGAGCATGGAGCGGACTGTGGGTGTCCGTTAGGGACTGTAAGTGATCCCTGATGGGACTTAGACACCCACATATGGCAACTAGTTTGGCTGCCATGAGGTCGAACCCCACCTGCACCTGATCAGCCATCTCCTTCTGGCCCTCTAACACACGGCATTGGAATGCCATGTGTTGGTCGTGGGGGTCCTGGGAGACAGCCGTGGTGGTGGGTGCTTCCTGCTGTGTGGTCTGTGCAGGGGTGGGGTCTCCTCGATGCAGCTGGGCTGCCCTGCTCCTAAGGGGTGGGGTGCTGAGGGTGTCCATGAGCTGTTGGAGGGTGTCGGTGTCGATGGTGTGGAGGTCCTCTTCATCATCAGTGAAGAGATGTACGGTCTGCTCTGCAGGAGGTGTTGATTCTCCCTCTGCAATGTAAAGGGGAGATGTAGTTTAACAGTGTGTTCCATGTATGTTTGCGCATTGGACAAGTTTACAAACAGACTGCATGACAATGTACATTGTGACTGTTTGCGAGGAGATGCCTATATGATGCGGGACAGTGGACATTTCTACACCATCAGGGATGTGGGGCTGTACTTGTACATTATCATCTCACAGTTTCCTGCTATGCCAAATGTGATTGGCCAGTTTCTACACACAAGCGTCAGCAGTTGTGTCCTCTGTTCTGTTGTGAAAGTGTTGCAGTTTGTACCACATTGTTGTCAATGTTGATGTGCTCTGATTCTTATGTGTGTGTGCTGCATTGTGGGAGAGTCGCCCCTGCAGCTCTGATTTTGCTGGCACTTATCCCTTTCAGGCGGTGTGCCTTTCACTTCTGTGCTTATACAGTGCTGAGATGTTGCAGACTTGGGTAAATTGGGCTCTTGGTGGGAGTTGGGACTCTTGGGCATGGTTTGTCCGCAGATGTCTTGTTGACGTCAGGGGTTGTTTGTGCACGTGGATGTGTCAGAGTGTGACCTGCTCCTTTACGGATGTGGTCCACACTCGGCCACCTCAGTGTCGTGGCGTGCACCATGTCATGATAATTGGACTGCAGCCATGCTAATAGTCATGCAGTGTCACTTGCATTGTCAGTGTGGCTCACGGACCCGCAGCTTTGCTGGGTTCAGCACATGTGCATGGGTTTGTTGTGAGATTAGTGATGTGTGGGGAGGGCCCCCTCTGGGCACATTGTCGACGGGGGCCTACTTGCTGTCTCTATGTGTGCTGCAGTATGCCAAGGAGATCAGGGACATGATCCAGAGTCATTGTGGGTGTGCACTGTGCTATACTTAATTGTGCATGTGTGCCATTGTGCCCATCTCCCCCCGTCCCCCCAGTCCCTGGTCGTTACTCACCCTGTTGGGTCAGGTCATGTTGAGCAGTGTCCGGTCCCCCAACTCCTGCCACCGTCTCCCCACTGATGACTGTGGACACCATTTCCTCCATCTCATCCAGCTCCTGATGTGGCGCTGGACTCCCACCTCCAGTCTGCATTGCGACTTTCCGGTTGTTAGCGAGTTTCAGCTTGGTTTTGCGCTTCACATCATTCCAGCGCTTCGTGCAGTCGTCCACTTCCCTTCTCTTCACTCCGACTGCATTCACCTTGGCCAAGATGGACTGCGATATTGCATTTTTAGTTGCCAATGACACAGTGGAGGTGATGAACAGTTGTTGGTGGTGTTCTATCACCTCCATAATCAGGATCTTGTTTTCCTGCGGACTGAATCGCGGGTTCCTCTTCTTCTTCTCCTTGCCCCTCTCTTTCCCCGAGGTCCCTGGCTGGTCCTCCGGGGGGTTTGTGGGGTTCTGGTTGGCCTCTGTAGTTGCTCCAGCTTCCTCCATGGGGCTTCTCAATTGTTTGGGTTTTTTTCTTTTTTTTTTTGCAGCTTTTATGGTGAATTTTCCCGCCTGATGTGGGAATAGCAAGCCTGGCGCTGCTTATCGCTGATATTTTTATTGCTGTTGGGCCCATCGCCACTTTTTTCTCGTTCGGGTTTCCTTTTTTATCGGCGTCCCGGTAATTTTAACGCGGACATTTGACGCGTTATCGGGAAACTATCGCCTGTTGCCGGCGTGTTAAGAATACGCCGTTAACACAGCGTTAGTTTCCCGCGATAGACGGCGTTATGTAAAGTTGCGTTAACCTAGGTTGGCGATAATTATCGCCTGTTCTTGAGAATATCCCCCTGTGTGTGATAAGAGAAGAGGGCATTGAGATACTCAGCATGCAACAGTCAGAAGCAGCAACAGCCTATGGGCGCTGCTATGCTGCGTGCACAATAAGTATTTTCAGTCGGTGAATTGGGTCAGTGCCATACGATCTTAGGCCAGAGACTGACCCAGACCCGGCCCTGCCGGCTCTTCCGAGCCAACCGCCAGACTTTGTGAAATTCATTGTGCGGAGTCAGACTTTTTTTGGGGGGGGTCGTAAATGAGGAGCTAATTGGGCCTTTTTTGCCTAGGGGGTGGGGCACGAGGAGCTATCAAAGCAGCAATAAGCCACGAGAGGCCTTCACCCCTGTCCGAGATCACTCGTGCTCGGAGAAACAGCAGTAGGGCACAGGGGAGATGAGGTGCCCCCTGCACACCTCACCACCGGGCAGCAGATAGTGGAAAAGCAATCACAGCGCCCTGGCGAGCTCTGGTTCTGCAGAACACCCGGCTGAACAGCCAAAGCGCAGGGTGGCTGCAGCATCCATCCCTTAAGAAGAAGCGCCAGCAGACAGAATCAATCACTTCCGGTGGTGCATCAAAAAGTAGGACGGGGGAGGGGCATTTCGTGTTTTGAGTCGGGCACCATCGGAGTGACCGAGTCTGTCCTCTGAACCTCACCCCGCCCCCTCTGGGCCCTCTCCCCCTCTTGCCAATGTTTCTGTGTGATCAAAGGAAGCATGATGATTTTGGTACTGAAAGCAAATGCGTTTTCCTTCTCCCTGGCAAAATATTGTCCCAAAATGACATGCTGTGGTCATCAGCACACAGGAAGCCCCGTTTGTCCCAATGAAGTTCTAAGCAGAACCTGCGGACCACACACACAGTCATTTCACGCAATTTGCCTGCTTTGTATAGGAATAATAAAATATGGCACATAAGAAATAAAATATTACAGCGTTAACGTGTGTGGACTACTTTTAGAAGGTGATTTTTTTGCTTGGATTTTGACAAATGTATGAGGTTGTAGTTTATATAAGCTCTTGGTTTTTAATACCCAGTACAATAATACTGCCAGCAATGTAAACATGTTTATCTGCCATCTGAGCAAGCAACCCATGGGAGAGGATGTAGAGTAACGGCCAAAGCTGCCGACCTTGGAGGATGAGAACCCAGTTCAAGTCTTGGTGCTGGCTCAACATCCTGTGACTCTCTGCAAATCACGTAATCTTTGTGTGCCTAAACAAAATTAATGTGTCTTGCATGTTTGCGCTATATAAAATTTCAGGAAAAGTCAGAGGCTTTCATGAGCACAAAGGCATCTGGCCTATTATTGTGCAGGGTGGGGGCCAACACAGAGCGAGAACACAACAGAGCCAGCTATAAAAGATGCACTCTAAGATAAACACTGCGCTGCTGGGGGAAAGCTGGGGGAAACCCTTGCATGAATAGCAAATGCAACGAGATAAGAATTATGGCCCTGTTTACACAAACGCTGAGGAGTGAAAACACAGAGGCTCCCTTGTGTGAACTGCTCTTAGACAAGTAAAAACAAGACAAGGCACACCCTAAAGGGCGGAGCGGGGTGGACGCGAGTCACCTCAGCTCCGGCACCCAATAGCTGTTCGAAGTGCTCTCACTGCGCGTTCTCGACCCTAAACCGGAGCGGAGTGCAAGGGGGAGACAGGCGATGAAGTAGATACCTGATCGAGAGGGTGAGCGGTACCGGAACTGAGGCATCGGGCAAATTCGGAGCGCAAGAAGGAGTTGCGCGATCCTCAAAATGGCGGCGGCACTCGGGGCGCACTTTAATATTTGCTGTCTCGGCCGCCGGCTGCCCCGACTTGCGAGGTGGGTCCCCTCTGCAGATTTGGAATAGCGTTGGAGGGCGGCGAGGAGAAATCGAGGAATCCGGAGGTGCGGGCGGCAGAATGGCTGTGTTGGGGTTCGCGCCTGCCTTATGCCTCGTGACCGCTGCTGGTAGGAGCTTGCAGATTGCCAGCGCGAGCGACCCCCCTTTTAGTGAAGAGGACAGCCTGGAGGCAAAATGCCCATAATTGAGGTTTAGGAGCCTGGGGGGCTGAGAAGTGCAGCGGGGGCGCCCAGACACGATCTGCCTGACTTAAACATGGCGTCCGCCGCTTACAATGCCTATACGCGGTTTTGGCGCGCTGGGCCTGCTGGGGACTCACTGCGGGTGCTTTAGCCAGGCGGGAGACCTGACTTTGTGGCACAGTTCCGCCTGCCCTTGAGCGCCCTCCTCTATCCACAAGATGGAGCCTAGCATGACCTCAAGATCAGCCCGGGGATCCAGCATGCTGCTTCCCCCACCACCATCCGGCCTTCTACCCCTATGGACATCTCCAACTCGGGGATCCCTCCAGACCCAAGACCACCACCCTTGAGTGCAACACCACCTGAACACCTGGCTGAACGATGGCAAGAATTTCCTGCTCTGTAAATATGTAATATATATTTGTCCAAGCCTAATCGCTGTTAAACGTAATCCTGAGTGAATTTGCAATTTGTATATATATAACTCAAACCACTAGTATATGTAGTAGACCTTTGTACTTACTACCATTCCTATATGATTTTAGAGTTTATCTGTTTGTATCTCTTCCTTGAGTGACTTTACAACTTGTACATTTGCAATTTTTTCTGTTTGTATCTCTTATGTAACTCATGTAATCCAAAGTCCTTATGTAACGCAACTGGTTCTTTTGTAAAGCGCTCTGACACCTTCGGGTAATGTTCGCGCTATATAAAATCGCATTAAATAAATAAATAAAAAATAAAAATAAAAAACATTAAGCAAATAGTGCTCCCTAACTGCTAATGAAAGCTACAGCATAAAGACACATGTAAGAGGGGCTGTCCTCATGGGAGGTAACAACAGAACACAGGGAGGTACTAAGGAGGGACTACTAAGCCTATTCAGGAATCACAAGCCATCATTTACAAAGGACAGGTAGAGAAGCCAGTTGTAAAGATGGATGGGAAAAGGGGCGAAGCTTAACATCCATAACTGAATACAGCATGCCTCGAAGAGACAGTGCAAGCGCTGGCTAGACGAGACCTAAAAAGGAAACATATGGACAGGGAAGTCAGCAAACACAAAAAGTCTCAAAACCAGACTGTGAGATTCTAACTATGGAGAAGGTGTTCACTATGTAATACACTGAAACACACATCAATATGTTACACTATATATACGTATTACAATGTTCAGGCCACTAAATTGACCAGATACGAGATGTAGTTTCAACTACAATATAACAAAGCATGGGTGAACAACATCTTTCTATTGGACCACCTCTCAACTCCACCTCCGTAGCATAGCTCAATGTTTTTCAAAATCACAGTTATATGTATGTCAATATCATCACTATTCGAGAAACGTCTAAACTTGCAACGTGAAAATACTAAGCACAACCTTAAGCATGTCCGGTAAGTTTCCTTCAACAACTGAAAACACAACATTAAGCATGTGCCTAAAGAGCACTAGGCAACCGCAATAAGGTCATCCAATATTCAATCGAATATTCTGCACAACAATGATTTTAAGCAAATGTAAGTAGTGTCATCATAAGGATTTTTGAGTGCCCTTGGCAAGACATATTTTGCCCCCTGTTCAGAACAAGTTGTAATTTTATTATCCATTTACTTATAATTCAAGATGCTGAAAAATATTATTACTAAACTTTCATACGAAAAACAGCTGAAATACATTTTGATCTGCGCCCAAAAATCCTTAAATGACACTGGGTAGAAAAAGTGAACAAGTGAGAGAAAGAGGCATGAAGAGAGAGAGAGAGACAGAGACAGAGACAGAGAGAGAGAGGTTCTGACTGATAGAGAAATCAATAAAGTGAGAAAGGGTGAGAGAAACTGTCTGGGGATAGGTATGCCCTATGAACAACATAAAATTGAAGCAACCTGAAACGTGCATTTCTAGGGATCAGTCTGGGGCTTTCCAAAACTATGGACCATTCTTTATCTGAGTATGATCGCGCTAGGTCTGCTTCCCATTTGTTTTGCAAAGGTGTTAAGTCAACCATGGTGTGTTCCTGAATCGACTCCGCGAACCATTTTACAAGATGACGCTCCGTGCCCTTTACATGCACATATTGCATTAGGAGATGTGTTGGGGGTTCTTGCGAAATGTTTCCCGAATATCGCCTCAGCATGGCCGTCCAGTAGGCATGGTTCAGGAATTGCCCCGGGGGGACTCCATTTTCCTCCGACAAAGAGAGGAATGGCCGCAGCGCGCCCTCTCCATACAGGTCTCCCAGTGTAGCTATGTCTGCCCCCAGCCAGTCTGTAAGGTCCATTACCCAGACTCGCCCTCTCGCTATCGGCATACCCAGTAAAGGCATGACGGGCGCATACGGCGTGACATGTCTAGTAAGGCGCAATGCCCTCCAGAAACATTTTTGAGCAATCTGGACCAGAAGTCGAAGCGACTCATGCGACCTGTTACTGGGGTGGAATAAAAAGAGAATCCTGTTTAGGGAATACGGGGGCTCTCGTTCTGCTGAATCTGCCAGGTGTAGCTCCTCCACCCATTTTGCCACCCAGAGTATCTGGGACGCCAGGAAATAGTGCTCCAAGTTGGTTAGAGCCAGCCCGCCCCGCGACCGGGGTAGATACAGCTTTGCCAATGCTACCCTACACCGCGTGTTATTCCAGAGAAAGTCCCTTATGACTCCCTCCAGGGAACGAAAGAGGGAAGCAGGCAGGTATAGCAGTAGATTAGCAAAATAATAGAGAAGGTGCGGCGGCATTACCATCTTTATCAATTCCACCCTACCTATAACTGACAGACTGAGCGTTTTCCAAAAGTCGATTTGGGATTTAAGCGCTGCAACTGCTCTAGATATGTTGCCATCCATGAGATCTCGGTCATTGTGGTAAATGCGTATACCCAGATATCGGAACACCATCGGTTGCCAATGTACTACAGTCCCATCCACCTCTAGGTGAGGATCATCCATTCCAGGGGTAAAGGGGAATAGACAAGACTCACCCCAGTGCACACCCAACCCAGACAATGAAGCAAACAATCTCAGCATGTCCGGAATGACCCGCGGGATTTCCTGAAGAGCTTTGACATAAGTAAGATATCGTCCGCGCACAGCGAGACTGCATGCAGACCACCCCCAAGGTGTATTCCCCAATCTGACGCCGATTTCCGTAGCGCTATTGCCAGAGGTTCTATTGCCAGGGAAAATATCAGTGGGGAGAGGGGGCACCCCTGTCTGGTTACCCTTTCTATCAGTATAGGTTCAGAAAACAAAGTCCCCAGATGGACCCGAACTGTAGGGGCTACATATAGTAGCTTAATTAGGCTCAGTATGTAAGGCCCAAACCCAAAACGATGGAGTACTGCAAACATAAATGGCCACTCGACCGTGTCGAACGCCTTCTCCAGGTCTAACATGACATAACCAGTTGTAGGCCAATTTATTGCAGCACAGAGCATCACCCGGAACAGCCGGCGGATGTTAAGCGATGTGTTTCGGGCTGGCATAAATCCATTTTGGTCCTGGTGGACCAATTGCGGGATAAGGGGCGCCAGTCTGCTTGCTAGTATACCTGCCAGAATCTTATAATCCCCGTTCAGTAGCGCCAGAGGCCAGTATGCGCCCGTATATGTAGGATCTCTACCCGGCTTGGGAAGCGTAATCAAAGTGGCTTCTGTCATTGAAATCGGGAGGGAGAGGCTCTCTAGCGCTTCAGTATATACTTTAAGTAGTTGCGGGCTTAAAGGGTCAGCATACGACTTATAAAATTTGTGGGGGAACCCATCAGGTCCCGGCACCTTTTCAGACGGCAAGGCCCTCATCGTACCTCTAACCTCTTCAAGCGTGAGCGGGGCATCCAGCTCCCGCCGCTGCTCCAGCGTTAGGGCCGGAAAAGAAAGGCTATCCAGGAATTCCTGTATCGCTATCTCAGGAACCCTCAGGGCGGATCTGTATAATTGCGTGAAATGTGTGAACAGTTCGCCATGTATTTCGTGTTGTGTACGTTTGAGCCTCCCATCCTGAGACCGGAGAGCGATGATGGGTCTGACTGACTGCTCCTGTTTGATCAACCAGGCCAAAAGAGGCCCTGACCAATCCGCTTTAGCATGCGCAGACGCTGAGTGCGCCGCAAAATTGAGACAGCGTTGACGTTCTAGAAGTTCAGCATGCTTCTTACGTGCCTCTGACAGGGGGGCCATTTCCGCAGCATCTGCAATCACTCAAGATTCTAGTGCCAACAGCTCCCTTTCTACGACGAGTAGATCTGATTCTACCTGCTTTCACAGCCCACAACCCAGTCCCAGACACTTCCCTCGCAGCGTGACCTTCATGGCTGCCCATTCCACCAGGGATGATGAAGCAGGCCCAGAGTTAAGTGCAAAGTACTCCCCTATAGCATCCCCTACTGCCTTGCGAAAGACTGAGTCTGCAAGCATCGCCGGTTGTAGCCTCCAGGTAGCGACCCCGGGAATTCCACCTTCCCAGGCCAGTGTGACACAGTGTGGATTGTGATCAGAGAGTGTACGTCCCCAATACTCCAAGCCTGATATGTAAGGAAGAAAGGATGGAGATCCAAAAAACCTATCTAAGCAAACATGCAGATTATGGGGTACTGAGAAGGAGTACACCCTCACCCTAGGGTTACGATGTCTCCAGACATCAATTAGATCCCATCAATCCGCCCATCCATTCATCACTATAGAGTTGGCCGTGGCAGCCGTACCCCGAAGTGGGGGGGTAAGGATCTATCTACCCCCATGTCTAGCATGCTATTAAAGTCCCCACCCAGTAACCACAGGACCTCACACCATTTCTTCATCACTAGGGACAGCTGGCTGAAGAACTGACTTTGATCCACATTTGGGGCATACACGTTTCCTAACAATATGTGTCGCCCATCCAATCTGCCCTTTAAGAGCACATATCTGCCCTCTTTGTCGGTGAGGACCTCGTCCACGGCAAAAGGCGACCCCAAGACGAATCCAAATGAGGACCTCTCTAGCAAATAGGGAATAATTTGTGGCATAAACATTACCCCTCCATCTACGTTGCAGCCTGGCTGTTTCCACCGCATTTAAATGAGTCTCCTCATGTGACTATCATGTGACCCATCCTGGAACTGATTTAAGCAAGCAATGAATGATACCTCGCCCACACACATACCCTTGAGTAGCAGTCGGATATGCACTGCAGCATCTCCTATACACCCCCAAGTGACTCCTGTGATGAAAGGGAAAAGGGATAAACCAACAAGGTGAAGGAACAACATTACAAGAGCAACCTTCACAACCTTGAGGTGTTGCCCAAACTTGACATTCAGCAGCACAACCGCGTGTCCTACTGGTTCCCAATAGACGGGAGAAGTAGAGGGGTGCATAACCATGCAGGGCATACTGTTGTGAATCCCCCAGTATCATCTAATTAAACATCAACATAGAAGTGTAACGCAGAGCAGCCCCCAGGAGCGCAGGGACACACCCGGCGAGCCACCCCATATTCAGGCCTTGTCTTGGCAAATTACAGTGTACAGATATCTTACCCAAGGCAGTTCAAGTGACAGTACTTAAATTGAGTGTCTCTTTCATACAATACCATCCGCAGTCTGAGGCGTGACATCTGGCATTCTCAACGAGATCTTGTCCGACGAATCCGCCACTGACGAACCCCCATCCCCTGAGGAATGAAGGGAAGTGTCAGCTTTGTCCCCCGGCTCCGCCGTTTCTGCCATCTGTTCCGTGATGCGGACCACTGCCTGCCCCTAACGTCGAATCTGGTCCGGACCAGGTGCCACCGATAAACCAGGAATCGCCTCCTAGGCCATCTCCGTCAAGGTCTCCTTCCACCTGCTTCCTCATTCCATGCAGCTGATGTGCCTGTAGGCCGTGGGCCCAAATACTGACCCGACGTCTCAAGTCAGTCCCAAGCATCTTGGGGTGTATCAAAGAATCTTGACTTCCCATCGAAGACTACACGAAGACGTGCAGGAAAGAGCAATGAGTAAGAGATATTCAGTTGACGGAGCTTTTGCTTAACTGGCAAGAAGGACCCTCGTTGGTGCTGGAATTTCATTGTGTAGTCGGGAAAGAACAAAACCTTTGTGTTCTCAAACTTGACCTCGTCCAGCTTTCTTGTCTCCCGCAGGATCACATCGCGATCCTTGAAATGCAGCAGTTTAAAGATGAGTGGTCGTGATCTGTCGCACGAGGCCGGCTTCCTACCCAGGACACGGTGTGCCCTTTCAATGGTAAAGAACGGGGAGAGCTCGGTATGTGGCAGTATGGTCTTGAGCCATTGCTCCATGAAGGTGACCGCATCTTGTCCTTCCGCACCTTCCGGCAGCCCTATCAGTCGAACATTATTCCTCCTGGAGCGGCCTTCCGCATCCTCCATCCGCTCCTCAAGGTATCTGATCCTGACTTCGTGTGCCTTTTAATTCTTCTCCTGAAATTCCGTGGCCGGCTTCAGTTCTGCTACATCTTGTTCCACAGCAGTAACCCGTTCTTTTAATTTCCGATGGTCAGTGTGCAACAGGGTGAGGTCTAAGGCTACCTTATCCAGCTTGACTGCCATCGATTCACGAGATCGCTCGATTGCATTCAGGATAGCGTCAAAGCTGTCATCCGAGGCCTTCTGCCCCTCCACTAGCTGCAGTTAATCCGCTTCATTCATGCCTGCGGCCTGTGAGGAGGCCCTCGATCCAGCGCCTCTGGTTCGCCCCATCTATCCACCAGACCTCACCCAACTTGCCCCCAGGGTCAGGGATCGACAAGCAGGGCTGGTCAACACTCTGTTTCGGGGCACGTGGATTGTCCCTTGCGTGCGATGCGCGGGGATACAGCCTCGAGTAGTCCCGGGTGCCACCCAGGTGCAGGCCCGTAGAGGCGTAACCAGCACTCAACTTGCGGTGCAGACTCCCCACCCTCCTGGCTGGCCACGTGCGCGGGTCCAACACCCCAATACTCGTCTGGTATTTACAGGTATTACAGGTAAGTGCCCTCAGGCCACTGTATCGCAAGTCAATCGTACAATGCTGCTTCCCAGAGTACCTCTTCCAGCTATGGGACGAATGCTGATATCCCCCCGGGCCGAAGGCTTCCACGTGGCTCCCAGGGCCTACCAGCTCCCAACGTCTTCACTCTCTGCCTGCCCTTACCCGTAAGGCATATTCCGTCATCCGCCTCTCGTCGCCGCTCGGATCACCAGTTCCAGCCAGTACTATTTCTCTTGCCTGCTAAAAGGAGTGAGGTTCCAGCACAAGCTGACATAAAGGCACCGGGGCACCATGCAGCTCACCCAGCTCGTCGCGTAGCCCTTTCCTGCCCGGGCGAGGCAGGCCAGTATGTGGCTGTTCCCTCCTCAGGGACCGCACCCAGTAGCAGATGGCTCCTGTCCTTGCTCCGGTCCAGCGTCGCTGTACAATGCCCTGCCCGTCCTTCGGTCAGGTGCTCGGGAGGCCCAGTACCTCCACAGCCGAGCTCTGCTCCGCGGTTCAGCCCGCCAAACTGCCTCTGCAGCTGGCCGCACCCAGGCTTCGTCCTTTTCTCCCTGGCTTGTCGTAGGCCGCTGGAGTACTCGCTCACAGGAGCCCTTCTCCGTCCGTCCGTCGTCTACTCACTGCCACCGCCACTTCCTGTGTCTCAGGACCAGGCCCGTCTAGTGGGTCTCCTTCAACTGGGGCGCTTTCTGGATGCATGCAGTCACCACCGCCCATCGCCTCAGGTGTCCCGGGAGCATGCGCTTCGGCTCCCGGCTTGCTTCCCGCCGCCTCACAGACACAAGGCGTCCGCAGGAGTTCTGCCCAGGTAACCTCTTCCGACCAGGGCTACGTTGCAGGCGCCCCACCTGCTCGATTCAGTCCGTGGCCCTCCGTGATGATTCACGGCGGCACAAGCATGCCATGAAGTTTTATCAAGACGGCTGTACAGCCGGTTATGAATTAGAATGCTGCAGGTACATAGCTAGATCTTAAACCTCGTGGGTAGAAACAAAAGAGGGAGGTGGATAGTTTGCAGTTGATTTATTTTGGTATGTGTTTTTCGCTGGAATGTTTTTTTTTCAAACTGGTTTGTTTTTTAAAAGGAAGTTTGTTTTGGTTTAAAAGAACATGTCTTTGTTTGGATGAATTGGGGAACATTACATTGTTGAAGTATTTGGTTTATAATTCTTGCACAGAGGGAGTAAATATTATAGTGGGGTTATGTAATATGTTTTATGCATCCCATCTAGCAAAAGGGATATAACTTTGTTGAGCAGATGATCATTGGTGAACACGAGTCACATTGATGCTTGTTTTTAACATTGCAGCTACCCCTGAGGAAGGGCCAGTGGAAGCCCGAAATGCATTGGGTAATAGAGCATGAGATTCCCTGGGGCCATGTAATCCAGCGTGCTAGCGATTAAGGCCTGGACAGGCAAGTCCTTAGCATTAGAAAATTATGGAATTCATGAAGTCACCAGATGAAACATGTACAAAGATGTGAAAAAAATTGGAATACATTTTGGATGAACAAAAAGATTACAAATATGGAACATTGGATGAATCAGGATTCTATTGCAGTTTTCTGTCTTGCTGTGCGACTTGTGTGTGGAACGTAATGCACGATCCATTTGTATGAGAATTGTTCAAAATGTGCTGTTGGGACATAGTACAAGCATGTCTGCATGCAATAACATTGTTACATGAGTACATTGAAAAACAAACAATTAATGATATAATGGAGTGCATTCTATCACTTTCAAGAACTCTTTATGCATGCCAGTTTCTGTAACACAAGGGGTTCCCCAAAGATCTGTCCTAGCCCCTGTATTCTTTAATATTCACATTGAACCTCTGAATATCATTAAAAGGTCTGGCATATCTTACCATCAATATTCTGATACTACCCAGCTTTATCTGCAGGTTTGGAATCCTCTCCGATGGATATCTCCCTACTGGCTTCAGCATTTAATGCCATTAAGTCATATATGGCTGCCCAAAACCTCAAACTCAGCCCCAGCAAAACTGAGATCCTACTTCTTTGGCCCACTGACATCTACACCTGCTCAAAACTGGCTAGGCTCCCCCTCTCACCCACCACATCATCCTGGATTGTGCTCACTCTTTCCTTGAAAGCTCCAAGTCAATGGGTTTCAACCTTAATAATTGGTTTAATCTTCAGAAACATAACAATATGGAAACCAATGCCCTCTATTAGCTCAGACACATGTAGGGGGGTAGGAAGGAGTCACATTGTTCCTACTAGAACAGGAGCTCAAAGAAATAGTTCAAGCCTTAGTACTTTCAAGATTAAACTATGGGGATATCACACGCCTATGCACTCCTAAAATCCACCTTGCCTCACTCAAAGCTACTTTGCATGCAGCTCCTCAGCTCATTTTTGGGGAATGATTTCTTTCATCGTTTCACTCCAGTACTTCTCTCCTTGAACTGGTTCCCTATGGAGAGCAGGCCTAAATTAAAACATGCAAGCATGCTTCTCAAACTGTTCACTCTAATAACCACTCCCACAATCTTGCCAGAAAATTGAAGATCTCTGGAGGCACTCATCACTTGAGCAGCTCTGATAGCCTCTTACTGAGAACCCCTCTATCAATAGTTAGTCACCCTAAATCAGTCTTGCAATGGTTTGTTACTCTCTGTGCTTGCTTTTCTTGTATATCTCTCTCCTGCTCTCAGGCCTTGTCTACACTACATAACAATAACTAAATAAATACATGAATAGATAAATAAATAAAGAGGAGACAGAGTCTTTCATATATACCAAAACAAGGTACAGAAGTATTGATACCAAAATATACACATTTTCAATCAGTCCTGACAGAGATAAATGCAAACTAAATTATTCTGTATGTACAACCAAAATAGATGGTGGCATTGGGCCCGATTCACAGAAGTAATCTGAGACAAAATCCTAAACTTACTACTTTTGGTATTCACAGAAGGCATTTAGTAGTAGTAAAGTTAGGATTTTGTCTTAAGTCTGTCTTAAGTCTGCCTTAAGTCTGTCTTAAGTCTGTCCTAAGTTTGTCTTAAGTTTGTCTTAAGTCTGTCTTAAGTCAAACTTAAAACAAAATCCTAACTTTACTACTACTAAATGCCTTCTGTGAATACCAAAAGTAGTAAGTTTAGGATTTTGTCTCAGATTAGTTCTGTGAATCGGCCCCTAAGCGTTCAGATATGCTGAGATCATGTTCAAAAAGAGACAGCAGTGCCATGTTAATTTCAAATAATGAAATGTCATTGCGAAAGTGTTTTTTAATTTCTATGTTAAATGTTTCATACAATGCGGTTGTTCTGATGGCTGGAGGCATGGAGCGAGGCTAGTGGCAGGGTAGAAATGTTTTACTTTCAGACATGTCACGTAGTGCCTAGGGGGAGATGGAAACGCCTCATTTAATTAAGAGCTAGGATGCAACAGGGATGAGGATATACCGTTTAAAGGAGAGGGGGCTTATGTTCATGCAGAAAGAATCTGAGTTAAATGCAGCTTTTGTAAAGTATACTTTGGTGCACACACACTGCTGTTTTCTATTCGATAAAATTGTAAAATGTGCCGATGATTTCTGCCTCAAACTACCAAGTGTCTTCTTTTTGTGTTTACGCTCTGCTGTATTTTGTGTTTATTTATGGTGAGTTTCTCAATGCCTCCCACTGTGGTTATTGCCTTTGTTATAGTTATATCAGCTTTAATCATTTGTGGATTCAATTGTCTGTTTTATAGCGCGTGCTACTGCGAGCTGCTCTTTAATTTTATTACATTTAACAGGGAAAGTGCAGTAGCCAAGAGCTTCTTGGTTTCTTGTGGTAAATTAATAACCACAGGCTGCATAGTTCACATTCCAGGTGGAATGCCATGTTTCCCAGCACTGGCTTCTACTGACACCAATCAAGAGGCGAGGTGACCTCAGCGGAGGTCACCAGCAGGTCACGTAGACGTGACTCACGTGGAAAATCAAGAAAAAGAATATTCGCTGCCACCATGTAAAGCCAGCATATTAAAGCGAGTTTTGTGTTAGATAATCCTATTAGGAACTACTTTTTATTAACACAGCGAGGATCCTCCTATCTGCACTGTGAGTGATTTTATAGCATTTTGGAAACACATATTCCTGTTTTCTATCACCAGCCTTCTTGTTTTACACAGCAATGGAACACATTGCTAATATAAATCAGACAGCCATCTCTCCTGACGAGACTTTGTAATCTGCTTAAAATATGGCTCATTTGATCTCCTCTTTGTGGTGACTTATCTTGTTTTTTGATCTCGGATACCGAGCTGGCTTTACTCTTTGAGAAACTGTTCTTCAGTTTTTCTACTAGTGTGTTTTTATCTTTTTTACGATAGTTTTTTTATCTTGAACTGGTGTGCGGCTTTAGCCATTGTGACAGATTCTTTTAATTTTACTTCTGCTGTGTGTTTATAGGCCAGATTTATGGTGCTTTTTGGCTACAAACTAGTTTGCGCTCATTTTATGTTGTTTAACTTTCCTTGTGCATCTCATGTTGAATTTAAATCAATTGTAACACAGCACAGAAAATTCCGCTTGCTCTTTTACTGCTGTTAAAGTATTTTCACAAGTTAAGTAACATAATGAAACAAGCATTGGCATAGCCAATAGGTCTCGCCTTTGGGACCTTATAAGTATTTAGTTATGCAGCACAATATCCTTGGTGCAACAACATCAACTGTTGCATGGCTAAACACTTATAAGGTCCTAAAGGCGAGACCTATTGGCTATGCCAATGCTTTTTTTATTCTGTTAGTGAAGTGTGCCCTGCAAGGGGGATTTGTTTTATTAAATTGCACCTAATAGCCAATTGACCGGACCCTCGTTAGTGAAGAAAAGATATTGGGTACACAGTAGTATTGCTGTCATCTGGATGCTGCTTTAAAGGCTTTCCGTGGATTACATTGGAATAGAGGAATAGTGCATCTGAAAGCACTTTAGGAGGAACATTAAGTGACTTTTGGCTCTACAGGAGCATTTTTGTCCAGACGGCACTGGACAACATTTTGAAAGTGAACTTTGTTGAAGGAGATAAGTGTATTGCACAGAATCAGCACATTTAGTAATAATAATTAAATTAATTTGTGTCAGAGGTCCAAGCAGAGCCTGCCTTTGCTAAGATATCCCCTATCGGCGTGTGCAGTGAGAAATCTGGTGAGCGCAGCGCGACATGTATGGTTTTATTGTACATAAATCTATAAACAAATGAACGAATGAATGAATACATATGTAAGTAATATATGTCTCTTCCGTCTGACAAATCTTTGGCCTGAGGATAGCGCCAGAGGCGCCGGCTGTAAGGATTGATAATTTTTGTTTAAAAAAAAATTGCCCTCTGGGGGCGACGCAAGTGAGGGTGGGTGGGGGGGGCGCGAGTGAGGGGGGCAGGTGAGGGGGGCAGCAGGTGAGGTGCCAGCCGGGAGAAGGGTGGCTCGGTCCAGCCCCGCTTTCATGCTCCAGTAACTAGGCCTTTGGCGTGGGTGGGGGCGCAGGGCTCCTCATCATCATCACAGAACGAGGGAGGAAGAGAGAAAGGCGGAAACGGACTTACACGTTGCGCATCACCACCAAAAAGATCATATGAAAGAGGCCATTTTACAAGTCATTAAAACGCAGCGAGGGAGCAAGAGGAGGGGAGGGAAAGAAGAAGACGGTGCAAGGGAGAGAGCCTGGACAGAGAGAGGCAGGGGGGTGGGGGCGGGGAGAGGCAGGGAGAGAAACAGTGAAGAGGGCCGGGAAGGGAGAAACAGAGACGAGGGGGCAGAGTTAGTTTGGACGGCGAGGAGGGGGAGAACGGGAAAGGCAGAAGGGGGCATTTTATGGGTCATTAAATTCACAGGGGAGACTGGAGGAAAGACAACATTGGATTTAAAGAGAGAGAAGGGCGTGTGGTGGAGGGGAAAGAGATAACGAGGCAGAGGGTAGACCGGAGACAGTTTAGAGAGGCGGAGAAAAGAGTCAGGGAGTGGCCGAGAGTATGGCAGGACGAGACCGAGAAAGCGAGAGGCGGTAAACAGGTAGTGAGAGAGGAAAACAAGGAGCACCTGTGGAGGGGACACAGAGAGTAGAGGGGGAGGGCAGCGAAGAGGGAAAGAGTGAGGCAGGAGGAGGGAGAGACACGTTACGGAGGGTGGCAGGCAGAGAGACGGGGAGCAGAGAAATGGAGGGCGAGGCACAGAAAAGAGGAGAAGAGGGCAAGGCAGGGAGAAGCACAGAGAGGGAGACGCAGAGAGGGGCAAAGTGGGACGGCAACATTGGGAGGGCAATGGAAAAGAAAGGGAAGAACGACAAGGGTGAGAGTAAAGAAAGGACTGGTGAGAAAACCAGACTGGTGAGAGAAATGTGGAAGGGGTCGAATGATGGAGCAAGAGAGAAGCAAGGAAAAGAGAGGGCAAGACAAGAGCAGACACTTGGAGACGCGAAAAGATAGGCAGTGAGAAAGCAACTGAAGTAGAGGGGTCGACGAACACAGACAGTGAGACAAAACGACAAAAACAAGCATTGGCCGCGCGGCCGTCAAAGTGACGCGGCCACGCGGCCGTGAAAGTGAAAGTGATCGCGATCGCGGGCTGTAAGGGTGCCCGCGAGCGATGCGCTTAATGAGCCATGACGAGACAGGAAAGCCAGATGGCGCCTGTGCTCGTAACTGTGCGCGTAACCGCATGCTCTAGGCCACACAAAAAGCTGTGGTCGGCTTTTTGAAGCCCACTTACTAAAAGTCTTGCCAGAGCAGCGCATGCGCTGGCTCAGGCGAGACCTAAAAATGGATATAAATGTGTTAATTGTAGAAAGGGTGAATAAATAATATTTTCCTACACCATACTACAAAAATCAACTGACTCATTAAATTTGAAGTGCATACTGTTGGGAAAACTCTTCTTTACAGGAGATGTTTATAAATTGTTCTATGGCGCGTGAAACGTTATAGTGAGTTCTACGTGTGCAAGTTCAAAAACATTTTTATAGGTATTTTCCTAGTGTGGGTGTTCCCTTGGGTGCAAAATCTGCCTGGACTTTATTTTGATCCGAACTGTTAGTGGAAGGGAGTTAGCAGCTTAAAATATGCAAAAAGAATGTGGTATATCTTTAGGAAAATTATATTTGTTAACTTAAGGTGTTCTATCTACTTTATAGAATCTGCTGTGGATGAATTTGGTCAGATAAAAAGTGTTACAGAGAAAAGGTTCAGAAGCAGAATTTGTTTGGTTATGGACAAGTGTGTTTTAAAATGTTAAAGTATTTCCCAGGTTGTTTGAAGTTGGGAGAGTTTTTGAGTCATGGAGAGTTTGTTGAAAATTGTTGGTGCATAATCAGTAATACTTATTTGGGAAATTTCTTTAATACATTTAAGCATATGGAACTCAAAGTAAAATGTGTTGTCCTTAATAGTGGGTCATAAGCGGACCTTTTGTTGGACTGTAGGGACCATCCACTAAGGAAACTGTGGTAGTGATGGGCAGTTACGCTCACTAGCAGAAATTAGTCACCCATCACGGCTGGCTGATAGGAGAGTGTTTGGGGCTGACTTTGTATGGCGGAATGTATCTCAGAAACGTGTCCTCCATGTGTAACCATCCAAGCAGTGAGAATTTACCTTGTGCAATACCTCAGCATTTGCTTTGCAGAAAAAAATTATTTTCAGTAATTAGAAGCAATGTCTTCTTAAGGAGGTGCTCCCATGTGCTTTGGTACGGGCTTGAAAGGGTCTGCTTTCTTTTTGTTGTCTGATGTATTGGTAATAGGATATGTTCTATAACAGCGACCTCAGTGTGGGAAAGATCCATTGAAAAGGCAGTACGGATAAAATATGGGGCATGAATAATGGTAACAAATGTTCTATTTTCACTCAAGAAAAAACACATTCTGAAATAGTGAAAGAATAGCTACTAAGCTATCATTGAGTTTGACAAGCTCACTGCACTTGGCAAGGGCATCTCTAATGTTCCATAAATGAATGGAGCAAATAGAACAAATCAATTTAAATAATCAGTAATGTTGCTAGATTCCATATGCTCTTGGCAACCTTCTCCAATGACTCTTTTCTGGCAACATGTAAACCTAAGGAGCAGATCACTGCTGGTATTTAAAATAATTTTCCATTTTAAAATGTGCATAAGAACCCCATAGAGCCCTGTTCTGCTTCAAACACACCTACTGTTTCAGGTGCAGCATATTCTGTACGACACACTGTTGTAAAATTACAAGCTGACAACCATTAAGAGTGATTGACACAATCTGACCTAACACATTTGAGAGCATTTGTAAAAGGCTGGCTAGAGACCTAGAAGCAAAAGGACCACCTAGCCGCTCCTAGCTAATATTGCAAAGCTAACCCCGAAAATCCCCACTGAAGCTAAAACTGCACCACAATGTACTTTTGCAAACAGTAAAAGCAATGGCACAGAACAGGAAATCTGAGCTAATGCATAAAAGTCTAAAATGTTCTTTTATTAATAATGTTGTGCTGATGTTACTCCAATGTCAGCTACAGTTTTGCTTCATTGCAAGCAAAAACCTGGTTCTAGCAGGGGGGAAATAATCTAGGCTCCTCCGAAATGTGGCTATGGCTCTGTCTATTTGTATATGCACATGAAAAGTAACTTCTATTTGGATCCTGTGGCCTGACAAAAACTAGAATTGCCAGATGGCATTCAAGCGCCATGATTGCATGTTGACCTGGCAAAGCAAACTACTGGCAAGGAAAACTGTGAGTTAGGATATAGCAACTAAGAGAGATTTCTAGCTTAGAGTCTATGGTTCTATTAATAAACAAAATATGTTTGAAATTGCATAAGAACTGCTTTCCCCAGCTGCGACTAAAAATGGCATCACCCCCATGGCAAGGGCTCTGGGATAATCAATGCTGGCTTAGAGATCACACTTTGGGTTTTCTTTGCCGACGGTCTCCAATCATGCATCCATCTTCAGTTTGCAGTATGGCGCACATATCACTGGAGGAGCATTTTACTTTAACTTTTCCTCAATTCAAATCTGATTTACATAAATCATGTGTAATTTACTTTCAGAATGCAGCCTTGACCTCCCCTCCCCCTTTTAACCTGCTATTCAAGTCATTATCAATCAGGTGATCCCTCTTACTGAGACACTTTTCATGGTATACCAATTCCATGATAGAATACAAATGATCCTCTATGAACTGCAGAGAATAAATAACCTCACATTTGTCACCTAATCTCGTTTCGTGACCGAGGGATAGGTGTATATCCTGTTCTAGTGGTTATAGCGTCCTCCCTAGCCTGGGAGCAGGCAAATGAAATACGCCACACACAAAGCTTTCCAATACACATCTTTATTCTTCAACATACAACCACACACTCCACACATTGCATCATAACTTTTATAACCACACCATATCACTTCCCAGCAGATTAAATAATACCCTGTTTAGAGTCTGCCCAGAACCGCAAGAGTCCTAGCACTCATCATCTGAAGACACTCCATGCCCCCTTTGTTAAATAAAAATTACAGACACCATTAGCATCATAGTTCCTCAATGAGTAGTCGAGGCGCTCGCACTGGTCGGCCATATTGGGTGGTATGAGGTAGTTGAGGGGCAAATTGATCAGGCACCGCAGGCATCAGTTCAGATGTTTGATCTGCACAGGTAGGCGGGGTCATCTCACTCATGATATCAACAGCTGACAAACATCGAGGTAGGTGTTTAAAGTGTGACGAGTCCCGTGTGATGGACTTTCCGGGACGATGCGCTGTCACCATGTGTACGTTCCAACCCTCAAAGGGTCAACATCAAATGGAGTTTCCATTTTTCGCTTGCTTTCCTGTTCAACTAGTACCCAGTCCCCTTTTACGAAGACTGTTTCCAGGGTGTGCCGATGCTAATCTGCATAGGTTTTTATCTTGTACTTCAGCGAAGCGTCTGTGACATGAACCTCATCTGCAGTCATCGATTGGTCTGATGTCCATTGTGGTTGTCTGGTTCTGATGGCTCTCACAAATAGCAAGGTGGCAGGACACTCACCAGCTGTGGAGTGAGGAGTTGATCGATAGGCATAAAGGGCTAGACACATGACTTGGGTGAGATCGATTCCCTCTATGGATGCTCGCTGAATTACCTTGACGAGGGTGCCCATGAATCGTTCAACAACACCATTGGCTTGGTGCCAGAGAGGTGTACTCTTTTGATGCTTGACAGTGTGTTGAACAAGAAACTATTTGAATTCTTTGCTATTGAATGGTGGACCATGGTCAGATTTGAGAATAGCAGGGGTGCCCTACGCTGCAAGGATGTAATCACGTGTTACAGCAAACAAATGATGGCCGGAATGCTGACAATGCAAACATTCTCCCCCAGTCAAGTGTTCTGGGTTAAATCCATCGTTCTTTTGCCCACTACGCCACCCCAGTTTGGACCCAGCCATATGCAAATCAGTCTTGACCCTGTGCCTCATGGGAACAGTCCAGACCGAACTGCCAGGCCAGATCCTCCCTGGACCGGAAACAAGCATCCGTGGGACGGGTATGCCCAGACGTGGGTCCCGTGCTCTCCATGCCACTGGAGTCAAGCTATCCTGGCTGATGAGGGCTGAAAGCCCGAAACCGGTCCTAGGATGCTTGTTTCCAGTCCAGGGAGGACCTGGCCTGGCAGTTTGGGCTGGACTGTTCCCATTGGGTGCAGGGTCAAGACTGATTTGCATATGGCTGGGTCCAAACTGGAATGGCATGGTGAGCAAAAAAACGATGGATTTAGGCCCAGATCTCTGTACTGGGGTGAATGTATGACATTGTTCTACATTCTGTCCATCAATTGCTGTTTTTGCATTTGTCACCCCGAGTGGGACGGGTATGCCCAGACGTGGGTCCCGTGCTCTCCATGCCACTGGAGTCAAGCTATCCTGGCTGATGAGGGCTGAAAGCCCGAAACCGGTCCTAGGATGCTTGTTTCCAGTCCAGGGAGGACCTGGCCTGGCAGTTCGGGCTGGATTGTTCCCATTGGGTGCAGGGTCAAGACTGATTTGCATATGGCTGGGTCCAAACTGGAATGGCATGGTGAGCAAAAACGATGGATTTAGGCCCAGATCTCTGTACTGGGGTGAATGTATGACATTGTTCTGCATTCTGTCCATCAATTGTTGTTTTTGCATTTGTCACCCCGAGTGGGCCGGGTATGCCCAGACGTGGGTCCCGTGCTCTCCATGCCACTGGAGTCAAGCTATCCTGGCTGATGAGGGCTGAAAGCCCGAAACCGGTCCTAGGATGCTTGTTTCCAGTCCAGGGAGGACCTGGCCTGGCAGTTCGGGCTGGACTGTTCCCATTGGGTGCAGGGTCAAGACTGATTTGCATATGGCTGGGTCCAAACTGGAATGGCATGGTGAGCAAAAAAACGATGGATTTAGGCCCAGATCTCTGTACTGGGGTGAATGTATGACATTGTTCTGCATTCTGTCCATCAATTGTAGTTTTTGCATTTGTCACCCCGAGTGGGACGGGTATGCCCAGACGTGGGTCCTGTGCTCTCCATGCCACTGGAGTCAAGCTATCCTGGCTGATGAGGGCTGAAAGCCCGAAACCGGTCCTAGGATGCTAGTTTCCAGTCCAGGGAGGACCTGGCCTGGCAGTTCGGGCTGGACTGTTCCCATTGGGTGCAGAGTCAAGACTTCTTTGTATATGGCTGGGTCCAAACTGGAATGGCATGGTGAGCAAAAAACGATGGATTTAGGCCCAGATCTCTGTACTGGGGTGAATGTATGACATTGTTCTGCATTCTGTCCATCAATTGTTGTTTTTGCAAGGATGTAATCAAGCCATCATGGGTTGTCGATGACAAGCCTTCCACCAAAGGAAAACGCTAGTATTCATCAATGACTACAATGAGACAATGTCCATTTCCTAGCAGCACAGATAAATCAACTGAAACTCTCTCCCAGGCATGTGCAGGAAAGTCAGACATTGTCAATGGATCCTGCATCACCATGGGGGATAAACAGTTACAAAGGTGGCATTCTTTCAGCTCTTTCTCAACTCGTTCATCTAGGCAAGGGAACCACACCCGGTCTCTTAGGGCTCTTTTGGTGGCTAAAATGCCACAATGTCCTTTATGGGCCAATTCAATGATTTGCTGTTTCAGGGTCACAGGTTGACTATTCTCGAGCCTCTCAGTAGGATACCTTCTCGGGTGACTGATAGCTCATCTTATACATTTTTTAAATTCAACATCATCAGCAAAGGGTCGAGAACTTTTCTTCCAAGATTGCATTGTAATGATGTCTTTGAGGACGACATCAGAACTCAATCTTTTGTATCTGAAGAAACCAGCATGAGTCGAAAAAGTAGTAATGTACCTACAGTTCTCTTCCAGCTCGGGTTCATGGTATCCTTTGTTCATGTCAAGACGGGAAAAGACTTTGGCTTCATGATCATGTCTGCAGTGTGGGGACCAGGATGTCTTTCTCTCTCAATGGCTTTTTTGACCTGGCGATTTACAAGACAAATGCGCACTGCACCTCCAATGTCCGTTTTGTGCGCATCTGTTCTGTGTTTATGCTTACTTTTCATGATCTTAGAAACAGCGGTTCCTGTGGGAAAATGACAAAGAATGTGATACTAATATGCTCAATCGCAATGTCTAAGGGTTACAACGATGTCCGAAGGAGAAAAAACCATACACACCTCAATGTTCAATAATAGTTATTTATGTGAGTATAAATATAATTTTTCAAATTTTTCGAAAAAACAGTGATTGAGTGTCCCCAGTGAACATGGAACCTAAAAAACAGTGGTGACATATTAGTGACATATACAATTGGTTTCCAACATTTGAAAAGTCGACCATTAGAGAAAATGAATGATTACAACCGCATCCTTATTAAGTAATAGGAGCTGGGAAAAATGGTTCGCTTTGCTTTTGTCGGCGGCGTTTCGACCCCTAGTGCAATGAGAGGTCTCTTCAGGACCTATTAATGTAGGGATATCTGAAAGTGAGGGTATCAGGTCAGCGTGAAGAACGTGCACCGCAGGGAAGTGATAGTGTGATAAAAGAAGGGTATTTACTCACATGGGACCCAGGAGGGCACCCATGGAGGGTTAGGGGGGCTGACACTGGCGGCTGCACAGGTAGCACAATGTAGTGAAGAAAAAATAATTCGGACCACAACAATCCGAGTTGTATAACTTGGCCTTGGGAGGTCATTACACGCGTGCAGACGGACTCAAGCGGTTCTGCACTACGCGTAGCGGATGCACGTGTTTCCATTTGGAGGCCTCATCAGGCAGATACATGGATCGACATGTACATCAGTGCCACAATTTTACATCTCTAATAACAGAGGGCGGAACGTTTTTCTTTCCTGCTCCCGAGGCCAAGTTATACAACTCGGATTGTTGTGGTTCGAATGATTTTCTCTTCACTACATTCTGCTACCTGTGCAGCCGCCAGTGTCAGCCCCCCTTCCCCTCCATGGGTGCCCGGCTCGGTCACATGTGAGTAAATACCCTTCTTTTATCACACTATCACTTCCCTGCGGTGAACGTTCTTCACGCTGACCTGATACCCTCACTTTCAGATGTCCCTACATTAATAGGTCCTGAAGAGACCTTTCATTGCACTAGGGGTCGAAACGCCGCCGACAAAAGCAAAGCGAACCATTTTTCCCAGCTCCTATTACTTAATAAGGATGCGGTTGTAATCATTCATTCTAATGGTCGACTTTTGAAATGTTGGAAACCAATTGTATATGTCACTAATATGTCACCACTGTTATTTTAGGTTCCATGTTCACTGGGGACACTCAATCACTGTTTTTTTGAAAAATTTGAAAAATTGTATTTATACTCATATAAATAACTATTATTGAACATTGAGGTGTGTATGCTTTTTTCTCCTTCAGACATCGATGTAACCCTAGACATTGCGATTGCGCATATTAGTACCACATTCTTTGTCATTTTCCCACAGGAACCGCTGTTTCTGTTTATAAAATACTTACCCTGGTTCCGTGTGAGTAGGGTTTCCCTTGTTCCTTATTTTCTACTTTTCATGATCAGCGCTGATTCATTTTGTACTGTTCCTGCTTCTATATCAGCAGTTTGTCGATCTGCTCATTCTTCTGCCCTCACAGCCACTAGCATTTTTTCTAAACTGAGTGTCTCACTCAGCATGCATCTTCTGAAAGAGTCTGAGAGACAACCGTCGAAGACTCTGAGGCATACAGCTTCTTCATCAAGAAAATCACAGAACTTAGTGTTTGATAACTGCATCAAGTCTCTCAACAAACTCATCTATCGTTTCACCAGCCTGATGTCCTGCTTGGTTGAAGATGTACCTTTCATAGCCGACATTCGGCATTGGATTGAACTTGGCTTCCACTGCTTCTTTTAATTTTTTGGTACGACATTGCATTCATTTGTGGGATTTCTTTAGCACTTCTTTCACTCGATCACTAGCAAGGTTTTTTTAGATATTTAATCATTTTATCGTCTTTTTCTTCCAGTGCGTCTATAAGGTCATCAAACGTTTCGATCCATACAGCCCACCTGGCACCGATGTTCTGTTTCCTTGCCGTGTCAAACAAGGGTGATGGCTTCAGGAATGTAGCTGCATCGTACCTTGCGCTCCCTTCGGTCACCACGAAGAGCGAATGCTCCTCAGGCAGCATTCTTCGCACACAGCAGGACCTGCAACATCTCCATGTAACACCCCTGTTGTTTGGGTCTGGTCATCTCGTCGATTTTGAGGTCATATAGCACTTCACTTGGTCGTGCCAGTAAGTATGTTTTTTTTTGCTTTTGTACCTGGTTGTATCTGCCTTTAGAGTTTGCTTTGTATGAATAATGGCTCTGTGTTATTGCGCGATGCACTATCTCTTCTTTTGGCCTAACCAGCGAATTGTGGCTGGCTTTTTAAATGTGCTTCTCTGCAGGGCCTTCAACATCTTCAGCGGCTGTGTATGGGCTGGAACGGAGCTTCAACTCCACATACACCAACTTGCTTTTCATCGATTTGGGGCACACAAGGTGTTAGACCTAGCACCATTGGCGTGGGTCTCCCCTGCATTTGTGCCTTTGCCTCCTGTATTTTTGATGTGTGTTGGACTCTGTTTTGCTGGTCTAGATGCTTTGGGCACTTTGCCACTGCTGTTCAGTGCTAAAGTGCAAGTGCTCCCATTATAAATTGTTGTTATGGATTAGTGATTACATGATTGGCATATTTGATTTACTTGTCAGACCCTAGTATAGTGCACTGTGTGTGCCCAGGGCCTGTAAATCAAATGCTGCTAGTGGGCTGCAGCACTGATTGTGCCACCCACAGAAGCAGCCTGTAAAATGTAACTCTGGCCTGCCATTGCAGAGCCTGTGTGCAGTCTGACTGCCATGTCGACTTGGTAAGTGCACACACTTGCCAGTCCCTAAACCTTCCCTTTTCTACATATTAGTCACCCCTAAGGTAGGCCCAAGGTGCCCCTGTGGGCAGGGTGCATTGTAAGTGAAAGGTATGACATGCCCTGATGTGTGTGTCATGTCCTGATAGTGAAATACTGCCAATTTCGTTTTTCACTATTGCAAGGCTACCTGTTCCCATAGGACAGAATGGGGAGTTTGTTTATTACATCTTATAAACATAACTGGCCTTGGGAACAAGGTAGAAAAATAAAGTTTAGTATTCCTGAACTCAGAATGTTAAAGTGCATCTTTTAGTGTGGGTGATTTTTACATTCTGTGTTTGAAAATACCACTTTTAGAAAGTAGGTATTTTCTTGCCTAACTATCTAGTGTGCCTCTGCTGGGTTTGTGTATTGCATGTCTGGCTTCTGGATGACAGGGGCTGGAGAGGGGCAGCGGCTCCAGAAGTCTGATGAGTTAGGGCTGGACTGAATAGGCCTGCTCTGCATTTGGAGTGGTGGGAGGAGTACCACCTGCACCTGAATAGGGCTGTGCCTGCCTTTCACAATGACGGCTCCGCCCCCCTGTGGTGTGTCTGTAGCCAGGGCTCACACTGACAATGGAGGTTGTTGTGCACTTGCAAAGTGCCCTACAGAACTGGTTTTGGCTGGGTACAGACACTCGCTGCCTTCAGAGAACAAAGGATTTTTGGGTATAAAAAGAGGGGCCCAGACCCCAGACTTTTAGATCACTTCTGGGAAATCAAGAGGAACCTTTGCCAAGGAGAAGAGCTGGAGAAGCTGAGGAGGAATACTGCCCCTATGCTGTTTGCTGTCTGGGGTTAGCCTGCAGTGGCTACTTGCTGCCAAGGAAAGGAGAAAATGAGTTTGCTGTGTCCCCTGCTTGAGGAAGATCTCCAAGGGCTTGAAACTGAGCTTGCCTCCTGTTCTGAAGTCTCAGGGACACAAAGACTTCACCACCAGCTCCCCTGAACTTCCTTGCTGGGAGTTCTGACCTGCAAAGAGGTGCCTGCTGTTGTTTTGGACCTCTAGATACTGTTTTCCACTCGGAACTGGAAGAATCCACGCATCGTCCCGGATCGTCGCATCGCACCGAGGCGCCAAGTTTGTCGCATTGTTGGGGGACGCAGTAAGAAACTGTCGCATCACCTCCCCATGCAGTAAGAAACCGATGCATCACCTCCTCTCCGGTAAGGAACCGACGCATCACCTCCCCTGCGCAGCAGTAAGGAACCGACGCATCACCTCCCCTGGAGCGAGGAACCAATGCATCACCTTCCCTGAGTGTAAGGAACCGACGCATCACCTTCCCTGCGGTCCGTTTTGTTTGTTTGCCTGATGCATCCCAGGTACGTTGTGTGAAAAGTGTTGCATCTGCAATTTGCTTTGAACTGAACTATATCTACCATCTGAAAGTCATATTTTTATTACTGTATTGTGGATTTTTGTCATTTGGTCTTGTTTTGGTTTAGATAAAGATTACTTATTTTTCTAAACTGGTGTGGTGTCCATTTGTAGTGTTCTCACTGTATTACTGTATGTGTTCACAAATGCTTTACACACTTCCTCTGAGATAAGCCTGTCTGCTCGTGCCAAGCTACCAAGGGGGTGAGCAGGGGTTATTTTAGCAGTGTATCCCCCTTTCCCTGACTAGAAGCAAGTGTCCCTATTTGGACAAAGGTACCTACCTCTGCCAAATAAAGACCCTCATTTCTAACATTGGTGGTCAGCGGTGAGGATCTGGACTTGCATTTGTGTCTACATACAGTGATTGGTGTACACTTCTAGTATAGTACAGACCATTACGCAACCACATACATTTGGTAGGACTTTTTCTTTGGGACTATTTTTTCTTCTTGCAACTGAGAACTGCCAATCTTCATCATGTCAAAGCCAGCATCACTTGCATCTGTTGATATTGAATTTGAAGAGGAGAGGGTTGATACCTACATTGTGCCACAACTTATAGCTGTCTGCAAGAAGTTCAAAATCTCTGTAAAAGGCCTCACCAGAAAGGAGGAATTCCAAAAGGCGCTGAGGGCCTGGTTGGAGTAAAGGAATGTCAGTGAGCATGCCGTGGAGCCTATAGTGGAGAAAGAGGATTTGGAGGAGCAGCATAATGGGGTATTGGGTCTGCCTGGGAGGAGGGTACCTTCCCGGGGACCAGCAGTGTCTCTTCAAAGGGGCTGTCTCCAGCAGAAGAGCTGGAGGACAGGAAGAAAAACAGGATGCATGAGTAGGAGCTCACGAAGCTCAGGTTGGGGAAGGAGGCTAAGGAGTTGGCATTTCAGAGGGAGAAATTAGCCCTGGAGGAGAAAAAGATGCTCTTAGAGCATGAAAGAGGGTTGAGGGAGCTGGATCTAAAGGCAAAGAGTTTAGAGTCCAATCCCAATGGTGGCAGCGCACCATCAGTGCCTGTAGAAGGGAAGGTATACATCCCGAGGAAGTTATTAAGGATTTCATGAAGCATGAGGATATTGGTCAATGGTTCAAGGCCTATGAGGTCCCACAGGGTCCCTGAGAGAGATTGGGGAGCGGGGTTGTGGGGCCGCTTTACCAGTGAAGGAAGGGAGACATTGCTAGCTTTGCCCACTGAGGATCAGATGTCATTTGCCCCAATGAAGGAAGCCTTGATAGCCAGGTATGGGTTGACCCCAGAAGCTGTATAGGCAGAAATTTAGAAACTGCAAGAAGCTGGAGTCAAGTACTTGGGTGGAGTATGTGTCCTACTTTTGCAGGCAGAGCATTGGATGGTTGGGTGAAGGGTAGCAAGGTGAATGATTTGCAGGAGCTCTATGATTTGGTTGCATGGGAGCACTTGTCAGATAATTGTTTTCCAGAGCCACTCCAGCACTTAATTGACAGCAAGCTGACTGACCCCAGAAAGCTTGCTGTGGAGGCGGACCGCTGGGTCAGCACCAGGGTCCAAAAGGGTCGTGTGGGAGACTCTGCCAAAGGTGGGCAGGGTCCCCAGCAGAAGAGTGCGGGGGACAAGGGTAAACAGAAGGAGTTCCAAAAAGGGCCCCAAAGTAATCCCCAAGGGAACCTCCTCTCCGGTAAGCAACCGACGCATCACCTCCCCTGCGCAGCAGTAAGGAACCGACGCATCACCTCCCCTGGAGCGAGGAACCAATGCATCACCTTCCCTGAGTGTAAGGAACCGACGCATCACCTTCCCTGCGGCCCGTTTTGTTTGTTTGCCTGATGCATCCCAGGTACTTTGTGTGAAAAGTGTTGCATCTGCAATTTGCTTTGAACTGAACTATATCTACCATCTGAAAGTCATATTTTTATTACTGTATTGTGGATTTTTGTCATTTGGTCTTGTTTTGGTTTAGATAAAGATTACTTATTTTTCTAAACTGGTGTGGTGTCCATTTGTAGTGTTCTCACTGTATTACTGTATGTGTTCACAAATGCTTTACACACTGCCTCTGAGATAAGCCTGTCTGCTCGTGCCAAGCTACCAAGGGGGTAAGCAGGGGTTATTTTAGGAGTGTATCCTCCTTCCCCTGACTAGAAGCAAGGGTCCCTATTTGGACAAAGGTACCTACCTCTGCCAAATAAAGACCCTCATTTCTAACATTGGTGGTCAGCGGTGAGGATTTGGACTTGTATTTGTGCTCTATGATTTGGTTGCATGGGAGCACTTGTCAGATAATTGTTTTCCAGAGCTACGCCAGCACTTAATTGACAGCAAGCTGACTGACCCCAGAAAGCTTGCTGTGGAGGCGGACCGCTGGGTCAGCACCAGGGTCCAAAAGGGTCGTGTGGGAGATTCTGCCAAAGGTGGGCAGGGTCCCCAGCAGAAGAGTGCGGGGGACAAGGGTAAACAGAAGGAGTTCCAAAAAGGGCCCCAAAGTAATCCCCAAGGGAACCAAGGTAAGGGGTCCCAGCCTCCCACTGAGAATAAACCATGGGTCCCGACAGGTAAGCCTGTTCAGAAGGGTCCCAAGACCTGTTTTAGTTGTGGTCAGGTGGGCCACTTCCGGGGGGATCCTAATTGTCCCAAACCGGTTACCACTGCACCCACTGGTGCACCGCCCCGGGAACTGGCTAGTGTAGCCTTGGGGGAGGAGTTGGGTGACCAAGGTAGGTGGGGTCCCGCAGAGATGTCCCTGGTTTCTTTAGGAGACAGTGAGATGGTCCCTAGGGCTCATCTGCCTGATAACACTGAAAAGTACAGGCAGTGGGTGACCATCAATGGCCATAGTGTTGAGGCTCTGAGAGACACCGGAGCCAGTGTGACAGCTGTCAATTGTTGGCTGGTGTCTGAAGAGCAGGTGGTCCCCAACGCATTCTACCCAGTAGTTGCCGCTGACAATTCAGAGTGCCTCTGCAAAGTTGCACAGGTTCCCTTTGAGTGGGGGGGTCTCAGGTACCTTGAAAGTAGCTGTGAGGCCAGCCATGCCTGTTGACTGTCTGCTAGGCAATGATTTGGAGAGCTCCCCTTAGGCGAAGGTGGAGTGGAGGTCTCATTTAGAGATGTTGGGTCTGCCTGAGTGGGCGTGTGTGACCACTCGGTCCATGGCGGCCGGTAAGGGCATTCAAGAGGACCTGGAGCCTGAAAGAGTGGCCCAAGTGCCTGCCAGAAAGAGAAGAGGCAGGGGGCGCGGGAAATTGGCCCCCCGAAGTTCCCACTGTCCAGGAGGAGGCAAACCTTGAGGGGGATGCCCTAGAGCCTACAGGGGAACAAGTGGCTGAACTGGGGGACCTGCCTGAGCTGACCCATTGGCAGCAGGAAGGAGGCCCCACCAGGCATGAATTCTGCCAGGAGTAGCAGAAGTGCCCTTCTCTTGTTGGTTTGCAGCAACAGGCTGCAAACCAGGCAGCAGGTGATCAGTCTGGATCACATTGGATATACTGGGAGAATGGTCTCCTGTATAGCGAGCCTGAGGTTGCTGAGCCTAGGTCAGCCCGTGTGCTGGTGGTACCCCAGCGCTTCAGAGCCTTTCTACTGGGTCTGGCTCATGATGTACCTTTGGTGGGGCATTTGGGGCAAGACAAGACCTTTGAAAGGCTTGTCACCCACTTTTACTGGCCCCAGATGCGCAAGCACTCTGATACTCATTGTAGGTCTTGCCAGACTTGCCAGGCAAGTGGCAAGAGTAGGAGGAAGTCTAAGGCTCCTCTCCAACCTTTCCCTGTGGTCAGCACCCCCTTTAAGAGGGTGGTAATTGACATTGTGGGGCCTCTGGATCCCAAGACAGCCATGGGCAACAGGTTCATCCTGGTCTTGGTGGACCATGCCACCCGGTACCCAGAAGCCATCCCTCTCGCATCACCTTCCCTGAGTGTAAGGAACCAATGCATCACCTTCCCTGCGGCCCGTTTTGTTTGTTTGTGTGACGCATCCCTGGTACTTTGCGTGAAAAGTGTTGCATCTGCAATTTGCTTTGAACTGAACTATATCTACCATCTGAAAGTCATATTTTTATTACTGTATTGTGGATTTTTGTCATTTGGTCTTGTTTTGGTTTAGATAAAGATTACTTATTTTTCTATACTGGTGTGGTGTCCATTTGTAGTGTTTTCACTGTATTACTGTATGTGTTCACAAATGCTTTACACACTGCCTCTGAGATAAGCCTGTCTGCTCGTGCCAAGCTACCAAGGGGGTGAGCAGGGGTTATTTTAGGAAGGTATTCCCCTTTCCCTGACCAGAAGCAAGGGTCCCTATTTGGACAAAGGTACCTACCGCTGCCAACTAGAGACCCCCATTTCTAACACAAGGCATGCACAAGCAATTTTCTGTTTCTTTTTCAAACTCTCAGAGAGAGCAGTCTTGATTCTTCGGGGCACATAACCCATCCTCGTCACCAGATGTAGCATCCTCTCCAGCCCGGAGCGTGCAAATGAAATACGCTGCACATGGAGCTCTGTAATACGCATCTTTATTCTTCAACATACAACCACACACTCCACGCTTTGCATCATAACTTTTATAACCACACCTTAACACCTCCCAGCAGATTATGTAATTCCTGTTTAGAGTCCGCCCACAACTGCAAGGTTCCTTGCGGTCATAATCTCAAGACACTACAGTGGTTAAGTGACCGTCTAGCTTTATAAGCTTGTACCCTTGTTGTACTTTGCGTGTATGTTATATGATGGCTGATATTGGCTTAAGGAAGACCAATGGGCCATGGCATGCAGCCTCGTTCTTTACAGGACGAGTGGACAAAGGAAATATTTCAATGAGTAAAGGTTCAACCATACCTTCCAGGTTGTACTCTTCATTCAACAAACAGAAAAGGCTACAGATTCCTAGTAGCCAGGAACATGGGGAGATTATGTTATTTTCTTACTCCATCTTGTTGCTCTAAGCTACCACTAGCTCTCCACTTAATCTAAATCTTTCTGTTTGAAAAAAAATGAATTATGCAGTAGTTCAATTAAGACTCACCACTGCCAGGAAAAACAGGAGTGCAAATGGTTAGTAAAAAACAATACATTACAATACAAAATGAATGGAAACTACCTTTAGCTCTATGTAATTGACCAGGGCCAGCTCGTTTTGTTCTTAGGTATAATTAATTTTATTATGTGCATAGTATCTTGTATAAATTATGCATCAATGAAATTGATCCAGTGCTGTATCAGAATAGCAAGAAAAACAACTAATAATGTCAGAACCCCTTTCAGAGGGCCAAGGGCCACAAAGGGGCTACTGAGCTCAACCGTGGTGGTTGAGACTTTTTACCCCTGATGGACAAAGACTTACTATGAATCCTGAGAAACTGGGCCAAGAACCCCTTCTGCACTTGACCCTCAGTGGTAGTTATGGATGAAAATTCAAAGGCTTCCTTGGGGGAGAAGTCTAGATACAGGTTAGTGAACACGACTCATAACAGCCTGGGCGTGAAATTCCACGCCGCTAACAGAGTTTGTGGAGTTTTTCCCCCTCTGTGCAGCACATGTAGTTCTGAGAAACTCCGCTCCGCGTAGCAGAGTTTTTTCCTCGCTCAAGCTCGCCATCGTTAAGCTGGTGAGCGCAAGCAATGAAAATCTTACTCCAGACCACCTCCAGAGGAGATTTCTCTAAGCAGGTGGTCACGGATGGCCGCTACCACTCGCGCTGAGAAACCTTCCGTTCGCTTTGAGGAAGCTGCCGCTCGAGTAAAGTATCTACTTGAGCGGCATATAGAAGCAGCGCCCTCTTGGGCAGCGCATGGTGCTGTTTGTGGAGCGCTAAAAATCAGCACAAACAGAGTGACCTAACACACTCTGCTGCTTGTGAATCTCCTCGAGCGTGGCAAATCCCTGTCCCACCTTATTCCTTGTAATGTGGTTGGTGTTATTTCCCCATTCACTGGTGGCTGCATCCAGAGAATGTTAACTAATAGGCTTTGCAATATTCAGTACCAGCAGCCCCTCCTGGCACACAGGGTTGCTGCGGGACCCGCTGACAAGGCATCGACTTTTCCTGTACAGCCACCTATATCACGGCAGCTCCTCCTGGAATTCGGGGTCACTGCAAAGGTCCACACAAGTCTTGGTGCCTTGTCAGCACAGTCACTTCTACAGTGGCTCCTTCTGGCATATGTGGTCACTGCAAAGAGGAGGTATGGGCTTCATGCTCCCCGCACAGCACTCGAGTCATGGCTAAGTTCACAGTGGCCGTCTCCTGGCATACGGAGGTTGCTGATTCCATCCTGCGCATGGGCAATGACCCATTCAGTGCACCTCCATCTCCTCACACCAGGATTCTGTTAAGCAGGCCTCTCCACTGGATCTCTCCCTCACAGAGAACACTGGTCTTAGAAAACAGACTGGTGCTCCAGGCTCCAGGGCAGGAGGTCTTGGTTTTTCCTGGGCGATGTCCCCATCTCCCAGCAGTGAGAATAGCAGGCCTTGACCCCTAGTCCTGGTCACAAGCTTTCCCTCCTCACACAGCCTGCCTGGCTTCTTAAAAGATGACAAATTTTGGGGTCTCAACCTCCCCTCCTATAATCCATTTCCAGACACCAAATGTGATATAGGGTCTGCTTCTTTTGAAGTGTAAACTTTTCAGTCTCTTCCTCTGTCTCTTCTTCCTCTTGAAAGGCTGTCTGTCACAGCAGGAGCAACTCTGAAGCTGATAGTCCCACAACACAGGCCATGGGAGTGACTAGAGTTCACACCTAGATGTCAGCCACAGTGATATGTGCTTCAAAAGGTTAATCTCGGGCTCCCAGCCCTACTCTTTTTGACTCCGTTATCAGCCCCATCTCCTTCCTGAGATGTGTCCAGGCCCTATCCTTATGATATATCACTGAAACAAAGAGTACCTTTTGAAGTCTACTGGGGAAGTCTCTCTCTCCCTCCTCCAGTGTGCCCCACTCAGCTCACAGGAATACAGTAATGCACACATCTGTGGGATTCCTCTACTACTCATGTGTTCACCAGGCAGCCCTGGGCTTCCCAAAATGGAGCCCAGGGTCCTCCATCTAATGTAGCATTGCAGGCACACTTGCACTCTGTGTATAGACACAGCACATACTCTTTTCAGTACTATTACATTAAAGTATTGTGCACTCACAGACACAAATACACTTAACACACACAATCTCTCTGCGCACTGTTTAGTGCTGTAGCCTTTCTGTGTTTTACCATGGTGTACTACTTGCAAACACAGGCAATGCCAGTTCACACATTCATCATGCGCACACTGCACAATCATATATTGTACGTTTCGCAAGCAGATACACCCAGCGCATTCTTCCACTGCGTATGCACTGTAGAACACTACGTCTCTTATGTAATGTATTCCTCGCAGGTATACATACACTCAGTGCATGCACTCATCATGCAGGTACTGCACAACACTGGTCTATCCCTGTACTGCACCCTTTCCAGTCACACATACCTCCGCTGCACAGCACTTTGCATCTAACTGATGTAGGCCAAGGGTGGTTAGAGCACACAGCATCAGAACTTTAAAAAGGTGAGTTAAACTGTAGGCCTCACTCCAGTGACACAAGATAACAAGCATTGACAAAGCCAATAAATCTTGCTTTTGTGAGAGTTAGAGCTATTGGCGTTGTAAATGATAATGTCTTTTATCCATGTGTTATGGAGTGTAGTGGATGTATGTGGTGTGTAGTGGAATGATGTGGGTTGGACTGGAATTGTGTGGTGTGGAGTGGATTTGTGGAGTGGAATTATGTGGCATGGTGTGCAGTGGAATTATGTGGATAGTAATTATGTGGTATTGAGTGTACTGGAATCATGTGGAGTGGGATTGTGTGTCATGGAATGTAATTATGTGGAATGATATTTTGTGTTGTGGAGTGGTATGTAGTGGAGTTTAATTATGTGGTGTACTGTTGAATTTTGTGTCATGATGTGGAATTTTGTGGTGTGGATTGGATGTATTGGTGTGTTGTGTAATTGTGTTGAGTTGAATTATGTGGTCTGGAATGGAAACGTGTGGAGTTGAATTGTGTGGCATTGAACTGTGTTGCATTGAGTGAAATTATGCTGATTGGAATTGTGTGACATAGTGTGGAATGTATTTATGTGGTTTATTGCTATGTGGCATAAAGTGGTTTTATGTGGGGTGTATTTATGTGGTATTGAAAAGAGTGCAATTATTTGGAGTTGAATCATGCTGCGTTGAGTGGTATTACTAATTATGTTGGGTGGTGTTGAATTGTTTGGCGGTGAACTGTGTGGTGTGGAATTGTCTGGTGTTGTGTCACACTAAACATTGAGGTATGTTACACAGAATTGGAAGCTCTGGAGCAACCTGCGGAAAAATAGATAATAAGCAATCACTGAGAATTAAACAAATCAAATAAAGATCTGGCTGTTCCCTAAAACAAATATTTCAATGGGCCTCAACTGAAAATAATTAATGGTCTGTTTATACAGACAGTGACCCCACCTCCCACACTCTTTTGAGCCTCACTCCATGCAATAAAGCACTGCGAGTTGCCTATGGTGACATGAACGGCACACTCATCCAAAAGTCAGAGTCCCAAACATGGACAATTATAGGCCACATCTCACCCACATTCTTCCAAACATGCATGACAGAGTAGATATTTACTTGTCGATTCCGAAAGCTCTTAGGTGTTTAGAAGAGGTGAGAAAGTACAGTATAAATGCCAATACAATACTGCTTCCACTCCAAAGCTGACCCATCAATGTGTGCCTCTAAGAACTGCCTTTTCTGTAAATACTTGGCCACCATCTTTAGGTTGGGCCTGCCAAACACTAAAATGATTATAATAATATCTAGACAGGTTAAAAGAATGTTAATTGAATTTTGCCATGATGATACACATCCAATGCTTTCAACCCTTTTAAGTAAATGACTGTACAAAAGCCACAGTAAACTGTGAAATTACCATAACCGAGGACACTAAATGAGACGCAATAAGGAGGCAACCCATAGAGGCCAAATCAAAGTTAAGCGGACCGCTCTGAAACAGAGAGGTGAAAGTCAAAACTGAAAGCTCAGGAATGGTGTTGTAATAGGATATGATTGATAATAATAATTTAGTTGGAAAGCTCTTGGTATTACAAGTTTAGATTGTCTTCAAGCAGATAATGCAATGTAAGGTGTTAACCTGATAAACTGTTACATCTGTATTTTGCACAAGTGCTGCAAGTTATGCTTTGGCAAGTGAGCGCCTCTTCCGAATACTATCAGTGAGCGGAGGACACAGTGTATTTGAAAGCAGACGCTCGAGAATCCAAAACAACCTCTCCCTAGGTTGTGTCAGCAGCCCCAGAACTACATATTCCATGATGCCGGGACAAGTGACATCATCACGCACATTGCACGTAGTAAGCTGGAGGAGCCATTGTTAATTGAATTTACCATAGCATACACTTTTTCTGTTTAGTTGTGTTAAATGCCCACGACAAAAAGCAAGGTGCATGAGTTGCGGACTACAATGCCGGATGGAAATGCTTCATCTGCAGCAATCTTATTTCACTGAGTGCCTCTGTTGACATCATAGCACGAGGACAAAGACCTAGAGACTCATGAGCCGGGACATTTTGCTTTCTGTGAATCAGTATAGTCCATGGCAAAAGAGTTCCCCAAGAATGTCAAGCCTGCCAGACCCAAGCAAACATTATCAGCAGAGGGGCTGCGGTGAGCAATGATTTGACGGAGGTGGCAAGCAGCGATGAGGGAGGGGGGTGGGGCACGGAACAGGCACAATGTGAAAACGGAATCAGACTTTTGATCTCAGTCTTTGAATACTGTGCAAATGTGATGAGATAAGGGCATGTTATACAGCCCTATTTGCTGTAGCAAGTGAAAACACAAGCGTTCCTGGCAAGGAACCCACCGAAAGCGAATCTTCACCAAACACCAGCAGGAAACAAAGAAAAAATAGTGCCCAAAAACAAACAGGCAAGCATCAAAGTGTAAAGATACCAGTAATTGGGTGATCTTCCATGGGAGGAAACAAAACACAAAAGGAGGGACAAAGAGCAAAGATTAATCTCTAGTGAGCAAGTCTTTTTAAAGGACAACCAAAGTAGCGCATAAAAAGGCAATGAGCATGCTGAAAGCCCACAAAATGTATACAACATGTCTTGAAGACACAGCGCAAGTTCTGCCTAAGCTCGATCTGAAACTGACTTGTTAACTGCTACTTATCACTAAACAGTATGCTGTCACTACCTTGCTCGTGCTGTAGCCTTCCATCACTATGAGGTTATCGCTTTGGGTACCCCTCCCAGTCCAACAAGACCGCAATCCATGAAGCAGGCCTATGTCATGGTGCACACACATGATTCGTGATTGCCTATGACAACAAAAATCAACATTAGGGATCCAGACAACAGTACAGTTGGGCACTAAGGGCAGGGGTACACATCCTTTACCATGCAGAGGACGTTTCCATCCCAACACTAGTTATGTGGGAAGTGCATGACAAACATTTTGCTTCAAATTCTGACACTCTCTGAGACAGCCATTTTGTACTTTTAAGTACCTACAACTAGTCCTTTGTGTTATTTTTAAGCTGGGTCATGTGTAGCAGACTTTCAGTTTCTGTTCTGGGTTTCCTGTATGAAATTTACAAAATAAACCATAATTTTTGTAAAACTTGAAAATCCTGAATTAAGTGGTCAGTTTTAAGTTACTTTTTTGTACAATGCACGACTTACAAGCATTGGCAAAGTCATTAACTTAGCATTCGCATTATAAGACAATACCTATTTTGCTTTCCCAAAACTTTGTCTGTTGTACAGAACACTGGGTAAGGAGTTGCTTCATTTGCACAGCTTTCATATTGTGCAGGTACCAGAATTGTGCCTATACAATGCATATTGCATAAAAAGTCATGCAAGCCTATGCTGTCTCCTTCTACTATATCCAAGTTGCTTAGTAACATTAAAAGTTGCACACCCATGGCACTTACATAATACACAAACACAGAAATTATTATTGCATTAGCAATAGTAGAGCCACTAGGAAATAGCCCTCATCTACCTCAAGGGCCAGAGCAGCAGGAGGATAAAAGGCAAGAGGCAATGTTCACTGATTCCAATGTCAGTAAAGTGGACAAGGAATACAAAATTGTTATTGGGCCATTTGTAGGCAAACTGTACATATGCAATGCATTTTGAATGACACAGATTATTTAAAATACTCATTTATTATTTGAGGTTTGAGGAGATACAGCAATTTGTCGATAATCATACAATTTTGGTTATGGGTCACAATCAGATTTAGAACCCAGATCTGCACAATCCATAAATGTGGTTAAGATAACCCATGCTACCGGTACCACTTGTCAATGGTAGAAAGAAATTGTCTTTGAATACGTAAGAGGAAGATTCATATATATATATATACACACATACAGATATATATATACACATACAGATATATAGATGGATATACACACACACACGCATACATGCAGTCACCAGTAGGTAGTTATAGTTAGCACCTAGTTTCCATAGGAAAGATGTTTTTTGTTATGCTAATAACTTTGGTGTCGTTTGCTGAATCTTCATGATATTTTCAAAACTAGTTTGCCAGTCACTTCAGCTGCTTTCTGGTAAGTTTTGGGGTGATCCATCAAGCAGGGGGATGAGAAAAAGTGGGGGGCCCAAAACGTGTTTTCCCCATGCATTTCCCTATAGGGATTTTAGACATGACTACAGCCCGAACAAATTAGGCAGAAAGCTAGAAATTAGTCCAGAAAGAGTGCTTTATGTAATTTGGTGTAAATCTGTTCAGCAGTTCTGGCGTTATTAAATAAAAAGATGTATTTACATCTAGAGCTGAAGATCCACTGGGGTGGAACCGTGGATCCACCGTGGTGGAATCATGGGTCCACAGTGAATCCATGGAGGGGGATCTGTGGATCTTTGTGCCAACAGCAATTCTGTGATTGGCTGACTGCAACCTGAGAGGAATGTTGCAGCTGCCATTTTGTGCATCGTGACTTGGTTACCAAGGGGGAAAATTACATTTTAAAGCGTTAGAAGGAGTCAGGGTACCCTGACTTCATGAGACTGATGGAGAGATCTGTGAGGGACCCCTCATGGGAATGAAATTGTCCAAAAATGTTTTTTTAATGCACAAGGGTTTAAGGATTCCCCACAGCACTCAGCGCAACACCCTGTGTGGTCTGTGGTGTTTCCGCAGACCCGTATCCCAATTTTAAAAAACACATACATGCACTCACACACCTACTCATACACTCACACACCCACACAACCATACACACCCGTACAGCCACTCGCATACCCACGCACAGACCCACAAAATGTCTCCCACACCCATAAAAACACTCACACCCTCACACATGCATACACCCACACAGCCACTCACATACCCATACAGCCACTCACACACCCACTCACAGACCTACAAAACCACTCACACACCCACTCATAAAGCTATACAGCCACTCACACACCCATACAGCCACTCAGACACCCACTTACTGACACATAAATCCACTCACACACTCACTCACAGGACCACACAGTCACTCACATGCCCACTTACACACCCACACAACCACTCACACACCCATACAGCCACTCACAGGCCCACAAGACCACTCACATACCCACTCAAAGACCCACACAGCCAACACACCCACTTAAACACCCATACACACTCTCACCCACCCACTCACACACCCATATAGCCACTCATACACCCATGGACCCACAAGACCACTTACATACCCAGACAGCCACTCACACACCCATTTACACACCCACACAGCTACTCACACACCCCTGCAGCCACTCACACACCCACTCATAGACCCACAAAACCACTCACACACCCACACAGCCACTCCCACACCCACTTGCACACCCATACAGCCACTCACACAACCATATAGCCACCCACACACCCACATAGTCACTCACAGAGCCACTCACACACAGGCAGCAATACACTTACTGAAATTGCAATAGAATATGTTTATAATAAATGCGTTGTTGTTTTAGTATTGAATGTGCACTTTTGGTTGGGTAGTGATCAGTGGATCCATAAAATAAATTAAAAAAAGAAAGCCTTGGTGCATTGCATGTTCAGAAAGACTGCATAAGTTGCCTTTCCTTAATTTTTAATCTTTAGTTTTAAAATACATAATAAGCATTAATGTGTGTATAATATGTAGTAAGAAACTTGTGAAAATGTAAATTGGTAAACTGAACTCATGGATCCAATTGTAGTACAATTTATATTAAAAAAGGATGAAAATGTACTGAAAATAACCAAAGGTTACATGGACGTTATAGTTAGGAAATAGAATTAAAAACATGTAGAAATTCACTGAAAAAAACAAAGGCATTCTAGTTAGGTTCGGATTTTACACACACAAAATCATAGAAATTCAGCAGTTATAGTTAGCTGAGCTAAATATAACTTACAGCCCCTGCAAAGCACTGCTTATGACCTCACATATTACATCACTTATGACATGGTCAGTGACATCACTGAATACATCACTGATGACATCTCAAATGACATCACTGATGACATCATCCAGCAAAGTAAACTTTAATATACTTCATAAAATACAATTTAAATATTTTTAAAATAAGAAAATGAGACAGTTGAGAGACATACAGCAGAGAGCACAATGTAATCTTATCCACTACTACACTCACTTATCACCCAGGAGAGGGTTCTCAACGGATAGTCCCGTATCTTCCAAACCACTACTCTAAACACTAATGACCAAAGTACGATGTCAAACCATACACACTAGTTTATCACAAACCGCAACAACACCATTCGTCAACCTGGAAATAGGTTTTAGTGCAGATGTCAGTTTTACACAAACCACTACAACATACATTCAGTAGAGAGGTCTTAGTGGAGAGGCCACTATATCACAAACCACTAGTAAAATTATTCTTTATCCTAGAGAAAGGTGTCAGCAGAGAGGTCAGTCCATTGCAAACCACAACTACACTGAGCCATCACCCTAGAGAGAGGTCTTAGTGAACAAATGAATTTATTCCAAACAACTACTACAGTCATTCATCACAAAGTAGAGAGGTCTAAGCAAAGTGGTTAGTATGTCGTAAAACACAGCTATACTCAGCCATTAATGTGGAGTGAAGTCTTAATCAACAGCTTAGACTGTCACAAAGCACTACCATACACATACGTAAGAAGAGGACATCTATCAGCATAGAGGCTAGTTCACTCATAAATAGTACACCTGCCTTAAAAACTGGATTATAGTTCAGATGATATATGTTAGAAATACTAACACTCAGTAGCACAGAAAGAATTGTAATTTTACTCATGCATTTGCTCGAGATTTATCTTTCAGTGTCTGAAACATTTACAAAACACTTGAGTGATGTCATTTGATGATGTTACTGACCGTATCATGAGTAATGTAATATGTGAGGTAATAAGCAGTGCATTGCAGGGGTGTAAGCCATAGCTAGCTCAGGTAACAATAACTGCTGAATTTCTATGGTTTTGTGGGTGTAAAATCTGAACCTAATTATAACGTCCCTGTAACCTTTGTTTTTACAGTGAATATATATATATATATTTTTTAATATTTTTTTATATACATGCACATCTATAGTTTGAAAGTTGGAATTATTTCATGAAATGGCAGCAGCTGGGAAGCACAACCGATATTTGGAGGCTATAAGCACATTACGTGCTTTCCCCTATAATGGCCTAAAAGTACAAATAGAACAGCTGGGTAATTTTTGTCCTGCTCTCGGACTCTTCCTCACCCTACGAAATCCAGACGTTTGGTCCAGCAATGTACTATTAGTAATCTCCCTGCTCAGTTTCTGTGCAGCATCTCCTTGCAAGCCACCAGTAAGGTGAAAAGTAATGTCCACGCTCCCTTTGTAGTTCCCTGCCTTATTTATGTGCAGATGGTGGAGTTGTTCAAAGTCAAAACTTCTAAGGTTCAGGTGGCACACATTCCTATTCCTTTACGTGCTGAAGATTCCAGCCAACCACAGATCTGCCACATCTGACATGAATTACCCAGGTCAGGCTACCCTATCTACTGGAGAACACACTTCTTATTATGTACTGTTCCTGGCATAAATATTTAGATTGATTGATAGATAAGACACTTTCAACATTCCGTCGAAAATTGCACCTGGGATTCATTGTGGTTTCTATATCCAGCTTGTGCCTGCAGTGAAACTCCCATCACATTTAAAGTGCTATGTGTTATATATACATCGAATTATGTCCCCCCCGCCTCCATTTTAAGCCATAAAATTCCACCTTCTACTTCTGCTTTCTCTTTCTGCTCTGGCAACAATTTCTGTCTGATTTCCAAAGTAAATCCTCACTCTCCCATGGATATCCATCCCCCAGTAATACACCATGGTAATTCCTCATTCTTCCCCCAGGAAAAATAACCGGTCAGTGCTGTTGCCAATGTCATTCCTGGTGGTGCTGGTATTTCTGCTACTGGCACCATCAGTGTTCTGGGGCACTTATAATGAGGCCCACAGAATTTAGAAACAGAAGATATACATTTGAAATATATGGATGCCCCATGCTTTATGCTGAGGTATTAGAAACTAATAACACAATAATGGAACAAATGAGTAAAGCAGTCAGGCATAAAAACGATTCTAAATAAGTGGTGATATTAGCATACTTAATGAGATCTCTTATTATCTGATCATGGTTCTTATTAGGTGTTCTCACATCAATCATCCTAAATTGCTGCACTACTTGTGATGTATTTTCAGGCTCTGGTACTTTTGTTGTTCCTAGTTAGTTTTTGGAATCCCTTAGCACCCACTGCATAAATCTATCTTATGTAACACTTTCAAAACTTTAAACTCTCTGCAAACATATGTTCTTTTTGCACGTCTGATATTTTATAATATTTCCAAAGAATGCACAACTGTGCAACTCGTATTTCATAAACTATCATGTTAGAAAGAAATTCGCACAGAACAGTGCTGCAGGTACTAATGTATGCATGGGGATTTAAGTGACACAAACTTAGCTGGAAGGAACAGTGCACAGTGGATAGTAATAGACATCTTAAATACACAGATTTAGAGGTTTACAGAACACTCAAATATGATTGTTAGATAAGCAAACAAATATGCTGACTCTCGTTAAGGTTAAATGGTACTTAATGGCTTTTTAATGAGTGTTTTAACCCATTTCAAAATTGGCACCCTAGAACTTTACCTAACATTGTGATATTAGCATTTGGATATACCAAGTGAATGCTTTAGTCAAAATGACAATCAAAGTCTTTCTCTCTCAAGGGCTCTGTAATATATTTTGGGGCTCTTCTCTGTAAAGCTGTCAACCACTGAAAGTGCAGGTCACTTACAGTCTACTTAAGAACTGATTACTCACTGTCGTTGGCACAGTGGCCAGCTACATCAGTGAACGTGGAGGACAATCTATTATGTGAATAATTAATGTACCACAGTATGACCAAGTGCGAGTCCGACCCAAGAAAGAAAATATATTGATGGTGGTGAAATACATCTTTGCTTGAATTATTACCAGTGCAGGATAACCCCTATTAGTATTACTATTATATATTATCACTGGTGACGTAAATATTCTAGCCACTGTAAGATTACCAACCTTTCTGGAATAATGCTCAATGTATGCAGAGAAAATCTAAGAAAAAACACAATACAATCCAGCATCACAGCTGTAAGATCTATTAAGGTTAGAGAAATAAAGAAAGAATGTGGAAGAAAATCAAAATATTTCACAAAGAGAGAGGTTACACCAGGTACAAAGTCTATCCAGAAAGTTTTTTCTCTTTCCAATACATTGTCATTTCAAGTTCCATCCTGGATCCTTAGACTGTGCGGTGACATTTATTCTGAATATTACATCTGCTGGGGGTGTTGAGCCAGTCATGTGGAATGGATTGGCATTAGCTGGTAGTGGTTGTCTTAGTACGCTTAGTGAGCGTGTTGCTTCTCTTCACAGTATTTGTAGGTGAGTATTGGGCATGACATCGACTTATTGCTTGTACTGTTTGCACTTTGTAAGTTGTGTTCACTTACCTGTATCTATATCATACTCTCAAGGGAGTCTTGACTGCTTGACCACAGCTACCAATGAGAGTCAAGTGCAAAAGGGGTACTTGGCCCAGTTGCTCTGGATCCATACTATGACGGGACCCAGAACATCAGGAGTAAAATGCCTCAACCACCACGGTTTGGCCCAGTAGTCCCTGTGTGCCTCGCGGCCCACTGAAAGTGGTTCTGACAACTAGAAACTGGAACAAGTGCTCCAGCCATTTGGTGCTCTGCAGCGGCCTCATGAGCAAATTCACAAATTACACTTGTGTGATTTACATTTCACCCAGGCTTATCTATCATGTAAATTTGCCATCCTTCTAATCTAATAATCCATATAAAATATATAGATATATTACTATTACAGTAAAACTGTTGGAGTTGTCTTGCATAGGAAATATCTTCAGAGCAGTGATAAAACTAATTCAACATTTGCCTTTGTAGATGAGCCATTTTGGTGCATTAAAGAACGCAATAAAATAACTGTACACTTAGAGAGGTACGATTAAACTGAGCAAATATCAATGAAAATATAAACAACATGCAGTACAAGGTATACTGCAATGGGCACAAAAACGGCTGTGCACTTTGACTACAAAAAAGGGCTGTTTTACTCCTGTAACAACACAGGCACCCACAGATCACATATACGCACCCAAGCAAGGCACTGTCATTTGAATGAAGCGTTCAATTTCAGCGAACTTTTCTACATGCTTCAGAAACAGAATTGTGCAATCTTCTGTTCTACAGCAAGAAAGAAAGATTACAACTAAAAAAAAACCAAATTTTTGTAAACACACATTGAGGAGTATTGGGAACAGAAGTAAGAAATGAGGCACTTGGTAGATAAAAGGGATTTTTGTTTGTTTAGTTAATGGTATTTCTTCCTACTGCAAGAGCAACACCGAACTGCTTTTGGTTCCAAATGGAGGCGATAGGTTGAAAGTCATCCAAACTAACTCTTACTTCACAGTGCTGGGGTAACAGGGTTGGTTACTTGTGGGCTTTAATTTTCCTCTCAGCTGCATTCGCTAGCTAAGCTAACCTTTTATCTCTCCTCCAGGTTCTGCCCCATAGTTTCCTCTGGGAGCTCCTAGGCCTGTCTCCTACCTCTGAGTTACTCTCCTCCCCTTCGCTTAAGGAATCCCTTACCACATCGCTTCTACTTACCTGTAACACTAGCAGTCTGTGCTTGACCCCTTCTGTCCTTCAAGGATCAACTGCAAATGTGCCCACCGTGTCACCAGAGAAGAAAGACCTATAAAATAGGGGAAGTCCGAGAATCACTAGGGACCACTGACGCCTCCGCATTGATGGCCAGCGATGGAATCTTCCGTCATCACGCTAGGACCGCTCCATACCCGCGTCGGGTTCTGCATTTCCTGAGGTTATTGTAGCTCATGTACACTCTGCGCTTGCAACCTGGTAACACCAGTCCTACTTATTCGGCAGCATGCACTCCTCCAAATGCACACGGGTCAGGCACAGGCTTACCAAGGCTCGCCCTCATTGTTTCTGCAAAAAAACTGCATGATTGGATGCCCCAGCTTCCCTATTACTGCCCTTACCTTCTACCTGACTTTGTGACTTTGTCTCTGGCTCACTAATTGTTCAGAGTCCTGATGATGATCCTGGTACCGATAATGAGATTGAAACGCCTTAGACTTTAAAATTCATGGACCCTATAGGATTGTATATATAGAATTGTCTTGATGGGCTGTGCTATTCTTGCTTTACTGATATACGCAGTGATCACGGTTTATCAATTGAGTGTATCACTTCAAAAAGACAGCACCAGATGTGTTTTTATGCACCCATACTTTTTCACTGCACCGCTGCATGTGTTTTTTAAACAATGTTTAATTTGGTTTATTTTTCTGATTGATTTATTGAATGACCACTTCATTGTGCAGATTATGACTAAGGACCATTGAATAGCAGGGAAGTGAGGGCAAAGGCAATAGCAGAATCTGTGCAACTGCATCAGAAATGATACAGGAGGAAGGAAAGAAAGAAGTGCCTCAGACTTTGAATTTGGTAGTAGAGAAAAGACTGAATATTTAGGAGGAGTATGAGGGGTGAATGGAAACTAGTAAATGAGAACCTGAGCGAATCAGAAACAGGAGGAGGAAGCTAGAGACAGAACATGAAGAGTTTGGCTACTAATGCAATTATCATGTATGAAAGCAGCATTATTTAAATGCATCTGTTATGCTAAGAAATGCGCAGAAAACTGAACAGCATCAAGTTAATTTATTACAATTTCTTCTAACAAATGTGCTGCTAAAAAGCGCAGTCTTCAGGTGGCAAGAATTATGTCATCCTTTATTGATGGAATTGACATCCACGTTATATCACTACCTTACCAGGAGCTCGGGGTATTTCATGTGTCATTTATGAGACCTAATTTCTACTTCCAAAGGTTTTTAATGTCATTTATATTACATTGATGGGAAGCAAAAAGAAAGACAGAGGGGCTTATTTATGAGCCCTTGAGTCACTTTTGCGCCGCTGGCGCGTCACTTTTTGTGACGCACCAGTGGCGTAAAAAATGATCCATTTTGCGTCATATTTACAAAGTGACACATCTAGGTAGATGCGTCACTTTGTAAACCCCTGCGCCACATTATACCTGCGGCAGGCATAATGTATGCAGGGGGGCGTTCCGATGCAAGTAAGCCTCGTAGAAGTGATGCAGTGAAATCTATGAGATTTCACTGCATCACTTCTAGGTTGCAAATGCGTCAATATCTTACGCCTGCCTCACAGCAGGCGTAAGACTGACGCAGGCACATTTGAAATGGGACTTGCCCATGTGAAATGATCCATTGTTGGAGTTGCGTCACTTTTGTGACACACTCCAGCAATGCGTCATTTTTGCGCCTACAGATACATCAGAAATACTGACGTATCTGTAACTCCTTGGGACATGATGCGTCATAATGTAAATATGACGCATCCAGCATGTCGCAAGGAGGGCGCAATGAAAAGTGACGCATCGCTGTTTTCACGCAGCGATGCGTCACTTTTCATAAAAGAGGCCCAGAATGAGCTTGTTATTTGATAACTGTTTCATATAACTTGCTTATACACCACTAATCCTTCCCTCATCATTCTAAAGTCGATACATTGAAGGATTTGTTACTTTTAATTTGACCTTCAGCAATGCTGACCCTTTTCATATGCTGTTTATCTTATTGGTATATTTTGTCTCAGTTTCTCTTCATTTATTCAGGTCTGTGATTCTGCGCACGGTTCCTGCTCGAGGGTTCACTTTATTTGTTATACAATTGCCATGTGAGATTTGCTCAGAATTATTATGGGTTTAATGTGAAGCAGAACTGTCAGTACAATCTGTATTTTACTTTCATTGTATTCAGATCAGCTCAGTGACTGCTGCCAAATGTGCCCTGCTTAGCCTTCACATCATTTGACTGTGCGACAACACAAAACAAGCTGCAATTTATTTACCATTTTGTGTACGCTGATCACTAGAGTTTGTGATCAGAATTCATCCTTCATCTTAAAAAAAACACAGATTATGTAGGCAAAAATCAGTCAAACAATTTTTCATAACACTGATGCAAATACTTAAAACTCAAAAGTTATAAAAATAGTTCAATCAATTAAATGCATCCTATTAAAGACAGTGCTACATTGCTAGTTCAAGCACGATATCTAATTGCTACAGGAGTGGAATCAACCTGAAATTTTTCTATGCTAGGTGCATTCCCCATCGTTTAACCCGATGCTTCTGGCTGAGGTAGGACTTGTCCAGCAGTGATTCATCACGACCCCAAATCTAAGAATTTTATCTCTAGGTACTGCAGTGGTAGTTCCTTCAGATTGGGAAAAGCTTCACTACCCAACAGGCCGGCCAGCATCCAACCGCTAATACTGATATTATTATGATTGCACTCAGGTGTTAGATGATGTAGCGTAGATCCTACAACTAGCACGTGGCCTTCATAGGGGGTGACCGAATTGGCGGTACCCTAGTTTACTTTTGCCTACAATGTTCATAATGTTCGGAACACTCTATTCCATGATATTACAGTTAAAGCCCTTGTCGACGGGATGTGGGGGGTCACACATTTTGTTGGCACCCTTCAGCCATTGGCTCTTTTGGGTTCGCGCCTTCCAGCCTTTGTATTGACACAGTCACTTATGTTCGTATAAGCTCTATATCTCATGCTACAGGGGTCCCATAAAGGCTAACCCATAAAGGATGCCATATTTCTGACATTTCACAATTTTCCCCTAGCATGATTAATATCTTTTAGTAGTTATTTCACATTTAAGTCTTTGTAATTTTGCAAGTAATTTTTTTAATCTATGAAATAGTTACTCTTCAGTACTCCAGCTTTGATATCTTGGATAACTCTCATCGTCTGTAAGGTCCCTGTTACATTACTTGCAGATTCTCTCTTCTGCGAGTTTCCAGGTCTGTCTACACCTGGCTGTCTCTGCATCCAGTTCATGATTACTTACCTTGTATTTACTCAATGTCCATGTATATATATATTTTTTTTTTAGGCTTAACGTTAAGGCCTTGCCCCTTAGCATTGCTGGTCTTGGGTACAGGCACCGTAGGCACATGAAAGATGAAGCCAGGGTGTGCTGGAACAGTTGGGATGAATGTGAATGGGTACCATGACCCACTATATTAAGCAATAAAGGAATACATCATCTCAGTTCATCAATTGGGATAGAGCAGTTTTAGGATACACCTATGTTGTTTTGCACAGGTTTAAAGTCATTGTTCAGAACATATGTTAACATGAACAGTGTATACCAGGATTTTGTAATACCTAAAACTATACATGAGCAGATCATTTACTTGATGCACCCTTTATTTCCCTTCCTGTAAAGAGATATTTCTTGAGCCACCTCGAGACTCATAATTGCTTCAAGTACTAAATCCTTGTAATGTGAGGAAGGAACTAGCAGACAAAGTCCTGCTTAGAAATGAATGGAGCCATATTAACATCAGGTGGTCATGCACTCAAAAGGACTACACAGCTACCACATCTAATGCCTGTCACAAAGTGCTCTCCATTAAAACACATCAGCACAACTGGATAACCAATGGACACAAATGATAAATGATTCTAATAGTGATCCATGACGCCTACATAGCTCTCTAAACTTAGTAATCATAAATAAATTGTACAGATCAACCAACCCGTCCTTCCCCGTAGATTGCATGAAAAAATGTGGTATGAGTGGCTTGAGTGCCATTATGTCAGATCTAACAACACATGAGCATTACAACAGTTAATAACATGGACTCTGCAGCAGTAATAACCACACCTGTTGAAGATTTGACTGTTCATCGTCTATGTGGTATTGCAAGTCGGGTGGCTCAGCATACCACAATAGCCTACCTTTAAACGGGTCACTACGAGTTCAAATTCTAGAAGGTCCAATCAGACTTGTATTCTTCTAAGGTCAATAAAAGAAGGACTACCAAGTTGCATAGCAATATACACATCTGATATCAGTGCCAAAGATCACTTCAGGTGTGAACGAGCTCTTTGGAAACAGATCTTGTGGATTGTTATTTATGGTCTACCAGGTCTCAATCCTTGTTTTCCATTTTCCTCATTTAGATACGGATGACTTCTCCACTGACACTTTTGGCTCAGATATTTGCAGTTGTCAGTGTTCTAACTCACTGCTTCTATCTTGTAACTTCAGGCCATTCCCCCAGCTGCATGTGGTATTCCTCTGCAGTTGGCAGTTCACAAAACATTGCCTAGGTTCTCTAAAGTCATAAGCATAGTTCTGCCAGCTGTGTGCTAACTGTAAAGAATGCATGTTGATGGGAGACATGCTCTATATAAATGATCCAAACATTAACATAAACCTAGTTCTGGCGAAGGGCTGAGGAAGGACTCCATGCCTCAGATGTGAATTCTCGCCAGATGTGCAGCAGTGACACAGCACTCTTGTTGTTTGGAGAAACACTGCATTCCTGACTTTTTTTACTACATTCTCATAAATCTCCTGGTTTCCACCAGAATTCCGAGGAAAAAATATTGTGGGGCCAAATTATTAACCGCTTCGCTGCGGCCGGAATTCCGCCCAGGTGCTGGACATTCCGATCGCGGGCGTGGCTCGGACGGCCCCCTCGCGTCGTGAGCACACGCCCACCGTGACTCATGACGGCCGGGGGCCGTCATGAGCATGGAAGAGGTTAAAACATGTATATCTATAACAAGAATATCGTGAAGGTAAGTATATATAGGTTTAGTATACTTATTTGAGGATATTCATTTCTTCAAGGTACATAGATGTAGAGTTAAGAATAGCAAGCCTTTACTGACCCATATATACTTACTTTCCTAATATGTTGGTTAGCCTCACAATATTTTTTCTACAATATTTTGGCTCTCTCTCCTTCAACATTTCATTAACACTGCCTATGCTCCAGCATGGCCCCGATTCTCTCTGCACAGCACTCCAGCATTTGCCAGAATTTCCCTGGATTCCTGTGTTTCCCTCACTCCCCACACACTTGAGCGTTTTGGGACTCTCCTGGCACTCCATTGACCCCATGATTCATAGGACACTCTTCTTTGCTGGGAAAGGATTTGAGTTCCAGTACTCAGAATTGAGAATTACACATGTAATGGGTGCTTATGCATTAATCTCCCATATGCATCTCAGTCCAGCCCCCTTAATCTATGTATATTTCACAATGTTTTCCTAGCGAGGTCTGCGTGGGGAGAACAGCTCTGAGTGTGGTCTTAAGGCACAACTCGTAATCCGATTTAGTCGTTAACCCCAGTTTCTTCCTGATTCAGGATTTACTCCAAACATGCAGTGAGCACAGTAATGCTTTTAGGGTCAAACAGATGCAGCACTTTTTCAACACTCAAAATGAGATGGAGCTCACTGCTCGTTGCTCTAGACTTGAACCCTTCATGCAATAACTGAGGGCCATGACCCCCCAAAAAAATATATCTGACTAGGTCTGAGTTCAGGCCACCCCAATACATTCCACTTGCAAACAGACCATGAACTGCATCATCTCTTCTGATTCTGTACTCCACACAGAGCGACTATCTACTCCACGCAGAGTAAATACTCCACGCAGAGTATCTACTCCATGCAGAGTGACTATCTACTCCACGCAGAGCAACTATCTACTCCACGAAGAGTGACTATCTACTCCACGAAGAGTGACTATCTCCTCCACGCAGGGTGACTATCTACTCCACGCAGAGTAACTATCTACTCCACGCCTAGTGACTACTCCATGCAGAGGATCTATTCCATGAAGAGTGACTACCATCTCCACACAGAGTGACTATTTATTCCATGCGGAGTGACTATCAACGCAGAGTAACCATCAGACTCAGGGGTCAGTGCCCCTTCCTCAGGATAACTCTGCGTACCTTTGTGCCCATCCAGCACTAAACCTAATCCTGGCCAGTAGCGGCTCCTGGAGGGAGTGCTGAGGGGCGGTGGGCCGGGGCGGGGGTGGGGCAGGGTGGGGAGTAGTAAACTCCGGCTTACGGCCGAACTGAGTTAAGTACATAAATAAATATTTAATACGAATTACATTGCGCGCGCTGCATCGCAATCGGCGAATAGGTCACGATCTCACATGCATGGTTGAAATAAGAGCTTATTGCCCACAATCTACGGCAAAAACTGCTTTGCTGGAGCATCTTCACAAACATATAGAAACAAATGTATTTAATTAAAAAGCTCATGTAGAATTTACAGAAAATGTTAGCGGGTGTTCAATAATGTGGAACATATTAATGGAAGCCATAGTTCTCAAGAAAGCATGTAGAATCCAGTGTTATCGCTTTAATTTTCTAGCACCTATACATAGCATTGTGCAGCTTTTTTTGATTTGGTTACCACATCACAACCAGACTATTGACTTTGACAATGCTTGTTTACAATTGTACATAGGACTAAATGACACCCATAGTTCTCTCTTATGACTTTACTCAGCTCCAATATATGTCAGACATGGGCATCAATTAACCAAAATGTCAGTGACATCACATGCCCCTTGACTCCCCCACAGATAACATCACAGGAAGTGGCATCATATAACTGAGACACTCATGCACTCAGTCACACACACTCTATCAAAGGTTACAGGTTACAGTTACGAAATTTAAAAAATCTTTAGAAATTCTCAAGGTTAAAGAGAAGTTATAGTTAGGAAATAAAGTTTAAAAAACACATAGAAATTTACTGTCACTAAAAAAACAAAGGTTACAGGGATGTTATAGTTAGGAAATGGAATTAAAAAACCTTAGAAATTCACAGAAAAAAACAAAGGTTACAGGGACATTATACTTAGGCTCAGATTTCACTCGTACAAAGCCAGAGAAATTCAGCAATTATAGTTACCGTAGCTATCTATAACTTACGCCCCAGCAATGCACTGCTTATGAGCTCACATATTACATCACAAATATGAGCTCACATATTACATCACTGATGACATTACTGATAACATCTCAAATGATATCACTGATGACATCACTTATTAAGTGTGAGAGTTTTCTAAATGTTTATGAGTGTTAAGTATATATAGTAAGAAACTATATTCCTTAAATTAGTATAGTTTGTCTACTAGCAATGAGTGATACTATTTCTAACATATAATATGTGTGTGACTGTGTGTATCCGTATGTGACTGGGTGTCCCAGTGACTGTATGGGTGTGTGAGCGGCTGTATGGGTGAGAGTGAGTGGCTATGTGACTAGTTATATGGGTGAGTGAGTGGCTGTGTGAGATAAGGGAGTGAGTGGATGTGTGATGTCCCTGTAACCTTCAGTTATATATATATATATATATATATATATATATATAAATATATATATATATATATATATATATATATTCACATACGTACATATATACATACACATACACATATATACATGGTCCTCTCTGCAGAGTCACCCCCAAAATGTTTGCCTTCACACCTCCTGTTTTCTGATTTGTTTTTGTTGAAATTAGAACTCTAGTACTAGTTAGCTGTGATAAGGTCCACACAGTGTTTGTGCTCTCTCTGTAAAGCATGGTAAAATTGACCTACACCTGATTGGCACATTTAATTTACTTGTAAGTCCCTAGTTAATGGCACTACCCATTTACCCAGTGCATGCAAGTTAAATGCTACAAGTGAAACTGCAGTATTCATTGTGCCACCCACTAAGTTACCACTTTACAACATGATTCAGGCCTGCCATTGCAGTCTGTAATGCAGTTTTATACTGACAATTCGACCTGGTAAAAAAAAACTTTGACAGGCATAAACCTTCCTTTTCAATGTATATAAGACACCCCTAAGGTAGGCTTTAAAGTCTCATAAGGCAGGGTGCATTGCATTTAAAAAGTCAGACAGGTGTGCTTAAGAATTACATGTCCTAACAGTGATTGCAAGACCTATCTTTCCCACTGAGTAACACTCTGTTACCTTATTACATCTTATATATGGTAACCTTGGATTGGAAGCGGGAAGGAATATACTGTTTACACTCAAATTAATTGTAATTTAAAGATTAATGGGGAAGTTGGCATTTTCTTGTCTTAACCATCTGTGCCTTCTTCCAGTGTCCTGGGTCACATGACTGTTAATGGTTCTGCTGTTGGGGTTTGGTTATTCCTTCCAGACAGTGACATAAAATGGGATTTAGTGTGGACAGGATGGGCTATCCTGCCAGGATGGTTGGGAACCAAACTGTAACCAGACCCACTTACATTTCAAATGGGTTTGACTCCGGAACACACAAAGGAACCTCACATTAGTCTTTTGTCACCCCAGACTTCGTGGAGCCTTGTCAAGGGAAGGGAAGCACTTTCCAGAACCAGATGTGGGGGCAGTATATGGAATCAAAGACTGGCACCAGGAATAAATATTGGACCGCCAGAGCCACTCGTGGACCTCTAGACTTCAGAAGCACTGCCTGGACCCTTGGAGGACTGCCCTGCTGCTACCAGAGGACTTCCATGCTGCTTGAAGGCCTGCCTTGCTGCTAGAAGGATAACTGGTCTATCTCCTTGAACCCAGAACTACTAGAAGTAACTCCAAGGGCTAGTAGGCTGGGCACCTCTGTGAGCTACAGGGACATCACAAGCTCCAAAACCTTGAGCCCGGCACCTGGCCTCTGCTGGAGTGATTCCTAATTCCCTAAATGATGCCCCCTGGGTCCTGGACCCTGGATGTTGTGGCAGCTTCTCCTGCCTGACCCTAAAGCTTGGGGCTTAGAAAATGTTTCACCAAAAAGGGCCTGGAGTACAGACAGAAGACTAAGACCTACCTGCCAGCCGATCTGCCCAAAGTTGCATTACCGGACGCCCTGACATTCCGTAGCTTCTGCTATGTTCTTCTCTGCAGCAGCAAATCATGTTCAGCTGGACCTCTCAGCAACAGTATTTGGCCTCGTGGAGTCCTCTTCAGCTACAGCTTGCAGCTTAGTCCCGCTGGAGGTTTTTGACTTACAAACATTTGTCGAAGTCCGAAGTTAAAAATCTTCACCGGGCTCGACAGTGACCGGCTCCCCATCGACGGCGAGTTCCTCTTCTGCCTGGAAATCCAGCTTTGCCTGCTCAGTGCTTTTTCCCACCATTGTTGATAGCTTTATCAAGTCTTCATCCAGCAGCTCCCAGACGACGACTCCTCAGGTTCAGTCTGCTGCCTTGCCCAGGTGAATTTGACCTTCTCTTGGATTTTTCTTCAAGAAATTTTCTAAGCTCAAAGGCAAGTTGAGACTGGGCCCAGTACACCTTGTGTGTCTGACCCATACTCCATCGTGGTCAGCCTTAACTTTTGACTTTTCCCCATTCTCGTGTGACCAGATACCCATGGGTGGCACACTTTATTTTTATTTTAGACACTAGGTTTCACTAAAACTTTTAAAAAATCATAACTGTGGTTTTTTGATTTAATTCATTTTGGTGTCACTTTATTTATTAAAATGTTCTCTATGTTTCTAAATTGGTTTGGAATCTTTCTTCTGTTTTGTTTTCGATTTATTAATGTTTGTGCACTCCATAGATACTTTACACTTTGTCTCTAAGTTAAGCCTGACTGCTATGTGCCAAGCTGCCAAAGGGTTAAGCATAGTTTAATTCAGTGACTTTTGTGGTTCACCCTAGCAAGGATTGTAGTTGTTGCCTGAATAGGGCTCCCACCCCCTCAAACAATAACCAAAAAATAAATAAACATATAGATCTGTTCTGACCTTTCCACAGAATTCAAGCCAGGCACTGTGTTTTTTTTTTACAAATAAGCGAATGCTAAGCCCCTGAGAAATGCAGAGATAGCTCTTCTCTGTAATAAGATGCCTCTTCAAGCCTGTACATTTTAGCACTAATTTTCTTGTATATTGACAAAATTGCTAACTGACTCATCATAAACTTCAATAGAAATACACAGTAAGATCTATGTCTTGTTAGCGATTGCTTTGCATGCAATCTGCAGTTTTCTCTGTGCAATTGCCAGATAATGAATGCAGATCCAGTCCTGACAAACGTGCTGTTTACTGAGATTTCTTTGACAAGCAGGTGCTGTGACTTCATATATTGATGCCAAGCACTGACACGACTGCAATGGGACTGCTCCTCCCTGAACCTAAAGTGCCACAGTAAAGGAAAGAGACCTGTTGAATCTCGAAGGCAGGAGTTTGAGGGAGGATGCTATGCTCTGTTTGCTTTCTGTTCTGCAAATGACAACTGAACAGTAGAGAGGAGGGTTTGCAAAGATGTATTGAGAAGATATGCGACGTTATAAATTAATTTTACAAGAAGGGGGCAGTCAGAAATGTGATTTTGTGTGTCTTGTATGTGAGAGGTATGAACTGAGAGTCTAACAGTTGACCAATGTGAGCCTTAATCAGGGTCAAGCCACACCAAAACTCCCACACTTTGCTTTTTTCAAAGCATGATGGCTCAGTGGAATCTCATGATTCAATAGAAAAGTGAATTGTGTTTTTCCTCATGTTTCTGTATTGTCCTTTCTTTCTTCCTTCCCTTCTTGGAAGAATCACAACTGTGGGTTGAGTCTAGAGCATCACACAGTGTATACTTGTCTTCATTAAGTGAACTGTGTGGGGAAAGGTATAAAGTAAGCATTACACAACTCCCAGCCCCCAAGTGAATTTTGTTGATTGAGTGTGCAGTATGAATATGGGACGAGCCCGAAGACATCCCCAAGCCACCTAAAAAGTCTCCAGTATATTATGTGTGTATGCGGTAAGGCAAAGGATCCTTTAGATTTTTGGATAAATGGCATTAGTGTAACAAAGATGACACCGTCAAGCAAGTCCCTTTATAAGGCACGCTGTCTTGGAGAAAACAGTGCATTTGCCATGCCCAATGGCGGCCGGTATTTTAAGGCAGTAGGGGCGCTCAGACCAATCACAATGCTGCAATGCAGCATTGTGATTGGTCTGAGCGTCGTGTATGGCCAGAGAATGGAAGGCTGTAATGCAGCCTGCATGGAGAACATGCAAAGTGCGCATGAATGGGGCCGGCCAAACATTCATGTGCACTTTAGGGAGTGCAAACCACTCCTTCCATTCTCTGTCAGCAGAGCAGCCCCACCACGTCCCGCCCGCAAATCTGCAGCAACAAGAAAGAAAGAAAATGAGAATAACTTAGTTATTATCATTTTATTTTCCCTTAAGTGACACTGCTTCAAAGCAGTGGGGTGACGCTCCTCCGCCTTAAAGGGGGAGGAGCCACCATTGGCCATGCCCTGCAGAATTCTCCACTGCACTATCATTCACAACCATGATTTTATCTTTACATTTATGGCTCACATTTATGGGCTAGCAATGGCTCCTTGGTTTCTGGATATGCTGTGTGCTCTCGGCTTGAGACCATAAAAATTGCCCTTCTGCCTAATGTCGGTCTGTACCAGTAGCGGAGTTGCTCATCTTTACCCAAGCCTGTAACCTTGCATCGAAATAAACTGTTAATGTCTTCAGGATATCTGTTGTGAACAGGGGAATAACAAAGGCCCCCGCAGCCCCCGCGTGCGGGGGGGCCCCGAGCTCTAGGGGGCCCCTTCAGCCCAGTACCCTGTCAGCAGCGCTCCTGAGTGTGGTCGGAGGGGGCCCCCTTCATGTACTGTGCAGGTGGGCCCCCTCAAGTTTCGTTACGCCACTGGTTGTGAAACATTCATAGATACCACTGGGAGCCGCTATTAGGAAGGGACGCCCTTAACATGCTCATTCCTAATACCGAATCGCTAACCTATTTTGTGATTAGGTTACTAAATCGTAAAATAGGGTTTGGTACATAGAAAAGTCTTTTTACGGTCGCAAACGGCCCGATTCTGCAAATCCGGTCGTTTGCAACCAGTAAAAGCTACGTCCATGTTGAAGCCGGCATTCCTGAGTTTTTCAGCATTGAGGAAATGCCTTTTCCATGTCATCGCACTGATTAATAACCATTTGGAAAGAATCACTGATTTATTGCCGGAGTTAGAGAGAATGGAAAATATTGCTAACATCAATTATGTATAAACAAAAATGTTACAGTCTCAAAAGTGTGAGCAAATAAACGTCTAAAACAGACCAAGAATGGAACACCTATTTAACCAATGCCAGCAAGATTGGTGTACATCTTCAAATGATATATAGACTACAAAGAATCTTATTTCACACATTTTGGAACCCATTTAAAACGAAAATATTACATTTATTCAGAGAATGAAACCGCTGCCACTGATATGTTGGTGGAAAGTGTAAAAAATAACGGGAAGATGGAATTGGTTGACTAAAAGATTTTATTTGGAGTCATGTTCGTGCATTACATTATCCAGTTGGAGATTGTGCTCAATGAATCATCCGAAATGACATAGGATAGTTTTGAGAAACCTTGGGTTCTAAGGGGATCCAAGCCTGCCACGTGTTCGTGATCTGTTAACGGAAATGCATCTTTTATTTATCCATTGAAGACTGGATTTTAGAAATGTCAAATATGTTCCCGTTTGGAAAATGCATTCCTGACTGAGAAAGAAAGAGAAATTCTCCCATGAGACCTGGAAGACTCCCATGACTTATGTAAGGTTTATGCCTATATTAAAATGTCATGTAAGGTAGCAAGTAAATAAGGTGGAGAATAATGCCCCACCCTATTATGAGTACAGTGGCTTTGAATGAGCCCCTCTGTTTATGCACATGAATTCCTCCTGCTTGCAATATGTTATGTAGTGAATGTGAATTGCCATCGCTCTGCTATGTTTTCACTTTATGCAATAAAAAGATTAAAAAAAATAATAATAATAATTCCTCCTGCTCAAAGCACATTGATTCCTGCACATAAATGGACCTGGACTGGGACTCCCCATGTGAACAAGCATTGGCAAAGCCATTAGTTCTGGCATTTGCCGCCACCCTTTTGGCAGTTCTTGTTTTGTTTTGTCATAGTTTTTGCAAAACCTTATTGTTTGGGATGCTGCCAGGCTCTCATTAAATCTAAAAAATAAACAATATTGGCAAAGTGTTTTTTCTGGTTGCAAAAAAGTACACATAACCATAACACACCCAGCACTGAATGGAACTACCTTGAGTGTGGATGTGCTCCTTGTGAAAGGACAATTCATAGCGAAGTCAGTGAATGGCTGAAGTGCATTAACATTGATGCTGCTGGGTAGAGGAAGAATTTGAATGACAGAATCACAGGCTAATGAATAAAGTCTGGCTGAAAATCCTATAAGTAACTATATTCTGCATTTAGTAATTCCAAAAGGTCTTGGCTAGCACAACCCATAAAATAGCCATTGGTCTGACATTGGCTGTTAGCAGTGGCGGCTCCTCCGCTAAGGCGGAAGAGCATCACCCTACTGAACAAAAGGAAAAAGAAAATGATAATAACTATTGTTATGATCATTTTAGTTTTCCTATTTCATCAGTGGCTCTCAGGGCGGGGCTGGCCAGAGCAGGGGGAGGATTGGTTTACACTCCCTAATTGAGCATGACTGCTTGGCCGGCCCTCTGGGGCCGGCCAAACAGTCCTGTGCACTTTGCATCTTCCCCACCAGGCTGTATTACACAGCCTGGTGAGGAACATGCAAAGCCTCCCATTCCTCGTCTGAGCGCCGTACCATGGCGCGTAGACCAATCACAACGCTGCATTGCATGCAAACAAGTCGGCTGATAAGACATATCTTTTACTGTGTATTTTTATAGAGGTTTATGGCGAGTCAGTTAGTAATTCGCTAATGTATACAACAATCTGCGGTAAAACATACAATCAATCAATCCTGTATAACGCGACTTGTCACCTCGGGGGGTCTCCAGGTGCTGGTGAGCTGTACAGGGTTTAAGAGCTGTCTTATCACAGAGAAAATCAATCCATGTGTACAGCTATGTGCTCGCCTATCAGAAAAACAAACATGCCTTCTTTCTTGAAATATGTGAGAAAGCTTAGGAGTTCCTTTATTTCCTCAACGGTGCTCACACCACTTTTTTAACACACTATTTGTCCTGCAACAGATCCACAGTACCGGTATGGTGCAAAACCTAATGAAGATGCATAATTGTATGGTAACCAGGAGCCCTCCATCTCTCCAGGAGAAAAAGAAATCACACCAACTTTCCATTTTTATGGTGCTAACTACAGTTTGTACTGCAATTTACTGTTCAGTGAAATGTCGTCAGCTACTTTTTAAAGAGCGATTCATTAATACATGAATGAGAATCCGAGCCTTTAAATTTGATCTCAATCTATCCTTTGCCTTCCCCACCTCCTCCTTTACTTCTCTTCTCATTTTCCCAGATCACTTTCGTTGCATAGAGAGAGAAAGAGCTAAAGGAATTTGCCACAAGTTCTTAGTACTAGCCTGGGGGAAAAGACAAAATAAATGTCCTAGCACATAAGGGACCCTTGATTCTAGTAAAAGTTCTCCAGTACCTCAGACTCTTCCTGAGGTACCCACAGTAGGTGCCATTTCCTAATGCTCACATATGGGTTGTGGATGTCTTCCAAATCCAGGGAGCACTCTCCATCAGTTCTTTTATTTGCACTATCTCTTCTTCCACAATAGGTCAAAAGATGAATGACAGTGTCAAGGCACTAGTGGAAGTGATGACATGGGTGTGTCATTCACAAAGTGCATGGGAGGCTCCACCTGCAGTTATTACACTGGCATGAGAGTAAGGAGGCTTGACTATCCCCTCCAAGTGGCAATTGGTACTTCTAAGTTGACTGCAATGTTCCAGGATGACCATTTTCCTTTCCTTTCCATTTTCCATATCAGCAAGGCTAGCTTGAATACAGTGGCAAGGTGAGCACGAGACCCACGTCTGGGCATACCCATCCCACTGGGGGTGACAAAGAAAGATGGATTTAGGCCCAGATATCTGTACTGAGGTGAGTTTTTGACATTGTTAAGCATTCAGTCCATCAATTGTTCTTTTTGCATTTATCACCCCAAGTGTGATGGGGATGCTCAGACGTGGGTCCCGTGCTCGCCATGCCACTGGATTCAAGCTATCTTGGCTGATGAGGAGTGACCCCGAAACCGGTCCTAGTAAGCTTGTTTCCGGTCCCAGGAGGACCAGGCTTGGCAGTTCGATTCGACTAGTCCCATGGTGTGCAGGGTCAAGACTGATTTGCATATGGTTATGTCCAAACTGGGGTGGCATAGTGAGCAAAAAAACAGTGGATTTAGGTCCTGGGACTCCCTACTGGGGGTGAGTGTTTGACATTGTTCAGCATTCTGTCCATCAATTGTTCTTTTTCTATTTGTCAACCCACGTGGGATGGGGGTGCCCTGATGTGGGTCCCGTGCTTGCCATGTCATTGGATTCAAGCTATCCTGGCTAATTAGGAGTAATACCCCGAAACCGGTATTAGGATGCTTATTTGTGGCATATGGAGATTCTGGCTTGGCAGTTCGTGCTGGACTGGTTCCATGGGGAGCAGGGTCAAGACTGATTTGCATATGGCTAGGCCCAAACTGGGTTGGAATGGTGAGCAAAGAAATGATGGATTTAGGCTCAGGACTCTCTACTGGGGGTGAGTGTTTGACATTGTTTAGCATTCCGTCCATCAATTGTTCTTTTCGTATTTGTCACCCCAAGCGGGATGGGGATGCCCTGACGTGGGTCCCGTGCTCGCCATGCCATTGGATTCAAGCTATCCTGGCTGATGAGGAGTGATACCCGGACAACCGGTCTTAGGATGTTTTTATTTGTGGTCCAGGGAGAAACTGGCTGTGCAGTTCGGCCTGGAATGGTCCCATGGGGAGCAGGGTCATGACTGATTTGCATATGGATAGGTCCAAACGAGGGTGGTGTGGTGAGCAAAATAACGATGGATTTAGGCCCAGATCTCTGTACTGGGGTGAGTGTTTGGCATTGTTCAGCATTCCGTCCATCAATTGTTCTTTTTGCATTTCTCACTGTAAAGAAAGCATAATTTTTATCAGGCTCAGTCAGGTTCATATGTAAAACCATAGCTTAGTCCTGGGTAGCTGTGGCTTAGGGCAGTCAGACTTTATCAAAGAAGCTGGTGTAAAGCATTAGTAAGTACCTAAACAGTTCAATAAGAAGAAAATGCAACACAATAAAAATCCAAAACCAATTTATAAAAATAGGTTGTATTTATATCTTTAAATAGACACATGAGGTATGTTGTACTTTGTCCTTTGCAGTGATCCTGTAAGGTTCTGAAAGGGCTGAGCACAGAAAGCTCCATGGTGGAATGTTAGCAATAGCATTCAAATAGAGTGGAGATTGAGCCGGGACCGGTCACTGATGGATGGGGTTGATAACGTTGTACCTAAATAAAGAAGAGTTTAACCTAACTATGTGGCCCCAAATACAATTTCACATTGGCAACGACTGGGCAATGAAATCTATGCTCCAACTGAAACATCACCCTGCTAGTGACTGGACACTGGTCATTCAAAGCAACCTCCACAGCAAGAACGACTGAATGCTTTGATTTCTCCAAACCTCTCCAACTTGCCACTTAGCAAGCTACAAGGACCCGGAAAGCCACGTTTGAGGCTGTTGCTCCGTGAGTCCGTGAGTACATGACCACTGTGATATCTAAGGGCCTTAGTTACAAAGCGCACACAGTGAAATTCTAGCCTTTGGCATAAATATCGCTTGAGCAAGATTGTTCCTTTAGTGCATTTTATTTGTTTAAACCTATATGACTTACCTTGCGAGACTGGCCATGCAGCCCTGAGAGCTCCTTTCACAGTTCCCTTGTGCTGCCCCTGCATTATTTAAGTATAACCTCTAGTGCCTGCCACCAGCTGTCTCACGTGACTCTGAGGGCTCCTTCCACAGTTTGCCTTGTGCTGCCTATTCAGGCATAACCTCTCCTGCCTGCTGCAATCTCTTCTCCTCACACAACAGTCTTGTGGGCTCTTCATTTTCAACAAATCTACCTGCTGTAGAAATTTCGTTTCTCATGTTCGGCAGCCATCTTTTGGGAAAGGAAACCAACAATAGGCACACCTTCTCAGATAATTTGTGAAGTTTGTGTCAGTCTCGTCAGCGGCGGGCACACTATTGTTTGGGTTGACTTGCCTGTCGGAAAGGCTCCTGGAAATCCATAATATTATCAGCCATTCTCATCAGCTATGGTCACACTATTGAATGCCTGTCGAGGTAATTCTGACATTCACCTAGATTTTTACCCAGTGACTGGCACGCTATTCTTTGGCTAGCAATATCTTCACCTTGCTAGAGTAACAAGGGGGGGGTGATAATCTTTTCAGGGTGTGTCAATCTGCATAATTCTGTTCGAGGAAATATGCAGAACGTAACAGCTCTGCCCTTCTATCATTTTTATCGGGAGACTGAGGGAAATGCTGGCTGGTAGTAAATTTGTGCCGACGCGTTGATCCTATAACTTTGCCACACAGAAATGTGAGAAAAATGTGGCTTTCTAGGGGTTTGCAGGGGATTTTGAGTAAGAAAACAGTCCACACACACCGCCAGCCAAGCACCATCCACTCACACTGCCAGCCAAGTGCCATCCACGCACACTGCCAAACAAATGCCATTCACGCACACCACCAGCCAAGCGCCAGTCCAGGCACACTGCCAGGCAAGTGCTAGTTTATAAACACAGCCACCAAGTGCCAGTCTAAACACACGGCCTCCAAGCGCTAGTCCACACACACCGCCAGTCAAGCGCAAGTCCACATACACTGCCGGCAAAGTGCCAGTACACACACAGCCAGCCAAACGCCAGTACACGCAGACCATCGCTGAACTCCAGTTCACACACACACACAGAAATTTTCCCTGGTATCTAGTGGTTTTCTGCTCCCCTTGGCGGTAGATGAGCCTAAAACTATTGCTGATCTGCCCCCAAGGGGGTAGAAATTGGCAAAATGTGTGCCTAAAAAAAAGAGGAGCAACCCTTGCCTACGGGGCCACTCCCTGATATGCCCATAAACATATACCTGGTGCCTAGAGGGGGCAGATCGGGTATATTAACCACCATCTCCCCCCCGAGGGGGGTGGAGAGACTGTGCCTATTTTTGACGGGGGCATCAGCATGCCCATTCTGGGGTTCCACAAAGACAAAAATAACCCCGGTGCCTAGTGGGCTTTCTGCCCCCACAGAGTGGCAGATCAGGGGCTCTTGTCCCTATATGCCCCCCACAGGGGCTTAAAGACTGTGCCCATTTTCTAGAGGGGTGGGGGCATTGGCATGCCCATCCTGGGCAGCCCCCATCCCAACACTATGAAAAAGAAAGTGCCAAGTAGGCTTTCTACCTCCCACCGGAATGGCACATCGGGGACTATTGCCTCACCTTCCCCCTAGGGGAGGCAGAAAGGCTTTAGTCCCAATTTCCTTTGGGTGGGGGCATGGTCTTGCCCACCGTGGGCAGCCTCCACCCCTCTTTTATCAAAAAAATAAAATCCTGGGGTCTAGTGGACTTTCTGCCCCCTCCCCTCTGGGGCAGATCAGGTATAAAAAAAAAACATCTGCCCCCCAGGTGGGGCAGGAAGACTGTCCCATTTGTGTTTGGGGGTTGGGAGCATTGACATGCCCATTTTGGGCAGCCCCAACCCCTATGTATTAAAAAATAATAATCCCTAGTGCCTAGTTGGCTTTCTGTCCCCCAAGGGGGGCAGAAAGACTTAATATGTGCCAAAGAAAGTTGGAGGGGAGCAAAGGTCCTTGCCCAAGGGGACACTCCCCTCTCCCTGGTGTCTAGTGGTTGATCCCTGCTTGGGGATCGCCCTCCTGCAGCGATCCCCAAGCAGGGATAAACTAGGAAAGGGTACCATTGGAAAGGGGAGATTCTTCCCTTTCCAAAGATACCTCTCCCGTGTGTTTTGGTGCTTGGGGTCTGAGCTAGCCCTGCGAGCACCAAATCAGTGAAAGTGAAATGAGCCAATTGGCTCATTTTACTTTCCCTTTAATGACGTCAGCGTGCCATGTGTGGCAATCGTCATTACACTGAATAAATAAATGTCTTAGGCAGCTGGGGAAGCTCTTCCCCAGCTCCCGAGGCTAAAAAACATAAAAAGGAAATCCCTCTGCTATAAACAGCAGAGGGATTTTCTAGTTGTAAGAAGAGAACGGAACGGTTCCATCCTCAGCACATGACCACTGAGACCATAACAGATTACAACCATAACAGTTTAAATTGGGATAGGAGAGGATGAGCGAGGGGCAGATGTGAAAGAAGAGAGTGAGTTTGTTGGAAATAAGAGAAAAGGGAGAAAGGACAAATGAAGGTAAATCAAGAAAACATTTGAAGAGATGGGAATGCAAGTCAAAGAGGTGTGCATAAGAGAGAGGAAGGGAAGGTCAATTAGAAAGAGAGGAAAGGTATGAAAGGATAGCATGGCTAGAGGTAGAGGCTGGATAGAGAGGGAGAGAGAAAATGAATATCTTATAGGGAAAAGGGGAATATAGAGACGGAAGGGAAAGGATGAGAGGAAAACAAAAAGCAGCATAGAGTCGTATTTTTTTTGTTACCGCCACCTGTTCTTCAAATGGGCACATGTCGCTTCCTCCATCCCCTTTCACAGTACAAGCAAGAAAGGTGCCTTTACTTTTTTCTAATGATTTTTATTAGTTTTTAAGTACAACATAACTCATGCCATACAATAGAAGGTACGTCAAGCATACATCATTACATTTGCAATTATGACATTCAGAGGGGGAGCTGCTAATGTTAAACCAAACCAGTAAATGGAACACCAACCAAGCATGCAGCGAATGGGAGAATCCACTGCCTGGGAGTAATCCGCTCCTGGAGTTCCATTCCTCCTCCCATCTCCAGGTTGAAGAACTTCTAGTGAGGGTGCACCATGCACAGGACTAGCTACCGACCAGGGACAATCTCTCCATAGCAATCCTGATCATTCCCAGATTACTCTTTGAATGTCCGATAATGTGGGGAGTCCTAGTACCCATACATTAAAGGAATCCCCCAATGGCATACCAGGGAAATATCATCTCAACTAATAATGCGGAGCGGGAGTCTAATACCATTCAAGGAGGGCGCTCATCTGGTGGAAACTTCCATTTTTTTTGTTAGCAGTTGCTAGAGCTCAAGGTCTCCCTCCAGCCTATCATCCTGCTTCACTATTTTCATCCTGATTTCTTTTGCTACGCGCCACTCCCCAACATCTTTTCTCCAGCTAGTAACTGCCGGGGCCTGCTGGCTTAACCAATGTATTGCCAGCCGACAACGGGTCAGTAGCAGTGTGTAATGAATAAACTTATTTTTTATTTTATTATAAGAATTACAAGCTCCTTTACCTAACAGGCAGGCTTGTGGGTTATTATGTACGTACACCTGGCACTTTGTCCGATAGCAATGGGCTATCATAACAGTCAAATGTCAGATGGAAATACTTGGCCTCCCTCTGGCACCATTTAGGACATTCTCGTACTCCAGTGGGGTCTATTTTATGCAACATGGCTGGGGTGACATATGTTCTATCTATTGGGTTAAAGTGAATCAGTCAGAAGCAGCATTACTAGTGATGGTGCAAAGGAGAGCCAGGGCACTGCTCCATTGGGCATCAGTAAAGTCCTGAGCATAATCTACTTCCCATTTTGCCCTAGACTTAAGAGGGGGTGATGGATATCGGCCCTCAGGGCTGTAAATATCTGAGTTGATTCCTAGGCCGCCATCTGAGTGGATCAGTAGCTCCAGCGTTTGGGATACTCGGGGGGGGTATATTCACTGTGCCCCATACTTTGAGTCGTGTGGCGTAGTGAATAATAATGAAGATATTGACCTTGCCTCGGAAGGTGCTTGTACTTCCCAGAGACCCTAGACTTTGAAATCTAAGTTTCTTTAACAAATGGGCATGTGAATGGCAGCAGATGGATACAAAGGAAGTGACTGCAGCAAGACAGCAGGCTATGACACCATGAGTTACAGCAGTAACAGCAGGTCTCTGAGTGACAACGGCAAGAATTTCAGGATTCTGACGAGGAATATCAGTTAAGTGGAAATGATGTCAGAACTCAAATATTCACTCACCCATCCACCTTAACATTACTCTCAGGGAGTTAAGCAGCGGCTTCAGAGATCTGTCTGTGACCTAAACATTGCTCATACCTTAATTGTACATGTTCTGCGTTGAACACCTGTTCTAATCTGCCCTGCATAATCTGCTCAGTGGGGAATGGAAGATACCACTTGCTGTTTCTGTGAGAGAGTGTTAACATTGGAAAATATTATATCAATGTACGTCATGATATATGTACGCATAATAACAAACTCGAATCACAGTCGTTGAATTCGCCCAATATGACCTCCCCATCAACTCCGTCAGAAATACGTGGTCAGGCAGGCCCTACTGCCTAGGCCTGAAGCAACTGATCGACAAATCACAGGTGGAGTGACATGTAACCCGTAGACAAACATGCAAACAGGAAAAACCTAGATCAATCCCACAGATAGGCAGCGTCACCACAATGGTCCGAGGAGATTGGCCCTAATAAAACACGTTTGGCCAGAGGGGCGTGCATTCTCAAAACCACAATAAAGTCAGATGCCACACAAAGTTAGGAACACCTAGCCAATCAGAACACAGCAGGCACACGTCACGCAGTGATCACGCGCTCCCCATGCAGGACATCTGGACATGTACCCGCTGGCCCACATAGTGTCCACGCAAGGTCTAGATCCACCTGCGTTTCTTATCAGATAGTCAAATTTATGGCTCTGTGACTAGGTCCAGATTTCATTTTCCAAAGGAATATACATGTGACAGAAAAGAGAAGCATTTCCTGTTGCCAGACACTCCTGTTTTTAACCATGTAATAGGGAGACACCAGTAAAAATGTTTAGCTCACCCACACAATTTTAATGCAGGACTGAGGATTACAAAGGTATAACATAAATGTCAACTTGAGGGACACAACTTAAATGAAACTAGGGAACCCATAACAAGGAAACTGTACAACCAGTGAACAGTTGTACTCTCTGATGCTTCTAAGTGATAGATGTTGAACCCTTTGATGAAGCATAACGATTCAATAGGCAGTACTTAATTTGTAAAACAATAAATGCTGGGGTCCACATTTTTGCTAGTAAAGTGAATGTCAGCGTGCCAATTACCAAGGCTGCATAGTCCAGGTGTGCTGATTGATAACCACCCTGATGCACACAGCCCAGGCCACAGAATCTTTAGTGCCCTGGCCAGATCTCAGAACTTATTTAGCTGCATCCTAGCTATCCTATATTGTATGGGCAAAGGAATTCTGAAACTCCTAAGTCATAGCTGAAAGAATTTCACTTGCCATATCCCAGAAAGAGTGAGTGTAAGACCCAGAAGACAAACCACATTCACTGAGCAGAAAGGCAGACTGGCTGCCGAGAAAGCTTATAGGCTGCCGAGAAAGCTGCCTATAATGTCTTTCCTTTTAGACACCCTGTTAGGTGGAGTAGTGAGGAAAGTGTCCTTCATCAGTGTTCAACAAGGGTTTTGTGCTGTGTCAGGAAGGTTTGTGGGCTTCTGTCAGCTTATCGGTGGGGCTGAACAAGGGATGGACTAGGCCGCCATGGGGGACTCGGTTAAAGCTTTGTTAAATGTCAGCAAGGCCTCTGAAGTCAAAAGCCCAGACTACAGAATAAAACTTAACAGACTGGCTTTACGTTTAACTGTAGGTAATTGTAACCATGAGAGGGGCAAGCAGGCCACACTCTTGCTTACAGATAACAAGATAAAAAGGTATGATCAACTATGTGAGATCATAAAACACAGAATGATGCAGTTAGCTACACATGTTTCAGTGGAGGGTGGTCTGACGTTACTGAAATCATAGGGTTGGAGACTACCGGTTTTTAACATATTAGAGAAATTTGGTCCGTATTCAGTGCAGATGAGATGATTGAGAGAGAGAGAGAGGTTTATTAAGTAAGGAGGAATGGAGCTAGCATATGGTTTTAAGAGTTTTGCTTTGATCTCTGATGCCTAAAACATGGTAAAATTGCCTAATCCCCAGTTGGCATAAATAAGGCCACTGAATGTGGTGTAAAAAAATACATAAATGGCATAGAAAGTTAAGTGTCATCTGTGGATTGCAGCACCTATTGTGCCATTCATTAGGCTCACAGGGAAAGCATGGCTTCAGGTCTACATGTGTAGCCTGACTCCTACAGCTTTTAAACCTTCGGGCAGGCCTGCAAAAATATACTTTTGATAGGTGGTGAACCCAACGGTTGAGTAAGTCACTCCTAAGTAGACCTTGTAGCCCACAAGGTGGGGTGCCTGGTATTTAAAAGTGGAACATATAAAAAAAATGAATGTTTATATGTTCCTACATGGACTACCCCCCAAAAACTATTTTCACTGTTAGGGCTATAGCTGGTTTCATGAAGAAAAACCTAAAGTACAGTTAATATGTTAATTCTGTATATTGGGTTTGTGATAAGCTACAGAGACAGCTCCACCAATGTTTTTACTATTTATGTAAAACCCAATTCAATGGCTAAGTTGGATTTTTTTCACAAATATTCAGGAAAATTAAATTTTCCTTGCCCATAAACGCCTGCAGGCTAATTAGCATTGTACTTCTGCAGCTGACCTGTCAGAGTTGCTTTGAGGAGGTGTGAAATACTGCTCTCAGAGAAGAGGCAATGGCCTGGCAGGATAGCTCGAGGGAGGAGTGTGGTCCAGCTTAACCCCAGCACAGCAGCTTAGGAGTGTCCAGAAGTTCCCTAACTTAAAAGGGACCATGGGGAGACTTGCACTTTTATAGTTTGGCTATAAGGAAAGCTTGGTGGAGAAAGAACTTTTGATCCCAAAACATACTTTTGCTTCCTGGCTTTAGTTTCAGTAGGGGAGGGAGCTGGCCCCACAACCAGTTTAGAGTCATTGAGTGGGAGGGGACTGCTCATTAACTTAAACACACCCCTAGGTGTGCGTCAAGCTCTTTCCAGGGGCAAAAAGAATTTGCCATGTTGGATTTTACTGAAACAGATGCACTGTGGGATAGTTTGTAGAGAGGCAAGTAGGATTTGCTGCAAAAGTGGGGAGATTTGCCATTGGAAACGTTTTGCCCATTGGTCAGAGAGTGTCCAGGAATCACCCCCAGCTTAACAAAATGCTTTCTGGACCTCTGGCAGAACTAAAGGGGACTGGGCCCACTGTTTGTAACCTGTGAGGAGACCTGACGGGCTGGGACTTCCCCTACTTGTACCCAGGACTAAGAAGTGGACTCTAATGATCAGTTGGTCAACCCCCTCTGTGGCTACAGGGATAAAACAAGCTGCAAGAGAACTTTTTCCTAGAGTGACCGATGGACCAGTTAGAACTGGAAGTTGGCTGGGTTTAGCTGGTGGCCTCTGCTGGAGTGTGTCCTGGCCCTTAACTGCTGTCTGTGAGGTTACTGGGAGCCTTGGAAGTGGCTAAGAGGAGCAATGTTGCACTACCAGGACCTCCAGCAGGTCAGCAGACCTGTGAGGCAAAGGTATCCAATTTGAATGCAACTTCGTCGGATATAGCTTCAGGCTTGCCCAGCTGGAGGATTTGTAGCTCCATAAAAAAGGCAAAGGGATTGATTTAGATTTCAGTGGATGGGTTACTCTGTCAAACATTGACGGGTATCCCGTCTACCTTATTACAAGTGACATAGGCTATAATGCACTTATGATACGGCAGACAGGATATCCGTCATGTTTGTGACGGAGTAGCCTGTCTGCCAAATTCTGAATCAGACCCTAAGTACAAAGGTAAAAATCTTTACCGGCTAAAGGCATGAACAGCATCTGCCTGACCAGAGGAATTCAGTCGTTATGAAATTTGAATTTCCCCTGCTCAGAGCATTTCCTACCAAAACCAATGGCTTCAACAGGACTTTGTCCAGCAGATATCTGGCTTGGAGAGGACTTTGGTGAATAAAGCATTCAACTTTGTCCCAGAGGAGGATTCCAATCCCCATAAAAAAAAGTCTAAGTCAGAAAGTAAAAACTTTGACCGGGAAGACCCAATTGGCATATCCGACCTGCACTCCATCGGAATTGGCCTGCAATTTCACTTAGGTCTTGGTCAACTGCAAACAATGATTTCTAGTTGGCGTTTTAATTTTTCTTAGCAATTTTTGCCCTAAAATTTGAAAAATTCATATCTCTGGTTCCCCTTATTGGATTTTTGTCTTTTTGTTGTCATTTTTATTAATAAATCCTTCTATGTTTGTAGAAACTGGTTGTTTTATTGAGTTGTGGTTTGACTTTTAAAATGTTTTAGTGTTGCTAAATACTTTGCACATGTTCCTGAATTAAGCCTGTTTGCTCTCTGCCATAGCTACCGGGGCTTAAGTCCAGGTTTAACATATGGAAACTATGTGTTTGACCTTGCAACATTTTGAAAATGATTACTTGGGTGGGACCCATATCCTCCCCAACAAATAACCATTGTTCTTATGATAACCAATTAGAACCCCACCTGATGAACAACAACCTTTTGAGATTCTAGTAATCTTGTTTCAGACGAAAATGTAGCATGGAATAGGAAATGCTCTCGAAGCTTGCTGAGACCATCTTTCTTCTGGATGCTGATGATGTGTTTAACATTTGATCGATCAGTAGCACTCAATATGGTAGACCATGGATTTTTGCTCATTACACTCTCTTTAGAACGGGAAGCACACAACCATTTTCAATAGGTCTTCCTAACTCCTTTGAAGTAGATAACAATATGAGAAAAGAGAAATCACTGCATCTGTCACTTACTCCACATAGGTGGATCTACATTATGTCTCATGCTCTGTAAAATACACAAAGATCTAGTGGGGTCAACAAGAACACCATGCATCAATAATTATCTAGAGGACACACTGATGCATCTGACGGTCTGGTGGTTGCATTCTAAAATTGAAAGCATTCCAAGCCACATTTTACATGTTACACCTTGGCCACCCATGTTCTCTCAGGCTAGATTGCCCTGATTTCATTCAGTTTTTAAATATCAATTCAAAATGGGCCAGAATCTGATTTCCAACCTAAAGATGCTGCTGCACAATTAAAAAAATCTCTAAATCCGGCAGATGCGAGCTTCAACTCCTCCAAAATATTAGACCATTTATTACACCTGAACAACAATGGTTCAATTCCATGTCCTACCTCACATTGATGTAGGCATTTCTGTTCCAACTGCCCTCGTGTATTTACTGATACAAATGAAATCAACCATTCATGTTACAGCATATTAAACTACAGGAGCAAATAATTCTTACCACATTTCCCCAACACACCTGAACCTTCATTTGCTCAAACCGAAGGCCAGAATAGCAGTCAAGATAAGATACATAACTTTCGGAGGATGCTACGTGAAGGGGGGGAGAACATGGCGCCCGCCAGCTAAGCCGCCGCTTGCCGCCGGAGGCAGCCACGCCCTGTCCACTTACTAGTGCAATGTGAGGCTGGGAGCTGCATTTTTTGTCCTCTCGTGCTCCTGTTGACAGCGTCTGGGTGCGCTTGGGGGCTCTCTTTTCCCCCTGCAGCTCGTCTCTTTTTTCCCTCACGGTCCTCCGAGTGGAGATTGCGTGGCAGCCGCTCCCACCTCCGGATGTGTGGCGGCGCGTCTGGGGATCGTTGGTTTGCTGCCGCCCTGGAGCTGAGGAGGGGCCGCAGAGCAGCGGCCCGCGGGCTCCTCCGGGCGGATACAGGCAGAGGCAGAGGCAGCACAGGACAACTTTTTCCACGCGGCCAGGTCAACGCGTCCCTGCCATCCGAGGAGGAGGTTGAGGTGGAAGCTGACAAACTCGGGCTACAGGCGCTACAAAATTCACCATCTCAAGACCAGGTGCAGGGGGGGCAGGGTGGAGGGTTGCGGTTGCAGCTGAATATTGCTCGAGGTACTGCATTAGGCACTGCAATACTGACTACAGAGAGAGGTAAATTAGTGCTCACTGCTGCACAGTTATTGCACCCGAAATCACTTACTCCGGTACGGGAGGTTCAGGAGGAGAAGGACACCGAAATCAGCACGCCCATTAAAGTCAAAGATAAGAAGGGTAGGAGACACGGTGGTGGGGCACAGGGAGCTACAAAAACTAAGATTAAGACTAAGCCTGAGCCTAGGAAAATTGCTAAGAATAATTCTAAGGTTGATAGAAGCCTTCAGGTTATTAGTGGAGGCTCAAGTGTTAGTGCATCGCAGGTAGATGAAGGCGAGGGAGAGGAAAATATATGTTTGAATACACCCTCTGAACTAAGGAGAGTTGGTAATTTTTCCACTTTTCAACACGGGGAGGTAAAAGGTAGGAGTATTTAAGCGGGGAAGACAAAAAGCCATTTCACAGACACAAGGCTTAAGATTACTCCGTCCCTGCGGTCCTACTTTAAAGTCCAAACATTAGTCTTAGACATCGCTGAGCAAGGGGAAGCTTTGAGAAGGAGCCAAAAAGGTCAGTTAGTACCCTCTCCAGGCTTGGAAAAGACGGAAAAGATGGAAAAGATGGAAAAGATGGAAAAGATGGACTTGGCAGGAAAAACCTCTGTAGGGGGGCAGACTCCCTGCGAAATGGTAGTTGTAACAGTCCCGATAGCAGTAAATGCGGCCTTGGATAAGATTCCTCCACAATTGGCTACTCCAGCTTGCTTGTCCATGAGCATGACCATGTCTGATAATGAAACCGTAGAAAGCCGAAAAACCATTGAAGAGCAGGGAACTGGAGGGCCCTCGGTGGCTTCCTTGGAAGCTCTTTTCTCCTCCTTGTCAGTGGACATAAAGAGGGGTTTCTCCGTAACCGAAGCCAATCAGGGGGAGATTCGACTCTTTTGTGAAACGCTAGACAAGAAAATTGAACTTTTAAATTCCAGGACAGGAGTTTTGGAAAACTCTGTTGGAGAAATTAAGGAGGAGTTGGTGGTGGCTAAAACAGATATTGCCATGCTTAAGAAAGAGGAGATAATACTACGCGACAGGCTGGAGGTGCTTGAAAATAACTCACGGAGGAACAACTTGCGTCTCCTGAACGTTCCAGAAGGGAGCGAAGGAGAAGATATTAAGTCCTTCATTGCTACCCTTCTAAAGGAATCGGTCCAGATTGAAGAATCGGTGGAAGAGCTGAAGAATGACATTCAGAGGATCCATAGGGACCCTTTTCGAAAACATCCCAACCGGCCGAAGCCGAGAAAAATTCTTATAAATTTCCTAACTTTTTCCTTGAAAGAAAAGATTCTCAATTGTGCTTTAAAACAAAAATCCTTGAAACCTAGAGACTTTGCCTATGAGATTCGCTCAGACCTGGCCCGAATAACCTTGGACAGACAATGGGAACTGGGCAGGAAAATGGAGGATTTTAGAAGGCTCGGTGCGGTTGCACAGTTAAAATTTCCTGCACATTTGAAAGTTATGTATAATAACAAGATGTATAATATTAGAACAGTGCAGGAGGCAGATGAGCTGCTTGAAAGTCTTAACAGAGCTACAGCCACGCAGTAGATTAGTCATAGCTTAGTCATAGATATCCACATAGGCTTCCTCTTCCCTATCCTTCTCGCCATTCCTTTCTTTGGCTTTTTTAGGGCTAGACTTAACATAGGTTATTTATGATACTTAGTTATAAAAGAACATCCATAACACAATCTCAAACTAATCACAATTTAGTAAACCTAAGATTATTCTTTGGAATTGCACTCAGCCTTTAGCCTAATATATAAGTAAGGAGGGGACAGGGCGGGCTGCCTCGGTAGGCAGAAGCTGGACTATTAGTCCAGATAAATGGGGGAAGGGTTCTCCATGGGTGGGGTAAGGAAGTGGGTTGGAGGGGGGGCACAGGGTGGGGAACATTCAGGGAAAAAAGAAAAAAAAATCTCTCATTCGCCTTTTAGCCGCATTTATTTGTATTGGTCACCCTTGGTCTGGGCCTGTCACTTTGGTGCATTTAAGTCTCTGTTGTTCAGACCTCAGCCTTTGTTGTTCAGACCACCATGACCGTTATTCAGTTTTTATCTTGGAATATTAATGGCCTACGAGTGAAGACAAGGAGGGAAAAAATGTTGCAGTATCTCAGGGATTCTCCCGCACAGTTTATTATACTGCAAGAAACGCACCTTTTAAGAGGGGAATTGGTTAAGATCTTTAATAAATTAAAATGGGTGGAACATCTAATTGGCACTAATCAGAGTGCCAACATTAGAGGGGTAGCCATCCTGGTCAAAAAGCAAGCCAATGCTCATGTTTTAGAATCAATGACTGACCCGGGGAGCAGGTGGGTTATTGTAAAACTATCTATTCAAGGTTCCCTTCTTACAGTAATAGGCTATTACGGTCCCAACCAGGACGATCCCTCTTCCCTGAAAACCATTTTCTCAAATTTGTTGGAATTTCCAGAACCCATGATTATGGCGGGTGACTTCAATATAGTTTTAGACCCCTTGTTAGATAAATCCCCTAATAGTAGGGCGAATGCATTGTCCAAATCACGGACATATCTTCAAACCATGATGACACAGACGGGTTTGTGCGACGTATGGAGGGAAAGGTTGGGTGTCCAGCTAGGTGTGTACTTTTATAACAACAAGTATGGCCATAAGTCAAGGATAGATTATATTCTGGCTAGTCGCGATCTTAGGGGCAAGATCAAGAATATAGGTTACTTGACACCTCACCTGTCTGATCACGCAGCTGTTTGGATGGACTTATGTCTGGCAGTGGGGGAACATTCACGGAAATGGACGTTTGACCGTGCATTACTTTTAGAAGATTCTGAGTTTAAACACCTGTCTCAAGAAACAGAATGTTTTTTTAAGTTGAATATCTGCTCTGCCGAGATTTCAATGGTATGGGACGCCTGGAAGGCATTCTTGAGGGGTATAGTTACAAGTATGGTATGCCATAGGAATAGGCAATATAGAGAAGAGGTGACACAAATGGAGTCTGCTATGAAGGCAGTAGAGGTGAGGTTGAATAAGGAGATTGATATTGAGAAGCGACAGGAACACATATCAAAACTACAAACCCTGAAAGACCAGCTGGAGACCACCATTCAGCTCAGGATTACAAAAAGATGGGAAGCTAGTAAGATGGCCCATTTTGAATACGGAGAGGGAGCCAGCAAACTTCTGGCATGGAAGGTTAAGTCGGACAGGACACGCAACTTGATAAAACGGATTGATAGTGAGGATAACTCCTCTTCAGTATCAACTGATGAAGAAATTGGAGAGGCGTTTTTTGCCTTCTTTCAGGTGTTATACAAGGAAGTTAATGAGGTAGATAAAACTTATGCAAAGGAATGGTTAGGGAAATGCACGTTAGCCTCCTTAAATTCCTCCCAGCGAGAACATTTGGAGCAGGACATATCCCAGCAGGAGGTTAGGAAGGCCATTGCCTCCTGCAAGGGGAGTAAGGCAGCTGGGCCCGACGGGATTCCAGCGGAATTGTATAGATCTTTGGGAGAGACAATAATACCCATTATGATGGTACTCTTCAATAATATACTATCTGAGGGTACTAGACCCCCTGTTTCATGGGGTCAAGCTACCATTTCATTAATTCTGAAAGCAGGAAAGAATCCGGCAAGTTGTGGGTCTTATAGACCTATTTCCCTCTTGAATACAGACTATAAAGTATTCACAAGGATTCTGGCAGATAGGTTGGGAGCAGTAGCAGACAGTATGTTACATCCAGACCAAAAGGGTTTCGTAAGGGGCAGAAACTTACTTGACCTAACTCATGATTTTATAGGTGCAATTGACCTGGCTTCAACCTTCTCTTTACCCTTGGCAGCAATGAAGTTGGATGCCACTAAGGCGTTCGACAGGGTAAACTGGATATATCTAATGGCAGTGATGGAAAGGTTTAATTTGGGAGAGAAATTTTGCCGTGCTATACAACTTATATATCAAGACCTTACTGCAAGACTCCTAGTTAATGGGAAACTGACTAATCCTTTTAAGATTACTAGGGGCACCAGACAGGGCTGCCCACTCTCCCCGCTCCTTTTTGATTTGTATACTGAGCCTTTTGCTCAGCGTCTGAGAGATGAACCGAGCATTTCATCATTTAAGTTTGGAGCGTGGGAGAGGAAGGTCGCCCAGTATGCGGATGATGTTTTGATCTTGTCATCAGAGTTGGAGGTATCTTTCCCCCAGGTCATTAGGTTGGCACAAGACTTTGGTTGGGTTTCTGGCTACGAGGTGAACGCAGAAAAAACAGAGATCATGACATGGAATTTGCCGGGGAGCGGGTACCAGACCAGGGGTGACATGAGATATTTGGGCGTAAGGAATGTACAGAACGTAGATAAGATAGCGGGGACTAATATTGCAAATATTTCTAGGGATTGCCAGAAGCTCATGAAATCTTGGGCACATCTCCCTTTGACTATTTTTGGTAGAATTAATCTGATTAAAATGATTATACTACCGAAATCACTTTCCTTTTTAACACCATTCCTTTGCACTTTGAAAAACAGGCAACAGATAAATTACAACAAGCTATTAACTCATTTGCCTGGGCATATAAATCTACAAGAATAGCGTGGAAGAAGCTAAGGCGCAGAAGGGAGAAGGGCGGCCTTACGCTCCCCGACCTTCAGTATTATGCATGGGCCTTTCAATTATCGCACTCTAGGATGCTGTTAAAATCCCCAGATGATTCAGAAAGAGGTATTATGTTTTCGGCCATGCTGAAGGGGGTGGGACTTCCGCTTGAGGGTTTCCTCTTTAAATTTGTTGGCCAAAGGTACTTCAAGAAGATCAGGTTGAAAGTTCTTTTGGCCGCAGCCCGGATATGGTTCAGAATTAGGCAGCGTACTGTCCTTAACTATTACTCCAGCCTAGCTCCCTTCTGGGACTCTCCGGGGGTCCCAGAATGCCTGAAGGATAAATTAGCAATACCACTTAGAACAGCGGGGTTACTAGTATGGAAGGATCTGGCTTCTGAAGGGTCCCTTCTACCCTGGGAGTTTTTTCATAACATGCTGGAGGAGGGTATGTCCAGGTTTAAGTACGTGCAGCTTCTGAGTTGGTCACAGAATCTTAAAACTCCGATAGGCATAGGAAACACTCTTGAGGATCAATTGGTTTCAAGGCCTGTTGGGGGGAAAGAGGTTTCTTTTTACTATTGGTCCATAGTGGAAACTATTGATGGAGAGTTTAAACTGGCAGAAGAATTGTGGGGAGCCTCTATGCCAGACGAGTGTTGGGAGGAGGTGTGGCAGACTTCTTTTCAGACACTCTTCTCTATTGTAAAACCCGCCTGGCTGAGGAGGAACCACTACTTTACTACACATAGGGCCTATTTAACTCCAGCTACACTTTCAAAAATAGCAAAAGGCCCCCCAGTTAGATGCAAGAAATGTGACTTGGTAAATGCTACAGATATACATATGTTTAAAGAGTGTCCAGTGATAACAGAATTCTGGGAGAGCGTAGTGGCAACTCTAGCCGATATTATAGGTACCCCAGTCCAAATCTCTCTCACCTTAATCATCTTTGGCATAACTAGTGAAGCTGTAGGCCCCGCAAGTGGGTTCCTTTTTTATTCAATCTTGTTAGCCAGGAGAGAGATTTGTAGGAGATGGCTAGAGGTCACACCCCCGACACACTTAGAATGGTTATCCTCGTTATGTAAGATTTCTAGGATAGATCTGGGTAGATTACAGAATAGCAAGAGGAAAGTAATATGGGAGGGTTTGCTTAATTGGGCTCAGCGTTAGTCATTTTGTGGCTAGCATTTCGGGGCACGGAAAAAGTTTTTGGGGCTTATGTTGGTTATGTTTTGAGTTTAAAAACACCATCTTTGGTCCTATGATTATGCCTCATTGGATACTCTCAGACTGGGTCGGGTCCCGTTGGGCCATCAAGTTTCCATCTTATACGGGCCTGTACCAACAGTCATTGGTCATCCCTTATCAGAAGAGAGTGAGACCACCCCCTTTCCCAGGAAAGGGCTATGCGACTTTTTGTGGGATTGTCATATACCGGTAGGCGGGCACTGTCCCAGGGCCCCTCCAATCCAAGTGCCTACGTCTCCCGAAATCGAGTTACGGTATTGACATTCTACTTTCTGTCAAATGCGGTCTGAGGCGGATGAGGATAAAAATTTTTTTTTAAAAAGATACATAACTTTCAAAACCCTCCACTTGGTTTTATTTTATTTATTTGACGTTTTATGTAGCACATACGAGGTCAGATAGAGCAGCAGAGTAAAGTGCAAAGTGGTAAAATAAAAATGGTGCATGCATATAAAGATGGCGCGTGTAACAACATATAGATCAATATTAGTATGGACATGGTTCATTTGTAGAAAAAAAGGTGCCCGGGCCTAGGGTTTTTTCTCAGGAGGCCATTACAGCTTGCAACTCCCATTGTACCTACCAGCGCTGCTAAATGCAATCACACTACTTCATAAACGACCATTCGGACTATTCCAACTCACCAAAAAGAAGGTTGTAAGAAAGTCCTGGACGCGCTGGTAATATATATCATTTGTGGATATATTTATTTATTTGATTGCTAAGCACTCTGCTAATGTTCTGTGCTTAAAACTAGTCAGACAGCACCACCATGTGGTGGACTGTCATAAACAAGTGCTGGTGTTAAGAATTAAATGCTGGTGCTGACCACCCCCATGCACCTGCATAAATTAAGCCTGAATGGATGAATGTAAACAATTTACAAATGTTCCATGAGGTGTGAATTGATGGAATGAAAATAAAATAACATGAAACTCGTTAAATAGTATAGAGAATTAGATAATATATATTGCAAAACATAAAAACGTAAAAGGAGATAGTAATTTAAAAACTAAGGGCCATATTGCATATAGTGACCAGTGTAAGTGCTCACTTTATGTGGTACGGCCCATGGTCTCTGCTCTCTGCCACAGTTTGGGGATGATTAGTGTCATAAGCAATTAATGAGATGTAGCAGCTGAATTTTACCACTTAACAGTAGTAGATGGCTGTTTAAAGGAATGTGTTGCCTTTGGGTGGAAATATGGCAATAATTGCTGACATCTCTGACTAATTACAGTATCAATCAATATATGTCTTTATTCAGTTACATTTAAAACCATAAAAGCATACATCTGAATCATAAAAACATTATCATAAAAACAATACAATCATAAAAAGATACATTATAAATTAGAAGCATAATTAATCTTCCTGTAACTCCTGAGTGTCATGACAGCTTTTAAAAAACATGCAACATTAAAAAGAATAAACTCATCAGGTAACATCTGTAAGAACAGGAGAGCTGGACGATCTTGTGAGAAGCCTCTATCTCTAAGTATTGTAAGCTTTTTAACAGCAGCTAGGTCACCTTACCCTCTTGATTAGCGCCGGGAAATCCTTTGTGGGTAGCTGTAGCTCTTTATAGGACTATAAATAAATAAAAGAAGAAAGCTCTCCTGGGCACAGTGTAAAATTTGCAAAACATAATAAAATGCATTGTGACCTAATGTTGCAGCCACATGGATGCAGGGACCTATGATCATAGCATCCTGTAGGATAGGCTAACGACAGATGTAATAAATGAAATCTAAACCTAATGAGCAGAAATCTTTCCCTGTTGTTTTTCATCAATACTATATAAGGCTCCCTGTCCCGGGTCGTAGGTAACATAACATCCTTTCGGACGGTAGGTTTCAGCAATTCGGCCTCCTCTCTTAACAGCGTATTTCATTTTAAAAAGTGGTCCCTCACTCATTTATAATCAGTCTTAAGTATGCCCTTGGAGATACGAAATAGCTCCACCCTTCCCATCCCCTGGAATGAATATCTAATGTACTTAAGCTAGGGGATTTTAAAGGCAAGGTCAAGTGACAAGCAGTCTCTCAGAATTAGCCGGTTCAGGCTAAGTTTCTCCTTGGTCCCTACCCTAATCCATCCCAACAAAGGGCGAAGGGCTAACTGGTCACTAAGGTACTTAATTCCCAACTCCTCATGAGCACAAAAAGTTGATGTGCTTTGGGGGACATACAGCAGGTGTCTAAGGAATTTGTTTTCTACAGTCTGGAGTTCATTGAGAGCCACAGAACCCCAGATGTTGCTTCCATAGGATGGTACATCTTGACTAGTGCCTTAAGTGGCCTGCTCCCCATTCTTGTTGTGAAGCTGAGTACAGCTGCATTAATCCTGAGGAGCTCCTCTTTGTTTGCTGAGATTAGGAGTTTCCAGCTCATGTTGGAATCGAACAACACACCCAGATATGGAAAAGCCTCAACTTTTGCGAGGACATGTTTATTCATTCTAATTGTTTTAGATCTTGTCGAGTCGGGACACAACACCATAATAGAAATCAAGTGCAGTTTATTCATAAAAGCATCAAAGGAGTTCAAAAGGCTTTGTAGGCCCCTTGGCTGTCCTTGCCACCAGGGCTGCGTCATCCACGTACAGAAGTACCGGAGGCGGACAAGAACCAATATGAGGGCAATCTACCTTAGCTGCCACTAACACCTGATCAAGCCCATTTATATATAGGGAAAATAAAAAAAGGGGAAATATGCACCCTTGGCGAACGCCCCTCCTTGTTATGAAACTATTAGTACATGTGGATTCATTCGTGTATCTAACTGTCGCTGTTGTGTTGGCATACAGGTCCTGTAAGAAATAAACAATATTCAGGTCCACCCCCATTCGCGATTTGACACTGTCAAAGGCTGACGTAAGGTCCATAAAGGCAAGATGGACTGACTCGGAGTGGGCTACAGTGTGTTTGTTAATAACCATATACATGTTCAAACACTGATCAATTGTATTTTTTCCTGTTCTAAAACTAAATTGTGATTCTGAGATGAACGTTATTCTTCTCCGCCCAACAAGATAGTGTTGTTATCGTATCAACTAAAAACAACAAAATAGCTTAACCCCAGCAGAGCAGCTTAGGAGTGTCCAGAAGTTCACTAACTTAAAAGGGACCATGGGGAGACTTGCACTTTTATAGTTTGGCTATAAGGAAAGCTTGGTGGAGAAAGAACTTTTGATCCCGAAACATACTTTTGCTTCCTGGCTTTAGGTTCAGTAGGGGAGGGAGCTGGCCCCACAACCAGTTTAGAGTCATTGAGTGGGAGGGGACTGCTCATTACCTTAAAGCTCTTTCCAGGGGCAAAAAGAATTTGCCATGTTGGATTTTACTGAAACAGATGCACTGTGGGATAGTTTGTTGTGAGGCAAGCAGGATTTGCTTCAAAAGTGTGGAAATTTTCCATTGGAAACGTTTTGCCCATTGGTCAGAGAGTGTCCAGGAATCACCCCCAGCTTAACAAAATGCTTTCTGGACCTCTGGCAGAACTGAAGGGGACTGGGCCCACTGTTTGTAACCTGTGAGGAGACCTGACGGGCTGGGACTTCCCCTACTTGTACCCAGGACTAAGAAGTGGACTCTAATGATCAGTTGGCCAACCCCCTCTGTGGCTACAGGGATAAAACAAGCTGCAAGAGAACTTTTTCCTAGAGTGACCGATGGACCAGTTAGAACTGGAAGTTGGCTGGGCTTAGCTGGTGGCCTCTGCTGGAGTGTGTCCTGGCCCTTAACTGCTGTCCGTGAGGTTACTGGGAGCCTTGGAAGTGGCTAAGAGGAGCAATGTTGCACTACCAGGACCTCCAGCGGGTCAGCAGACCTGTGAGGCAAAGGTGTCCAATTTGAATGCAACTTCGTCAGATATAGCTTCAGGCTTGCCAAGCTGGAGGATTTGTAGCTCCATAAAAAAGGCAAAGGGATTGATTTAGATTTCAGCGGATGGGTTACTCTGTCAAAACATTGACGGATATCCCGTTTGCCTTATTACAAGTGACATAGGCTATAATGCACTTATGATACGGCAGACAGGATATCCGTCATGTTTGTGACGGAGTAGCCTGTCTGCCAAATTCTGAATCAGACCCTAAGTACAAAGGTAAAAATCTTCACCGGCTAAAGGCGTGAACAGCATCTGCCTGCCCAGAGGAATTCAGTCGTTATGAAATTTGAATTTCCCCTGCTCAGAGCATTTCCTACCAAAACCAATGGCTTCAACAGGACTTTGTCCAGCAGATATCTGGCTTGGAGAGGACTTTGGTGAATAAAGCATTCAACTTTGTCCCAGAGGAGGATTCCAATCCCCATAAAAAAAGTCTAAGTCAGCAAGTAAAAACTTTGACCGGGAAGACCCAATTGGCATATCGGACCTGCACTCCATCGGAATTGGCCTGCAATTTCACTTAGGTCTTGGTCAACTGCAAACAATGAATTCTAGTTGGCTTTTTAATTTTTCTTATATTTTTGTCCTAAAATTTGAAAAATTCATATCTCTGGTTCCCCTTATTGGATTTTTGTCTTTTTGTTGTCATTTTTATTATTAAATCCTTCTATGTTTGTAGAAACTGGTTGTTTTATTGAGTTGTGGTTTGACTTTTAAAATGTTTTAGTGTTGCTAAATACTTTGCACATGTTCCTGAATTAAGCCTGTTCGCTCTCTGCCATAGCTACCGGGGCTTAAGTTCAGGTTTAACATATGGAAACTATGTGTTTGACCTTGCAACATTTTGAAAATGATTACTTGGGTGGGACCCATATCCTCCCCAACAAATAACCATTGTTCTTATGATAACCAATTAGAACCGCACCTGATGAACAACAACCTTTTGAGATTCTAGTAATCTTGTTTCAGACGAAAATGTAGCATGGAATAGGAGATGCTCTCGAAGCTTGCTGAGACCATCTTTCTTCTGGATGCTGATGATGTGTTTAACATTTGATCGATCAGTAGCACTCAATATGGTAGACCATGGATTTTTGCTCATTACACTCTCTTTAGGACGGGAAGCACACAACCATTTTCAATATGTCTTCCTAACTCCTTTGAAGTAGATAACAATATGAGAAAAGAGAAATCACTGCATCTGTCACTTACTCCACATAAGTGGATCTACATTATGTCTCATGCTCTGTAACATACACAAAGATCTAGTGGGGTCAACAAGAACACCATGCATCAATAAATATCTAGAGGACACACTGATGCATCTGACGGTCTGGTGGTTGCATTCTAGAATTGAAAGCATTCCAAGCCACATTTTACATGTTAAACCTTGGCCACCCATGTTCTCTCAGGCTAGATTGCCCTGATTTCATTCAGTTTTTAAATATCAATTCAAAATGGGCCAGAATCTGATTTCCAACCTAAAGATGCTGCTGCACAATTAAAAAAATCTCTAAATCCGGCAGATGCGAGCTTCAACTCCTCCAAAATATTAGACCATTTATTATACCTGAACAACAATGGTTCAATTCCATGTCCTACCTCACATTGATGTAGGCATTTCTGTTCCTACTGCCCTCGTGTATTTACTGATACAAATGAAATCAACCATTCATGTTACAGCATATTAAACTACAGGAGCAAATAATTCTTACCACATTTCCCCAACACACCTGAACCTTCATTTGCTCAAACCGAAGGCCAGAATAGCAGTCAGGATAAGATACATAACTTTCAAAACCCTCCACTTAGTTTTATTTTATTTATTTCACGTTTTATGTAGCACATACGAGGTCAGATAGAGCAACAGAGTAAAGTGCAAAGTGGTAAAATGAAAATGGTGCATGCATATAAAGATGGCGCGTGTAACAACATATAGATCAATATTAGTATGGACGTAGTTTATTTGTAGAAAAAAAGATGCCCGGGCCTAGGGTTTTTCCTCAGGAGGCCATTACAGCTTGCAACTCCCATTGTCCCTACCAGCGCTGCTAAATGCAATCACACTACTTCATATACGACCATTCGGACTATTCCAACTCACCAAAAAGAAGGTTGTAAGAAAGTCCTGGACGCGCTGGTAATATATATCATTTGTGGATATATTTATTTATTTGATTGCTAAGCACTTTGCTAATGTTCTGTGCTTAAAACTAGTCAGACAGCACCACCATGTGGTGGACTGTCATAAACAAGTGCTGGTGTTAAGAATTAAATGCTGGTGCTGACCACCGGCATGCACCTGCATAAATTAAGCCTGAATGGATTAATGTAAACAATTTACAATTGTTCCATGAGGTGAGAATTGATGGAATGAAAATAAAATAACATGAAACTCGTTAAATAGTATAGAGAATTAGATAATATATATTGCAAAACATAAAAACGTAAAAGGAGATAGTAATTTAAAAACTAAGGGCCATATTGCATATAGTGACCAGTGTAAGTGCTCACTTTATGTGGTACGGCCCATGGTCTCTGCTCTCTGCCACAGTTTGGGGATGATTAGTGTCATAAGCAATTAATGAGATGTAGCAGCTGAATTTTACCACTTAACAGTCGTAGATGGCTGTTTAAAGGAATGTGTTGCCTTTGGCTGGAAATATGGCAATAATTGCTGACATCTCTGACTAATTACAGTATCAATCAATATATGTCTTTATTCAGATACATTTAAAACCATAAAAGCATACATCTGAATCATAAAAACATTATCATAAAAACAATACAATCATAAAAAGATACATTATAAATTAGAAGCATAATTAATCTTCCTGTAACTCCTGAGTGTCATGACAGCTTTTAAAAACATGCAACATTAAAAAGAATAAACTCATCAGGTAACATCTGTAAGAACAGGAGAGCTGGACGACCTTGTGAGAAGCCTCTATCTCTAAGTATTTTAAGCTTTTTAACAGCAGCTAGGTCACCTTACCCTCTTGATTAGCGCCGGGAAATCCTTTGTGGGTAGCTGTAGCTCTTTATAGGACTATAAATAAATAAAAGAAGAAAGCTCTCCTGGGCACAGTGTAAAATTTGCAAAACATAATAAAATGCATCGTGACCTAATGTTGCAGCCACATGGATGCAGGGACCTATGATCATAGCATCCTGTAGGATAGGCTAACGACAGATGTAATAAATAAAATCTAAGCCTAATGAGCAGAAATCTTTCCCTGTTGTTTTTCATCAATGCTATATAAGGCTCCCTGTCCCGGGTCGTAGGTAACATAACATCCTTTCGGACGGTAGGTTTCAGCAATTCGGCCTCCTCTCTTAACAGCGTATTTCATTTTAAAAAGTGGTCCCTCACTCATTTATAATCAGTCTTAAGTATGCCCTTGGAGATACGAAATAGCTCCACCCTTCCCATCCCCTGGAATGAATACCTAATGTACTTAAGCTAGGGGATTTTAAAGGCAAGGTCAAGTGACAAGCAGTCTCTCAGAATTAGCCGGTTCAGGCTAAGTTTCTCCTTGGTCCCTACCCTAATCCATCCCAACAAAGGGCGAAGGGCTAACTGGTCATTAAGGTACTTAATTCCCAACTCCTCATGAGCACAAAAAGTTGTTGTGCTTTGGGGGACATACAGCAGGTGTCTAAGGAATTTGTTTTCTACAGTCTGGAGTTCATTGAGAGCCACAGAACCCCAGATGTTGCTTCCATAGGATGGTACATCTTGACTAGTGCCTTAAGTGGCCTGCTCCCCATTCTTGTTGTGAAGCTGAGTACAGCTGCATTAATCCTGAGGAACTCCTCTTTCTTTGCTGAGATTAGGAGTTTCCAGCTCATGTTGGAATCGAACAACACACCCAGATATGGAAAAGCCTCAACTTTTGCGAGGACATGTTTATTCATTCTAATTGTTTTAGATCTTGTCGAGTCGGGACACAACACCATAATAGAAGTCAAGGGCAACTTATTCATAAAAACATCAAAGGAGTTCAAAAGGCTTTGTAGGCCCCTTGGCTGTCCTTGCCATCAGGGCCGCGTCATCCACGTACAGAAGTACCGGAGGCGGACAAGAACCAATATGAGGGCAATCTACCTTAGCTGCCACTAACACCTGATCAAGCCCATTTATATGTAGGGAAAATAAAAAAAGGGGAAATATGCACCCTTGGCGAACGCCCCTCCTTGTTATGAAACTATTAGTACATGTGGATTCATTCGTGTATCTAACTGTCGCTGTTGTGTTGGCATACAGGTCCTGTAAGAAATAAACAATATTCAGGTCCACCCCCATTCGCGATTTGACACTGTCAAAGGCTGACGTAAGGTCCATAAAGGCAAGATGGACTGACTCGGAGTGGGCTACAGTGTGTTTGTTAATAACCATATACATGTTCAAACACTGATCAATTGTATTTTTTCCTGTTCTAAAACTAAATTGTGATTCTGAGATGAACGTTATTCTTCTCCGCCCAACAAGATAGTCTGTTATCATATCAACTGAAAACAACAAAATAGCACTACAAAAACCGAACACAATGGAAAAACGGAACACACCACAAGAACCAAAGTACAACAGAACAACTACACAATGCAATAATGCAGCACTAAAATGCAATAGCACAAAAAAATACTCAGCACATCACTACTACTACAACATAAAGCAACACAACAAATATATTTATTGTACACAGTTGTAACAAAATCTATTTAATATTACTGTAAATTCACTTGCATGAAAAATTGAATGCTTTTTATCGAATACTAGTAACCACATACTCCTATTATAAGGAATTATTTCTGCAATACATGCTAAGGCAATAATGTGGCTGTTTTTGTACATAAAGACACAAAACTCATTGCTAAACTACCACACAAACGCAGATGCTAATCATAGTCGAACCACCAGCGCTTGCGCTAGTTTTATAGCACCAATTAATCACTATCAGAAGGAAGCACGACACTGAAAGACTGGATTTGAGATACAGGAGATTTTTTAAATGCAATTAAAGAAATATACATTGATATGCATTTATTTTGTTACCATGTTTTGCCTTCTTTGTATTTCTGCTCTGGAACGTATTCAACGCTATTTTTTAATGTGATTTCCAAACAGAATTCATTTTATTAGCCAGTGGGATAAGTGTATCCTGTGGGATAGGCCATAACAGGGTTCATATTACTGTACAATTTATAAACCTACCAATCAAGGGTGCTGAAAGCTTACTGCAGATGTCACAACTCAGTATTGTACAAACTCCGCAGCAGCTCTGCTGTAAAAAAATATTATTTCATGTTCGTTTTACAATCCCAGGCACAGAAACTGGGTACCACTGATTTTGGAATATTAGAGTACAGTGTCCCCACACAGAATTGCTGAAAACCAATATAGAATTGTGTTTAATCATTTCCATAGCGTGCACAGCTAATCTGCTGGTTGGTGCCAGAGCAGAGAGTGGGCGTGGTTACAACAGGGTGATGGTTGAGTCTAGTTACAGGATCATGACTTGCACTAAATTTCCTGTTGGACAGTGGGGTCGCAGGATGTAATGAGCACAGTACAGCACACTGCTGTTTATCTGGAGTCCATTTGGTGGGCTTCACCTGCAAAATAGATACTATGATGGATCTGGAACCTAGGGGCCGATTACGATTGCGGAAGGCCCGTCACCGCCAGCCATGGGGTGGCGGTCCTTCCGCAATCGTACCGCGATATTCCCCCGCCACATTACAATCGCGGAGGGAATCGCGCTCGGACCGTGGCGGACGCAAAGACCGTCCGCCACTGGTCTGCCAAAAGCAATCATAAGATTGCCTGGCGGACGGTCCAGAGAGCATGAAATGGTGGTGGTGCCTAGCAGGCACTGTCCACCAAATCATGATGCTGGCTACAGCTGGCCTTTCCATGGCGGCGATACCGCCATAGAAAGGCTGGTGGGGATTAGTTACGGGGGCCCGTTGCGGGCACCCCATGTGTTGGGGGGAGGTGTGGGTGCACTGGGGGGTACCCAGGGTACCCCCCTACATTTTACAGCACTACGTGGCAGGCACCGTGGTGCCTGCCACGTAGTGCAGTGAAATGCACATCCTGCCTTTTTGGCATCGCGGCGGGTGCTGCAGTCAGCAGCACCCGCCGCAATGTTAAATGGCAGGATGCGACCCCCATGGTGGCAGTCGCATCCTGATTTGGTGTGCGGGACTGCCGCATGTATGGCAGACGGTCCCGGTCTCCACCAGGATGGCGGACGGACTCCAGTCCGTCCGCCATCCTAATGACCCCCCTAGTTTGCAAGGGACAGACGTGGTAGGACAGGTAACGAATAGATGTTGGGTTAGTTTTGGAAGCAGTTTGTAACAAGCATTGGCATAGCATATAGGTCGGGCCTTGGCAAGCTGGTTAATTAAAGATGGGTGGGAGCCCGTTCCGTGAGGCTACCCGGGTGAAGCAGGGCCCCTCCCTGGGTGAAGCCGGTTGGAGTGTGTCATTAGCTTCGGTAGAGCACTCTGACCAAGTCACTGCAGATCCTGCGGCTAAATGCTGGACTGAGACATGATAACACACCACTCTTGTCAAAATACAAGTGCAATATCTTTCAAGACAAGCACTCCGCCATGATGTTGTGCACAACCAGTTCACTAAACTGTTTAGACACCACGCAATAGGTATGAGGCACTGCATAAACCTAATTACAATACAATGCAGAGTATAGTTAATATATCCAAATCACGTGTGAATTGCAGAATCAGATGAAAGCTATCCCTAAATTTTACGCAGCAGTGGCACCAACCAGGCCCCAAGCCAGTGATAACCTCTTTCTCCTTACATTTACATTCTTAGCTTCTGAAAAACACTTTCCCATATTTGGAGTTTATTTTAAATTTAAAAAAAGAGTGTTTGCTCTTTATTTGTTTAAAGTCTTTGCTTTTACCTTATATATTTGCAGAGATAAGGTGGATATGATTCAATGAAAGAAAGTAGACAAGTGTAAGGTTACATTTTTAAAACCGACCTAGCCACTTTTTTCAGGCTTGCTCAGCACAGGTAAGAACCATCAATGGGAAATTACGGTTGGAATCAGGTGCAGTATTTCTGATACCCCTAGTAAATCACAATTTCACAGGGGGTAATCAGAGGAAAGCTCAGAATACTGCAGTATTTCCACATGTCAAAAATACAGACATCTGTGATATCTATAATTTCGTCTGAGGCAATATTGAAGCAGTAGTCCCATGCCATGTGTGATAGAACCCAAATTCTTTAACTACTTGTGGAAGTAAAATCTTAATATAGGTGTTAACTTGAATGCATTCACTGCACTACTCAATTTAGATTGGCTAACAAATGTATACCTAGAAAACATATTACTTTAAAACCTCTATTATATCATTATTACTGGTCTGCACAAACCTTTTCCAAACTGAAACTTAGCACATCATGTCTGACTTTCCAAATTAATTTACATATTTTCTGAATAAAATATTTCTTCGTAGCCCTAGATCAACATCACACATCATTTCGGGTAAAACCTAAATTAACTAAATCCTCCAGGTTAATAGAAAACACACAAATTATTTTACTCTCAACTTTCAGTGTATTTTATAGTTCATTATCCACATAATCTGACCAATCACGTTCAGTAACTCAATGTTAATACCCACATCTACTAATGTCATCCCAGATGGTTTCTATCAAATTTGGCAAAGATTTATGAAGGTATAAGGAAGCAACTAAGTTTTACTTTTCCTTGAAAATCAATAAACGCGACCTGTAACCAGCAATGTCCAAACATGATGTGATCTTTTCAGAATTCAGCCTGAAAGTCTGGGAGAAGCTTTGGTTCTACCTATTAAATTAACCAAAAGTTTACATTTATGTTACCAGCAAGCCCATTCTGAGCACACAAGATTCCATCAGCCTTTGCCAAAGTTGGTACACAGCTCCTGTATCCATATTTTGAAAGCAGAAGAGAATATTTGACTTACCAGTCCATTGCAGGTACTGATGGCAGCTGGTCCACTTCCAGCATTAGTCTGCCATGCTGTGCCACTCAAGTGGCATAAGGCTGGCGCGTGAGACTTGATTGTCGCAACGCTGTGATTCCCCAATCTCTTTTCCAGAATATAGTTATCCGAAATGAATCTTTGATTTGCTGTCAAATTGAAAAATAGGTAGTTCTCTTTGAATCTAATTTTGTAGTATGCAAATGTGTCCTTTGTACTAACATCTCTTCTTGTCCTCGCATTCACAGAATGATGATGTAAACTGAATGAAACAAATTGCCAAGCGTCATCTACTTTCACAGGGTTAACCACATCGTAGTCTTGCAAAGACTTCAAGAAGGTCTCTGAAAAACAAGCACACAACAAAGTTACATTTTAGCCTAGTCCCTAAATTAATAATTAGTTACAGTCCCTAAAATCGACAGTCTATGAAATGGAGCTGCTCGGTAGGCAAATGATATGTTGAATTCTTTATGGTTGTAGCAAAGCGTGGACCTGGAGTTGAAGTTCTGCAAACACACAACAGGGCTAGTACAAACGTTACTCACTAAAAGTATACATACTAGCTTGTCCTTCATCTTGAATTTACAGCATATGGTTCCCAGATATGTGCAGAAGTTTGGGGTCGTGCAAGTAGTGAAAATGTGTCTTCAGGTACATTATGACATTTTGCCAAGCTCTTTCTCTTCACAATATTAATAATATAAAGTGGATAAAATCGTTTGCCTGCTGACTGTTCTACCATTCAGTAGAACTATAAACTTCAAATGTAACTTTATGAACCAGGCCCACATTATTACATCCTAGCGAATTACCAGCTTGCGTTGCTGCCGAGAAAAACAATCTGCATAGACTTGGCAATGGCCAATGGCCACCAGCACCTCACAGACAAAGAGCACAGTCCTTTTGTACACCTACCCATACACTAACACCACAAAGATGTTTAGTATAGTATAGCACATTATGGAATAGGAGAGGCTCATATAGTATTGTCTAATATAGTATAGAAGGAACTAACTCATGTCACTTTCATTTTAACCAATATGAATCATTACTACACCAGATACTTAACAACTCTCTACTTATCATACACAACCAAACATCCATGCACAGCCAATGGATGGAAATCCTAGACCTATACGAAAGGGGCAGCAAGATTAAGGCAGCCATACAGTGAGCTACTAATAGTAGAAGAAGCTATATGCATGCTGATATCTTAACATATGTGACTATTTTGATGTTAGGTTATTGAGTATTTATAGTAGCATGCACCACTCAGTGGGCTTCTTGGCGCTTGATGGATACCTTTATTTACCTGCAGGGATGGCACCCCAAGTTATTTCTGCATGAGACTCCACCGTTTTGCAGTCACAATATGATCTCTGTATCACAGATGCTTAAACTTTCAACTGTTCATTTCATGCCATCCTCAATGTCAGACAAGACATACGATGTGCTTATCAATGCTCTATGCATGTGAAATGTACTCACTAAGACAGCACTGTGAACTGTTTTTCAAGTGCAGTTTGTGCTTTTGCTGCCTGGCTCTATGATTGCAAGTGAAGCATCTGCTATTATTAGAATATAAGCCTGCCGGCAAAAAGGATTTTGCACTTCAAGTTGACAGCGTAAAACCTGAGTCATTGCAATACAGCAATGCCCTGGCAAAACCTATTAGAACGACAGGAGCATGACGTGGCAAAGCGATGGCGATTTGAAGAGCACGGAAAGGTGCCATCGAGAGGGCGGGAGGGGCAGTCAGAGCAGCAGGGCGGGCGGGGGGCACCCACATCTTTCACGTCAGAGGGGGCCCACAGCTCATCCGCAGCCACGGAAATAAAAAAAAGCAACTTTAAAGTTGCATGGATAGACAGGTCCGCTGAGGCCTGCCTGTTCTAGAATAAGTGTAAAAAAAACACACCAGCAGCAGACATGCAGGTGACGTTGCTGCTGCTGTGCCCTTATATGTGCAGGGGTCGCAGGACTGAGGCCTGCACCCTACTGTACAGTGGTGCCTCCTAGGTGCAGCTAGGCTCCGCCCATCTTCAGCTTTCTATATGATTGACAGCACTTTCTCTAACAGGGAGATTGCAGAGTCTAAATGTTTTCTAAAATAACGTCTCCTATTTTCCTTACAACTAGTTGTGCTCCCTCTGGCTCTCCTTTTCCCAGTTCCTTACTTCATATGTTATTAAGATTTCTTTTTGAATTTCCTTATCTGCTTAATTTTTTCAGGGATATTATACAACACATCATTCTCCACTTGGCACAACCCCACAATGCATAGTTGGCTTCTTCCTGTTCCCAGCGGCGGCTCCTCCGCTATGGCGGAGGAGCGTAGCCCCACCTGCCAGGAGCAAAAAAATAAAACGATAATAAACCCTTGTTTATTATCGTTTTATTTTTTCTCTCGGACCCGAGGTTTGGGGCGGGGCCAGGGTGATGACAGGCTGGTGGAGTGGTTGCACTGCTACTCAGTGCGCATGATGGTTTGGCCAGTCATGTCAGGGCGGCCAAACCATCATGTGCACTGAAGCTCTCTCCAACCCAAGCTGTGTTGTCGGGTTGGAGAGAGCAGGTACAGTCTCCCAGTCTAACTGGGAGTGCAAATCATTGGCGCTCAGGCCAATCCTGATGTTGTTTTCAGTAGCATAAAAACAGCGTCAGGATTTGCCGCAGTGCACTCTGGGAGCTTGTGCCTGCAGAAGAGAGAGGCGAGTTGCGACAGGTAGGTGGTTTTTGACATTTTCTCGTCCATCCATTCCCCCCACGTTCCCCTTCCCCTACACTCCGCCACCCTATCAACTCACCAGCCGCTACTGAGTGCATCCACAGTATTTTAGTATACTGTTACAATCTCGGTAGTCTCCTTAATTTCCATTTTCTTTTGTGAAGCAATGTCTCATTAGGAGTGACTACTGTATGTCCCAATTTAATTTTGAACTTCTTTACTTGTAATAACATCATCCCACTCACACTGAATGGCTTATCAATCCAGATCTATCTATCTATGTTTTTCTCTCATTAATCAGTAGATATATATGTTTTTTTATTTTTCCATTAGCCTTGTGTTGGATAGGACACATGCGTGGATGCGGGTGCATGTGCGTTCATATATGTATGTGCATTTGTGTCTTTGGATTTCACTAACTTTGAACTGCATCGTGTTCCCTTGCCCAAAGCTAGTTTCTAACCTGGGCACAAGTACCCAGTGGATTATTGTGCACCTCGTTGTGATTCTTCTGGTTCTAACTCTTTGGGCATCTATAGGTGTCTTTATAGTGTCACCCAATGTATTAAGGTTTGCCTGCTCTGTGTAATGCCACGTTTATATTTAACCATGCATACAAAACTGCTGGCGGATACATTTCTATTAGGATTTCGTGGCTCATGTTTTTAAGTAATGAAGTTTATGTTAAGAATGCATCTCTGTGAGAAGGTTGTTCTGACCATCTGAGCCGCCCAGATTTTTTGCTTTTTGAGAACCTGATTTCTGAGTTTTTACTGTGGGAGAGCCTCATAAGTTGGGGCTCACCCACGGTAAACTCATGATAAAATGGACTGCATATGGGTTCCACCGGTGTCCGCCTTGTGAGATAAGGCCGCTGCACTGCAGCCAGGGTAAGGGGCACGAGGCTGATTACATGTGGACCCGTGTGAACACGTGTGTGCATCCGTGTAAGGGCTGTGTGGGAGAGATCCCTGTTGTGTGCAGCCCAGGAGCCGGGTACAGATAGAATGGTGTGGAAGGGACTATGCAGAGTTGGGTGGTGACCTGGAATAGGCCTTATAATGTGGGGAGACACATGTAATGGATAGTCAGTGTGCTTTACTGTTTCACTGTAGGAACACTCCATTATTCTCCTATGGAGAAAGAGACCACATGGAGTAGTTTCAGTTCCCTAGGGCCTACAAACTCCAGACATGCACCAACGTACACTGTAAGTTGTGTGAAAAGAACCATTCTGCTATGTCCAAAGCCATATCTGTACTGCTTACGGGTCATCCAGAAATGTTATATTCCTCCGACTCAGCACAGAACCAGAGCCTGGCTTTGTGTGACCCTGCCAGGCTGGACTAATTACCTTCCTCCCTAAGCTGTAGCATCAGAGGCCTAGCCCTTCACTGCAAGCATTCCCAAGGGCGAAGGTCTTCTCTCCAAGAGGGAGAGATGGGGTGAAGCTGCAGGGCATCAATCAGCAGTTGTCACCCGGTGCCAGGCACCAGGCCTACTCCGGGCCCAGGCCATGAAGTCAGCCAGTGGGGGAAGGAGGCATATTGCATAGAACCCTGGACCACGCCATCTTGAAGTATCCCAGAGGCCTGTGCAGGAAGGAGGGATCAGGGGCAGAGAGGTGATGTGTCGCTGCAGGATAGGGCAGAAGTGCCTTCATGCTAACCACCTCCAATTTCTCTTAAAAGGTCTTGCACAGGAAGAGAAGCTCTCTCTGGGGTGTGATCTTGCTGAGGAAGACTGGTGCTGGAACCTGGCGCCATGGGCATTTGGAAGGAGGAACCCCCTGACTGCCCCAGGACTCTTGACTGTGCCTTTGAGGGAGTCCAGGGACAGTGAGAGGAAGCCTGGGCCTCTGCGCAAGGAGAAGAGAGGCCCAGAAGGAGAGCCAGGTGAAAGTCTGGCGCAAGGAGCCAGTAAAGACAGCTCTTTGCTGAGTTCACCCTCTTGGAGGCCAGGAGGGCAGCGAAAAGTGCTCCAGGTGGCTAGGGCTGGCCACCAGGAGCGAGAAGAGGCCAAGATTGTCGAAACCGAGATAGGCCCCCAAGAAGGTAGAGGACCTTTGACCTTTCCTGTGCCCGACAACGAAGCGCGTGGGGCTCCGCCGCCAGTCTTTAAGCGCCCCCAGCGTGGGTCAGGTCCTGGGGGCTGCCCCCCAGAAGAGGTGATATCGGGGAGCGCCGTCGTGCCCCCGTGAAGGTGTCTACGGGGCCCAGGATCATAACCCTGGGCCTCTGCGAAGTACAGGCGGGGAGCGCCAGTGCGCCCCCATGAAATGGCCCCAGGGGCCCAGAAGCCCACCCTAGGCCCCGCAGAAGAAGAAGTCGGGGAGCAACATCACACGCCCCGTGAAGGTGGGTGGGGCCCAGGACCTCTTCCCTGGGCCCCGGATGCCAGAGAAAGGAGGGGGGAGTGCTGTCGCACTCCCACACAGCAGGAGGAAGGAGGGGGAGTGCCTTTGTACTCTCCCGAGGCCCCACCCGGCCGGCTCAAGAGTCCGTGTCTGCCCATGGGAGTGGGCAGACCAGAATGAAAGGCCATCTCCTGCTGCAGCACACAAGGGTGCTGGCCAGGCGGGGAGCAGGCAGGAGCAGCCGGGGTGGGCTCGCGAGCTGCTCTCCACCTTACCTGGATGCGTGGTGCGGGTTGGGACAGGGCCCAGAGAAGATGTGTTGCGGTTTGAGGCCGCCAATGGAGGCAGCTCAGCTCTCCCCGGAGCAGCGGAAGAGCCGCTGCTCACCTATGGACACTCCGGTGGAAGAGCGCCCCATAATGCCTTCCAGGGCCTAGATAGGCCTGCAAAGAAAACCGGCTTGATTTCAGCATGTGGTGACCCCAGGAAGATGGGATCACCACCATTTGAATACCAGGGTGCAAGGGGAGCTGCAGGAGCAACGCAGACTCCTCCAGCACAAAAGGGGAAAGTCCCCATCCTAAGTCTCTAGTGACTCAAATGAAATAACCCCTCAAGGGTTAAGCCATGTTTTTAAGTCTACCTAATGCTGGAACTTTTGTTCTTCAGCCAGGAGCTGATATTTAGGACTACACTGAGGTGTGAGAGGCTAAACCTGGATTGTCATTGTGGAGACATCCCCTAGGGGTGCAAAGGTGTAATTGCACAGGAGGTGCATTTACGCAATGTTGTTCTTTTTGGGGACTGGAAGTCACATGTGATATCTGAAATAATAAGTAAATTGAAAATATGTTGCCAGGCATCCTAGCCAGGGAGCCTGGTTGTAATTGCATAGCCATGTGATTATAAATGCGACGCCTTTTAGGGGCTGTGATTGACTTGCATTGTTCATGTTACCAGATATGATAAGCACCTGTCATTCCAAGTGATGCTTAGACAAGTTTTCTTGCTACTGCCTCAGTTGAACAACCAGACTGTCAGCCATTGTGATTTAAGTGTGTATACTGTTTGGTCATTATAAAATCCTCTCAGTCAGGGTTATGTGTCACTATGGCAGGTGTTCCCATTATAAATGCTTGTTGAAATAATGGGGTAGACCGCCACTGGGGTGGTGCCAGTGGGAAGAGCCCTCACTCCAGGTTATGGTCAACCTGGTGCATTTGGGGGCAAGATGATGTTCATACATGTGAGTGGTGGTACTAGACCCCCCTTCTGCGGGAGTGGTGCGCAGTGTCAAGAAGTATTTCCAACAGCTTATGTATATTTGTAAATTGATGCATAGTATTGAGTAGTGTGTGAGTAATAAATGTACTCTTCCTTTTTATAAAGGAAAGTACAGACTGGACAATCAATTAATGAGTGTTATTTCTCGTATCTGTAAATGGTGATTACTAGCTGACACCACCTCCCTTGAGTAAGCCTTGGACTGCTCTGCAACACTACCCTCTAAGAGTCAAGCGCTACAATTGGGTGTTTGGTTCCCAGTAAAGGACAAATGTAAACCCTTTATTTGTGCAGGCCTCACAACTAATGCATCGTTTTCCTACAATTTCTATAAATAAAATAACAATCAGAAAGTGGGTTATTAATTTGGGAAGGAAGTACCCTTATAAATTTAATAGACACTCAATTCCTTGATTGATTGATGGCTAGGCCTCAACACAGTTCTAAGAAAAACTGTGTCAACCCCTAGTCGCTGGGGCACAAGCAGCAGGCAATTCTCCCAAAGAAATGCATGGTAAGTTCAAACAGTAGCAATATGTTTAAAGTAATAAAAAAAGAAAACAATATAATTACTTTTAGACCTGGCATCTTTGGAGTGTTTTTCCCCTGTCTTTTTTGCTTCTGACCTTCTGTTTTTGACTGTGTGCTGCATTTCGTTTGTGCTGGTTTTAAAACTCTGGGCACGTTACCACTGCTGATCAGTGCTAAAGTGCAAGTGCTCCCTGTGTAAATTGTGATTATGATTGGTTATCCATTATTGGCATATTTAATTTACTGGTAAGTCCCTAGTAAAGTGCACTGTGTTTGCCCAGGGCCTATAATTCAAATGCTACTGGTGGGCCTGCAGCACTGATTGTGCCACCCACATGAGTAGTCCTGCAAACATGTTTCAGGCCTGCCACTGCAGTGTCTGTGAGTGCAGTTTTAAACTGCCATGTCGACCTGGCAAGTGCACCCACTTGCCAGGCCCAAACTTTCATTTTTACTACATGTAAGACACCCCTAAGGTAAACACAAGGTAGCCCCATGGGCAGGGTGCAGTGTATCTAAAAGGTAGGACATGTACTGGTGTGTTTTACATGTCCTGATAGTGAGATACTGGTTATACATAGGTTATCATTGGAGCTGCATTGTAACCTCTTACAAGTGTAACTTCCAATTGGGAAGAGATAGGTATTTGGAGTTTGGGGTCCCTGAACTCACAATTTAAGCATACATCTTTTACTGAAGTTGTTTTTTTTGATTGCGTGCTTGAAAATGCCACTTTTAGAAAGTAGGTATTTTCTTGTTCTACCATTCTGTGCCTCTGCCTGGCTGTGGAATCCACGTCTGAGGGAGGGTGACAGTTGGGCCGTTTGTGCATTCACTCTAGACAGTCACACAAAAGGAGCTGAGGTGTGCCCTGCGTATCCTGATGGCTCATCACCAGGCTGATCGGTCTTCCTGAGCTAGAGTGGTGGAATGAGTTGTCACTGACACCTGAATAGGGCCGTGCCTGTCCTCACACAAAGCTATCTCCACCCCCTGTAGTGTGTCTGGAGTCAGGTCAGGGAAAGACAGGGTCTTGTGCACTATAAAGACTTTCCTTTGAAGTTTGCCTACTTCAAAGGCAGAAACTGGTATAAGTACTGGAGCTGTGACACCTTAACTTCAGAACACTTCTGGACTAAGAGGACATTCTGCCAGGAAGGAGAGCTGGATCCTGTAGAAGGGGAACTGCCACTCTGCTTGTTGCTTTGTTGTACTCGCCTGCTGCTTGATACTTCTGTCCTGGGAGTGAAAGGGCTGGACTTTGCTTTCTACAACCTGCTTGCCAAGGTTCTCCAAGGGCTTGTGTGTGCTTGCCTCCTGTTAATAAGTCCCAGGGCCATCAAAGACTTCATCACCTCTGCTGGGGGTTCTGATCTGCCAAGTAGTGCCAATTCCAGTTCTGGGCACTTGGAGGTGGCTTTTGCTGCAAAGAACCAAGAAAATCCACGCATCTACCTCCAGTGCCTGTTTGATCCTGATGCAATACCGCCCTGCGGTAGAAAAATTAAAGCATTGCCCAGTGACTGTTTTTTTTTAAAACTCTCCCTTGGCGTCTGTCACTAATAACCCCCGCTCTTACCTGATCCGGCCGTCACTGGGCAGCAAACACAGGGCAGCAAAAGCTCTAGCTACGCCACTTGCATAGCCGCAATGCAGCTGAAGAATCGATGCAACGCCTGCCATGCAGCAGAAAGATCACCGCAGCCCAAGGCCTAAGCACCTTGTCTCCGATGTCCGAGGCGCCCGCTCCGACTCCAATGCAGGCCCTGCTGTGCAGCAGAAGAAATGGAAGCATTACCTGCTCTATGGCTGGAAAATCGATGCAGCGCCTGTTTCGCAGCGTCGACCCAGCACGTCTGGATTTTCAACGCATCGCACCTGTGCACCAAATTCTTCATTGACGTGGCCCAGCAGTAAGGAACCAAGCCAGTGTGTCTGGAGATCGACGCATCACCTCCCCTAACAGTAAGGAACCGGCACACCACCTCCCCTGACAGTAAGGAACTTAGACATCACCTCCCCTGCAATTCAGTAAGGATTCAACGCATCACCTCCCCTGGGTTGTAAAGAACTGACTCCTCGCCTTGCTTTTCTGGTACCTTACCTCCCCTGCGCCTGTTTCCATTTTTGATTTTGACGCATCCCAGGTACTATGTGATAAAAGTGAAGCATTCATAGTTTCCTATGGACTGAACTATTTTGAACCTTTAAAAAGTTATTTATTTACTTGCATATGCTGGATTTTTGTCATTTTGGTCTTGTTTTATTTAGATAAATATTGGCTATTTTATATAAACTGGTGTGGTGTCCTTTTGTAGTGCTTTCACTGTGTTACTGTGTGTGTATGCACAAATGCTTTACACATTGTGTAGGAGAGTAGGATCTGCCTCTTATGTTGCCCCCACTTTTTTTCTGATGTTTACACTGGTTTCTAGCTATAGTCAGGCTGGGACCCTGCCAATCAGGGCCCCAGCCTCTCTGTTCTCTCTAAACGACTTGGAGTGCACTCTAGGTGCACTAGTGATTGGATACTGTGGTACCTTATGAGTCCCTAGTATATGGTACCTTAGGTGCCAAGGGCATAGGTACTTCACAGGCCTACCAGGGGCTGAAGCATGTATTATGCCACCCCTGGGAAGCAGACTAAATCTGACACCACAGGTCTGCTACTGCTGCCTGGGTAAGGTGGTGCATGCACCCCTTACTGTGATATAGGCTACCTATATCACTACATAGATACACACATATAAACCTATAAGTCAATCCTATGGCAGGCCTTATCAATCCTGAAGGCAGAGTGCTTGGTTCCTAAGTGAGAGGGTGCCCCTGCATGAGCAGAGCCCCTCTGCAGCATTCGGAGACCCTTCTCTGATGCTGTTTGTAGTGCAGCCTGACCATATACTCTTAAGTGCATTATAACCTCGCGTTAAATGCTAACTTTGGGATGGCTGCACGGAAACATGTCGTGTTTGGTGTCAATCATCTTGGAATACTACCCCCCCCGCCAGTTCTGGCGGCGGGGGTAGCATTCCACCCTTCTAGAGGGATAGACATGTACCTACTGTGGAAACGCGGCAGAATCCTGAAGAGCCCTGGCATCACAAAATGGATGCCACCAGTCACAGACACTGGGCTGCCCTCCTGCTGATGACCGAAACTCGCAGTGGAGGAAGCCCAACAATAGGTATCCTGTCACAGGAGGGTGTGACCACCTTCCAGACAGGGTTTAGTGTATTGGGGCCGGGTGGGTGCACTCTTAGAATGCTTTGAAGTCCTGCACTGGGGGAGCAGAAGGCTCCTCTGTGCATATGCCAGTTCAAACCAGCTCAGGGGCTACCGAAACTGGACAAAGGGAAGTGGGTGTAGCCACCCACTCCCCTGACCCTCCCATAGGTGGGGTCATAGAGCTAGTCCCTCCCTTTCTTTTAGTATAAGAGGGGGAACCTGTGCATTGCAAACTAGATACCCCTGGACGACGCTCTGAAGAAGAATCCTGGACCTTCGATGTTCCACTACCTCTGGAAGACTGAAGAATCTCCCTTGGAGTCAAGGAGTGACTCCCCTGCTTGGCAGGCACCAAAAACTACAATGACTGTCGCAAACTATGCTGCTCCCGCCAGAGCCCGAGGTCCCTGCAGCCCAAGACGAGGATTTCCTGACTTCTCAAAGGCCATCGTGAGTCCCCAGCGAAGCTGAGGCCAGTGGACCCCACGAGTGACGAGGAACCGCAGTCCCTGGGTACCGTGCACTATTGTCGAGTGCAACCCCTTCACGACATTCTACGAACTTGTGCTTTGGACCACATGTGGTCCCAGCCTCTAGCAGGAATCCCTCCGAAGATCAGAGGCCTACCCTGTCCCGAGTGACCGTGGGCCCCTGTTGAAGGAATCCCCCTGAGGCGTCTTTGCGATCCCTTGCCAGCCGGCTTGTGGGTCCTCAGAAGACTTTTCTAAAGAACCAAAGGGCTCCCCTGGTTGCTCCAGGCCTGCCCTGACTTACCCTCGCTGGGTGAGTTCCCCAGACCTTGCTGGTCTGCACCATTGACTTTTTATGCTTTCCACGAGACTTGCTGCTACCAAGGCTTGTTGGCTCCAATCGGGTTACCGACACCGCAGTCAGCTGCAGACTTCGTGGGACACGCCGAATCCAGCTCCTGGTTGTCGTCGACGCCTCCTGGACCTCGTGGCCGAAGAGTCAAGACACCAGTGAACAACCTGAATCTGTCGACGACGGTGGGCATTCATCTTCCTTGCCCCGGGTCACTGCCCAGTGACTTTGAACACTGTCCCCTCTGCTTTCAGGTTTTCCTTCTTCCGAATCCAGGCTTGGATTCCACCGGACACTTCTTCGGACTTCACAAGCAGCAAGTCTTCATTGGCTCCCATTGAAAACGACGCCGCGACCCGACACCAAAGGACACCTATGCACCCGGCTTCCCTGGGTGAGGTAACTCCAGCACTACCATGCTCCTGTGGGTGTTGGCCCTAGAACTACTTACCCTGTAAGTGACTTGCTTGTAGCTACTCCCGAAGTGCCCTTAACCTCTTAATTTCTAACCGCGACTTGCCCCATTGAAGTCTACGGCGATCCGCGCCTGTGTTCACGCACTGCACGCGTCCCCCGTGGGTCCTTTACTTACCTGCCTTGGGTGGTTTCGTGAGGCCCCAACACTTCTGAAGGCCCTGGGCCTTGTCTCTTTGCAAGTCGTTGTTCTTAAGTCTCTTTCTTAGTATATGGTCTGGTACGCCCCTAGGGCCCCAGCCATATTGTGCTTAATTTATTGTGAAACGTTGATTTGTGCATATGTTCCTGACTTCTAATCTCATAAAGATATTAGTAGAGAGTTGTTTAGTAATAAATACATATATATTTGATATATATACCTGTGTGGTGTCTTTTCATTTGGTGATTCAAGAGATTGTGTGGTAAAACAAGCTGCTTTACATTCCTCCAAGACTTAGCCTGAAGGCTGCTCTCCACAGCTACCACTAGGATAGCTTTCTATAAAGGTTGTCTTAAACCTACCTACCATAAGAGTCGAATTGTACTGGTGCAAGGTGTCCACTTTAATTAGTGAACAGCATATACCAGGCCAACTTCTCACACATTGCCTCTGAGATAAGCCTGACTGCTTGTGCCAAGCTACCAAGGGGGTGAGCAGGGGTTATCTTGGGTGTGTAACTCCCTTACCCTGATTAGAATAAGGGTCCCTACTTGGACAGGGTGGAAGCCACTGCCCACTAGAGACCCCCATTTCTAACAATTACCATAGCAAATTAGTAAAATAGAGAACAGTTTAATATGGATAAAGACCAAAAAGATCAAAATTGGATACAGAACAGGAGATATGAATTTGTAAATCTTTAAGGAAAAGAGAGCCTGGAAAATGAAAAACACCAATCAAAACTTGCATTTGTTCATGATGGACCAAAGACAGCTACAGTAAGCATGATACAGAAGTAAAAGATTCTTACCTTTGGGACTTTGTCTGCTTTTTAGAGCTCAAAGTCTTCCAGAGGAGAAAGGTCAGAAGCTGAAGCCAGGGAAGGTCCCTCAATGTGAGAGACGTAATGGTTGAGCTCCCAGTGAAGCTGTTGGTAATGGCATAAAAGGTTTTGAGCACAACAAAGCTGGATTTTGCATCCACTGAGGTTGCTTCAAGACCATACCACAGTCCCTGCTTTAACCTTTGGATTTAGTCAGGGTTTTGGTTCTCAAAATCCCCCAGTGGGGAAAGGCATGAAGCTGTAGCCAGGCAGGGCTCCATAAGCATAAGGCCGGATACCTTTACTACGAGGTTCTGCTGCACCAGTTTTCAGTGATGCAAAAAGCTCTGGTTGTGGCAACCAGTTTTTCTTTGCCTGCTGAAGGTGTGCTCTCTTTGTGGAAGCTTCAGCATCTTGTCTTGGTCCTCCAGAGGGGCAAAAAATTACTAAGGGCCTTAGAGCTTGATGGAGCACCTGCACAGCTGTAAATCAGTGGTGCTTCTGCCCCAATAAAGTTGTGGTCCTCTCCTCTATTTAGAGTCAGTTGAAGTACCATGTTTACACCAACAGAGCCTCCATTGGCTCCACCAGTGCAAATCTATGGCCCGGTGGCCTATCTGCAAAGGAGCAGACAGGTCCCAGTGACGCTCAACCCTCCATACAGATGATGGTCACTCATTTTCATGCAATTAAAGACAGACTAGGATACGGAAAATGCACAATGACATCCAAGCACAGAGATAAAGCACCTAGCATGTGGTGCCATATGTATTTTCTTTAGCGAAAACAAACTTCATGTTTGGGAGTTTGTTTTTTCTAAGTAAAATGATTGCAGAGCCAGCACTTTTAACATGGTGCTAGCTCTCCAAATCTGCATTGTTGTGAAGGAAGTTGCTGCTGTGGAGGTTCCCTTCACATGGTAGGGTGGAGGATCAATCAGGGGGCTAGAGGTCATATCTCACCCCATCCCCCATTTGTCCACACACGTGTACTGTCAGCCAAGGTCTTAATGAGTCTTAAGCTGCATTTTTATTAAGTACTTGGAAATGTACTCCTCGTCACTCCTGTAGCCAGCAGATCCTCAGGGAATGCTTCTAGGGCATCAGATGTCTGTCTTTCAGGGCTCTTGAAGGGTCCATGCCTCAGTGGTTCATCTGGGCCTTCTTAGAGTCAGATTTGCTTCTGCTTTCTGTATCCCTGTAGCAGGGAAAAGAGGCCATTCATGCAACTCTTGGGGAGCAGTTCCAGTCTGTGTGTGCTTTCAGTAGTCCTCAAGTCTTCTTTCTTCCTATTTTAGGCACAGTCTTCTTCTTAGATGTTCTCTCCCAGGTCCAGGAATGTTCTGAGAAGGTGCTGGTGGTTGCCACCATTATCCTGTGCACTAGTCAGTAATTGGAGAATGTCCTACTCCTACCTGTTAGTTTCTCTCAGAATCCCTACCTCTTTTTCCTCTCTTTGTTTACTGCATTCTTTCCCAGAGTTCTTCGAATGAAGATAACTTTCTAAAGTCGCTTTTTCACAATCTTTTTCATGATTTTAAATATCTAGTTTTACCATTAAATTATATTTTTGAAACTAAGCAAAAAATACCATGTAATCATTTATCTAGTATTTAGAGCTAGAGAAAAGGACTAATTTCCCACCATGTATTTGGACAGGAATCCATCACTGGATTTCCCAACATCCATCTGCATAGGAAATGACATCACTGGATCTCCCATCATCCATCTGCAGAGGGCATTACATCACTGGTTCTCCGGCAAAACTATCTTCACTTAAGGGAGGCTGCAGCATGGACAAATTACTGGTGTGCCAAAGGCAAGCCTGTCTGTGCAGTGCCAGGACCCCTGGTCCTCCAACCACCAACCCCCTCCTCGCTACTCCACCATGACCTTCTGTGCCCTAAACCCCTATAGCATCTCCCAGAGCTGCTGCCATGCCTCACCACCAAACACTGAAAGTGCATTCTCCTTCGCCACCTTCCATTTCACATTCACCCTCCCGCACCCACCTCACTCCCCCCACACACCTCACACATCAAACACACTCAACCACACACACCCGACCCCCACTACATCACACCCCTCCCTGTCCTACATACTCAACACTCGCTCCCTCAAGAAATACGCCACCAAAATTTGAGATCTGCTATACGACCACTCACCTGACCTGCTCTCACTGACCAAAACCTGGCTGACTCCTTGTTGGCCTCTGCCATTGCCACTGCAATACCCCATATACAAGATTGCAAGACAGGACAAACAGGCCTGGAAGCTAAATCATTACCTTCAAATAAGCTATCCAATGATCCACTACCTCGGAAAGCACTACCAGCAACATGGAACACTTGACCTTCCAACTCACCATGAACTATACCCCGAGAGGCACCCTTGTCTACCACCCTCCCGGACATGCCAACTCCAGCAGCACCATTGCAGACTTCGTTGCCCAACTGATTCTTGACTCCAGCACCTTAAACCTCATCAGGGACCTCAACTACCACTCGTAGGACCTCACTGACCCCAACACGGCCAATCTCCTCAATGACCTGTCCAACCTTGTACTCACCCAGTGCATAGAAGGCCCAAAATATGCCATCAGACATTAACTTGACCCCATCTTCAACGGCTTCAGCAACATCAAAGTAGACAAGCCCACACTAATCACTTTGTCCGACCACACCCTCATCAACTTCAGCATACCCATCCCACACCACCGCAGAAACACCATTGCCAAATCTTCACGAGGGGACTGGAACAAGATCTCAGAAGCATTCTGGTGTTCTAAAGTCCTACACCACTAGCCACGACACAACAACAACAATCTCCCCGAATTGATCTCCAACTTCAACACCTGGATCACTGCCTTGTAGAACCCTGGCATATCTCAAAGCCAACAAACCCACAAGAACCATACCTCAAGCACATGGTACATGGAGGAGCTCGAGCTCACCAAACACCACTTCAAGAACCCTGAAAAAAGATGGAGACAAAGTCAGGACAATACTGACAAGGGCACCGACAAATCCGCCCTCAGACGCTGCCATCAGCAAATCAGAGCCACCAAACACACTACACTCACCATATGCATAGAAACCAGCACCAAGGATATCTTTGCCATCGTGAAATACTTCTACCTCTCTGGCAGCAGGGTGAACCAGCGTAACCCCCTCTCAATACTCCTGCACCCAGCTGCCCCTATCCTACGGCAACAAGATCACCAGCAACTACAACAACTTTGAGCCTCAACCGGACCCTTTAACCCTCACAGCCCTCCTGCCCATCTTAACCAACACTCAGTGGACCACCCTGACCACCTGACCCACCACCACCACTCAAGAAACCACAACAACAACCATGCAGCCCATACACTGTGGAGCACCCTAGGTCTCTTGCCCTCACAACATCTTCAACAAAGGAGTGTGCCCCATCAGCACAGCCCTTGCCCCAATCCTGAATGATTCAATTATCTCAGCCAACTACCTGGATAACAGGAAACACGCCACCTTTACTCTCCCTCCTCAAGAAACCCTCAGCAGGCCCAAAGTCACTTCTCAACCACCAACCTATCACCTGGTTACCCTAACTGACAAAAGTCATAGAAAAGATGATAAACAAATGCCAAGCCAACCACCTTAAGGACAGCCACCTCCTCAACACCATCCAATCCATATTCAGGTCCAACCACAATACAGAGACTACCCTCATCGCCACCACGGATGACATCCAGATGATCATGGTGACGCCGTGGCCCTCTTCCTAATGGACATTTCTGCAGCTTCTACAGTCTCCCACCCCATCCATATTCAATGACTGCATGATACCAACATCCAAGGACTTGCACTTCACGGGATTTGCTCCTTCCTGACAAGCTGCCCTCATGTGGTCAACATCATCTGCAGAGTTCCGGAACAATCCTCACTCAGTCCCACTCTGTTCAATGCCTACATGATTCCACTCACCAGCATCATCCATACCCACAGAATCAACATTATATCCTATGCTGATGACACCCAGCTCATACTCTCCCTCTCCTACAGGACCCCAAACACTTGGATCAATTTCTCCACCTGCACGACTGAAGTCGCCAGATGTATGAATACCAACTACCTCGAGTTCAACACAGATAAGACAGAAGTTATAGGTTTTGGCAAAGACACCTTGTTCTGGGACTCCACTTTGTGGCCTGCCAAGCTCTGACCCACACCCCTCTCGGCAACCCACGTAAAGAACCTTGGAATAGAAATCAACAACCAACTCACCATGACTGGGATAGGTGAACAAAGTCTCTATTTCCTGCTTCCACACACTCAAGATGCTCAAGAAGATCTTCAAACTGCTCACCTTCAACACTTGCAGAATCATCACAGAAGCCCTCATCACCAGCAAGATGGACTCAACAATGCACTCTGTGATGGAATCAATGCTCAACTGACCAGAAGAACCCAGACAATACAAAACCCAGTGGCCACACTCACCTTCAACCTCCCACCCTGCGCTCATATCTCCCTGCATCTCAAAGAGCTCTACTGGCTACCAAAACACAAACAAGCACTCTTCAAATTCCTCACACACATACAAAGCCTTACACAACATTGGCCCCACATACCTCAACAACCACATAAGCTACCATACACCTCTGCTCAGCCAGACTCCTACTCCAACACAACCCCTGCATACGCAGAACCAGATAAGTCTGGAATGACCTGCTCCTCCGCATCAGAGCCTCCTCCTCAGTTTTTGAATTCCACAAGAATCTGAAGATTTGGATCTGTGTCTAGCCTGACCCTGGTCTTGGTCCATACAGCTCCTGCTTCAGTGCCATAATACCCTCTTGGTGAGTTTCACGCTACAGAAATTCATATAACATAACAGTAAAGTGATTTCATTTATGTCTATGACTGTTCCAAGACAATGTAGCTTTAGCTGCACAGTAAAAACAGGTTTTGGGTAATTGTTCACTTCAAAGGTATAGTATTCCTACTAAGTAGTATAGTAAATTTGTAGGTATGAAGCACCTATCCAAATGCACTTACAAGGCACACTTCAGATGTGAGTTAGTTAATACATAAAATTAGGTATTTCTACCTGGTCAAATCATTTTTCCCTGTCATGCGTCACTGCAGTGCATATAAACTGCCACCCAGCAGAGTAAAATTATGCTACCTGAAACCATATATTTTGTGATATAAGGGAGCTGCAATGTGTATTTACACTACTTGCATATAGCGTTTAACTTCCATGTCACAGCACAATATTTGCTCCGACTTAATAGCCTTACTGGAAAGTCCATAGTTCATCAGAAAAACCCCAGAAAAAGCAATTTCTACACACAAATCTTTAGAGGATGAAGGGTGATTTCTGAATTACGATAGTTTTAGTTTTAAATCCTAATGCAGCAACTTGGGACAACACATGACACAAGTTGAGGTAGTGTTAAATCTGGATTCAATGTCATGGTGACAATGACTTGCAAACAGCTGAAATTAAGTCTAGAATTTTTGAATCTCTGGCTCCATGATGAAGAAGCATCCAACAGGAAGTAATCAAAACAAGTCTGGGTTCAATTCTATGGCACTACAGATTGCAAAAATTTTGAAGTCGGAGCAAATAACGCCTGGTCTAAAGCTCCAGCTTAGAAATGTCAAACAGAAGACTCAAGATTGTTGAGATAGTAGGTGCGATGTTGGTGTGAAATCTCTGACCAGATGAACTAGCTATTGTGATCCACCAGCTAGAAGGTGGGTGTAATTGTAATCATTTTACTACATAATGAAATCAGGAGAAAAAGTCCCATACAGTCTCTAGGGGAACAAAGATCAATGACACAAAGGGTATGTGATAAAACAAGCATACTTGGGGCAGTTGTGTTGGAATCCAGTGTTTCTGAATGGGAAAGCTTCACCCATGTAACGTGGCATGCTTCATCATAGGCTTCCTCACCCGTCCCTGATAAGAGAATACTACCAGGGCAGACTCAACCTCCTGAAATGATGGATTTCTTGATAAGAAATGTTCTTCTGGATACTTCAGGAATCCAGATATCAAACGTAAAAATACCTTAGGGTAAACTTGAAGGATGTCCCTTTATTTTTAGGTACCCTAGGTATGATTAGAAGTATTATGGGGATATTATAGGTACTATGGCCTTAACATCCACTATTTTGCCAACATGTTTCTGCCCAAATCATTGCCTACGTGGAGGTCAAGGACATTCATTTGGGCTGGGGATCCCCATCTACATATACAAAACAATGTAATGCAGGTGAGATTGGGATTTCATACGATCGCTTCAAGAATTGTATATACCCTACCGAGGGCAGTGTTTAACATCATGGTCTACTCTCAACATTAGCGGCTCCTGTAGTCACACAGTTGTGAAGAAATCACCAGTAAGGTACCTATTTGTCCCAAACTTCGTCATCACTCGGTCATTGTAATCATTCCTCAGCTTAACGTGGATGTTGGGGATGGTATGAACATTAAAAAAAGTGAAAGCAATTCGATAAGCACCAAGTTGTTTTGTAGAGCTTCAAGACTGTTTCTAACAAACACAATATCCTTTGTGCAGGTTTCTGTGGCTAGCACTTTCTCTATATTAAGGACCTTTGTGTCTTCTTAGCTACAATCTTCTTGAAATGGGATCTGCTAAAAGGAAGTCTACCCAACAAAAAAAGATCAAAATAATACTATAGACCAAACCAGATAACTGCCTTCCTTAGTCTTAAAACAACATTTGCACAAGGATTGTGGAATACGAACACAATGTTCCAATCTTTACCTTGGAAGACAGTAGAAAGTCTTCTTGCAGCATGCATATAATCTCCTTTTCTGAAATTAAGTACTTACGTTCTGGTGGGCTAATTTCAGGTCTTTAAAAAGGCAATTAGCATGACATTTTGGGTACCCTTAAACCAATAATTTTTAAATCAATTTCATAAAGTTTCTTTGCTTATTGGCATAAAACTCCCCTGAGTCCTTTATGTTTTAAAATCTAAGCTGGCAAAATATAAAGAACAGTCTAACAAACTCTTCCTGTTCTCTCACCTCCTTCCTCTACCAGGCAGGTCATCCCAGTCTACATAAAAGGATTCTGCCTCCATCTGCCAGCACACTGCTAGAAACCACGAGGCAGAAGAGACTTTGTATCTCTCTCTGGAATATTTGTCATCTGCTCTATTCACTATTAAAAGCCATGACAGTGTGCTCAGACCCCTTCCTCTTTCTGTTTATTGTGTGAGTGTTAGTTGAAGCTTGGGAAGTAGCAGTGCTTAATTTGAGCCGGTGGTTGCTGGTGGGGGCCACTGCTGCTTATTTTTCTGCATCAGATATTTAGTGAGTACAAGATAATGAAAAACACAACGATTGGAAAGATAGAGGAAGAGAAAGGCAGCAAAACCATCGCAAAAGGAGAAAGCAGGAACCTACAAGAGTGAAAAAAGGGGTGAGGAATGTCTGGTAATGGATTAAAGACTACCAGCCTTGGCATTCTGCACACCGTCATGTAATTGCACCGGCCTCCGCCGTCTGAGCAGAGCTTCAGGCACCGGCACTCGTTCTTTCACAAATTAAGCACTGGGAAGTAGATGTCTTTCAGGCAGGCTGTTAAATGGCTTCTATTAAATTATGTGTTATAATGAATAAGTTCAGTAGCCGAGATGTAGATTAAAGATGAAGGTTTATTGTTCTTGGTTCTTAGGATGGTCTTGTAGTAGATCTGTATTTAGCCCCACCAGGAGCAGCCTCCCTGCTGCTCAGCCCACACTCCAACTGACACTCCACCTCAGGCATCCTCACATTCCATTACATCACCATGCACACAAACATTCTACACAGCACATTCACACTAGCTGAGCTGCAGGGGCAGAGAAACAGGAAAGATGCATTATACCATAAACCAGGTATAACATTATGTTTCTCATTAGGTCACACAAATTGAATTTCACATACAATATCATGTATCTCAAAATTTGCAAATTAAAATAGGGAATTCAAAATTAATAATTATCTAAAGTGTTTTGGGCTGAATATCATTTCACAGTAATGTAATCACCAACATGTATTTGGAGCTCCTGGGAGACCTTCTAGCTAGCAACACCAATCTACATCAATACAAAGATAACTTGAAGCTGCACCAGAAAGCATCATTAGACCACATCATCCACTAACTCAAGGTCTGCATCACCATCATTCCAATACGGATGTCCAAATCTTATCTCAGGGTGAATCCCAAAAGACAGAATTAACTGTCATCAACAATGATGGTGAACAACAAGTAGTGTAAGAATCTCTCTCAAAAATAAATCTGTTCACCTTGGCAGAAAGCACTAACTTTGCACTGCAGAGCCAATGAAGTGATGAATGCTTTCACACCTGTATGTATTCAAAGCCAACTATACACAATACCAATATCTTGGTTCACCAAAGACTTGGAGAAAGGGGAATGGGATAAGAGAGGAAACAGGGAAATCATATCTTTCCACTCTGGCTCAGCGATAGACACTGACATCTAAGCAGTAGATCTCTAAAGTCAAAAGGACTATCTTTAGTACCTGATCACTAAATTAAACCATCTAAAGAAATAGTATACCTTAAGAATGTCTCCATGTCTTGGACTCCCTATTAATGGGATGCTGATATTACTGAAACTGGAACATGAAGAATTATCTTTTAACTGATATCAGTCAAGTATTGGACCAACACTCACTCTCTTTAGTGGGAAGGTACCTACTTTCTGTTTTGCTAGTACACTCACTGGTGCAGATATACTCTCAAGTTTGTTTTTCATAAGCTGAAGCATAGCATGTATTTGTCAGACTTATATAGTTTGAACTGATACCACTTAATGACTTCCTTACACATCCAACACTAAATTAACTCCAATATGTGCATCATGTATATAGCAATAATCTTCAAAGGTTAAGAGGATCAGATCACCTCTGTTTCCTCACAAAATTAGGATCTAAAAATGTGCAACAAAAATACATTTCTATATTCCTCTAAGGAAACTCGTAATCAATTATTTAAACTATTTAACTTGGTCTCGCCGTTGACTCTGATTACAAAGTTGTTTTTAAGGAAAAAACAAACACGCTTCAAGTTTTTCACAATTTTTGATATCAAGGTCCTAGCAGCAGCAACAAAGCTTCTTGATTGCCTATCACAGACACTGCGAATCGCGTGGATACTTATACCCAACGACATCAGAGTTGCCGCTGCCATTGCTAAGCAACATGAGAGTTCAGTAGACCCATGAGAACTGTTTTGTGAGTTCAGATACAAATGTGTAGTGCATCCTGCAGAGATGCCAAGCAACTCAACGAGTGGTGCCGAGGCTCCACCACCACTTCCACATTTAGCTCACTACAAAACCCTATACAGACACTGGTTTTAGGTCATCTTGATGAAAGTAATACCTTGCTGGCATGCATGCAAGGGACCTACCAACTGTGCAAAGCTGCCCATCTCATTTAAGGCCTTCAGAATTACATTATCACTCCAGCAGTCAAAGAACTCCATTGGCTTCCACTGACTCTACACAAATCATTCAAAACCTGCTGCATCATCTCAGCCCATCAGACCTTGCAACCTAGATCCGGATCTCAGGTGAAACAGGCACTGCATGCAGCCGTTGCATGATCATCCGCAGGCTCGAAGCAAGGAAATGGAGGAAGAAAGTGACACAATGGGGAAACATCTCAGATAGACATTTTGGTCATAATGGGAGAGCGAAAGAGAGAGCACGCGCAGTGGTGCATCCGCGGGACTGTGTTTATTTGGTTGTGTCTCTCCTCTAACACCCCACATGACCCATTTTCCCTGTTCCCTTTTCCCATATCTCCCTTTCCAGCCTTCCATCTATCCTCTTTCCTGTTTTTTTAAAAATTCCTTTTGACCTTTGGGGGTGCGGGGTGGGGGATTTAGATGTTTCCCTTTCATTGTGGCGATCATGCCTATCATAAACACATGGAGGTTTGAATATATGGGACTCTGAGCCCACAGACACCTTCATGCGTTCTTTAATATTTAGGTGACGCTCATCAACCTATTACATGGGGTCCTTTCTTTACAATTATTATTAAGATCAAACGCTTGAATCCTAAAAAGCTGTGGAACCTTCGCGCTTTCAGTCTTAGCTGAGTGAATCAGTGCTGCCCTCTCGTAGCCTCGTCCGTGACGCGCAGTCAGTCGTCTATGCATTTCACAACTGGCCGAGTGTTTTATTGCTGTTCGCTTTGGTAAGGGCTCCGCGGGGGCAGGAAGGACCGCTCTGCGGGGGCAGAGTTGGCGCTATGGTTGCCTGCAGCACACAATTGCTTGGATTACTTGCGAAGCGTTCGTTTACAATTCCACTTCGTCACAGAGAACTCTCCTGGCTTCTGGATACTGCAGTTCAAGAAGACAACTGGAAACCAATGTAACTCCAGGCAATCAATACCTTGACGAGCCGTATTAGAAGGAAACTAGCAGGGCGCGGTGTGTCGCCTGGAGTTCATTTTAAAGCGTGAATTAGGCCTCTGACGCAGAGCCGGACTGGTTTTGGACCGGTGGGGGCCGTTTTTGCTCTGACGCAGTAGCGTAGCAAGGATGCCCTGGGCCCTGGGGCATGCAAGGAAAATTACTCATTTGACTGCTGTTGTGGTAGTAAAATTAAATACCGCAGTTATCGGGATCATAAGGGCCCTCAGGGCTCTCTGCCCCGGTGCCACTGAACCTGCTTCTCCAATGGTAGCCCCCGCCCTGCTCTGACATTCACGATGTTGCTGAGTGCTTTGTATTCAAATATGAATACTGTTGCAAACGTCTTTCAGGCCTTGGGTGCTGCCTTACCCAGGGCTTTAAGTGGGCCGGGTCTGTCCGGGTCTCAGCACCAGCAGTTTTTTTGGGGGGGCCTCGAAACGGGTCTCTATCGGGCTCTATTTTCGGGCCTGGAAAAGGTAGTCCTTTTTCTTTTTTTTTTTTCCTGGACTGCAGTGAGAGCTCAGTTTCCTCACTGAGTAGTGGAGGGCACGACGGCATGACGTCATGCCAGGTGAGCGTTGTTGGAGGAAGGGAAATCCTTTAAGAGAGCCATTTTCTCTCAGGATTTCCCTTCTCTTTTTTCAGCGCAGGAGCAACGTCGTCGTGGTGCCAGCGTGGGATGATGAAAAACTGAAGAGGCAGACGACCACAGGCAGCCTGCTCCAGCACAACGGACGCCGTGTTTTGAATCGGAGGGGTCGGGGAAATTGGTTTCAGCATTATTCACCTGTGGAGCCGCATCTTGATAGGTAAGTGCATTGGGTTATCCCCACAGTTTGATTACGGTCGCTTTTTAGGTCGAGCATGTATAACGTGTTGTAGCCCGGATGCTTTGCAGCAGGCATGGGTGCCACGTTGAGGTAGGCTACAGAGGCGTTCAGACGGGGGTGGTGGCAGCTGCTTTGGCCTGCTTGCCTCCCAAGCGAAAGCGAGGGCGAAGATATTAGTGCCAGTGGGGGGGGGGGAGGCTAGACACGGAAAGCACTTGGGGTAGGCCCTCCAGGCTGAAATGCCCCAAAACATGGTTCTAGCGGGTAAGAAGAGGGCTTGTAAAACAGGAGGCCCCCTGGTGGAAAGTTTGCTGGATGGGAGAGGGGGCCAGAGACTGAGTTCTGCAGAGTGTGTGCTTAGCTCGGGGGACCAAAGGGCATCTGAGGCAAGAGTGGTTGATTTCAGAGGGCCTTGTGAGCACAGGAGTAGCGCGCGAGCCCCAGACTTTAGAGACGTGGGCGGCAGAGGTCATGGGAGAGTCGGATAGGCCATGCCCCTACTCGGATAGGCCACACCCCTTTAAGAGATTTGCCACGCCCCTTTTAGAGCACCCCCAGTTTTTTTCCCCCACTTAAAGCCCTGGCCTTACCAACGTGCGAGCGCAAGTAAAAAGGGTCGCAGACTTCGGTAGGGAAATACAACAATAAATAGGGCGCAGTGGCCCCCTCAGGCATCTGGCCCCGGTGCCACTGCACCTTATGCACAATTGTCAGCCAGCCACTGCTTACCAAAAGGCAAATGGGGCTTCCAGGCGGGCTTGTTGAGATTCTAATTTAGCATGTTGACAGAACGGGATGTGGCTGACTGGTTGGATGAGAAAGAACGTTACTTGAAAGCCACTGACGTCTCTGAAATTATAGCCCTCTGCACCAATAACTCTGAAGGTGTTTGAAGACTGATGGAGCAGAGAAAATAAAAAAAAATTTTTTAACCCCTAACAAATTTTATAAATAATTAATAAAAATGTTCGTTTAAATGTATTAATCAACAATGTACGTGAGGGAAGGGTAACATGCAAGTATATGTGCTGAATAATCTATTAACAAATGTCTGCATGTCTAATTATAACATAAAATAATTGCGTACTAAATAAATAATAAATGCATGATTTGTGCTTCATAGAATATAAACGTGACGTTGCAAAAAACAATAGTGATGGTAAGTAAGGAACAGCTTAAATGTTGCTTTCTGCTAGGTAATAACTAATTGGGGTACGTAGATGACGTGAGGGAAACGAAAAGGCTATGTTTCTCTATTTTAATTATGTTTTGTTTATTTTTAAATAGTGCTTCTAAGTATAAACGAGTGGCGATATCAAATGGCTGCCGGTTATTAGAGTGCGCATGTGCTGGGAAACGCGTGACAAGGGAGAAAAGGTTGGAGAAAGGCTAACCACGTGATGATGCTGAGAGGCTAAGATGCAAGAATGGTCAAGGCTGATGTGACCTAATTGAACTGATAGTGTGCCGTGGTGATCAGCAAAGAACCGTGGGAAACCGTTTTAAGAGAAAGGACAATGCCTGCAGAGTTCTCGAATGTATCGAAAGAAGTTACAAATGTACTGATCGAAGCGGATGGAAACATGTCTTGAACTGTGAGAAAGGAAATGAACATATACATTCCAAAAGAACAAGTTGGATCCGGGAGAACTTGATTAAGAATGAATAGATGAAATGAGTGAACCAATGAAAGAAAAGCGCGTTATTAATGTTGCAACAATTTAGTTAGCAAAGTTAGAATTAGGGTATAAGAAGGCCTACTCTTAGTGGGAGGGGTAGTCGCAGTCAGAGTCGGTGTTGGAGTTGGTGGCTTCCAGTGCTTGGTGATCCAGATCGATCCATATTACTGAGCGGGAGATGCTGAAAGACTGTTAGATGGGACGGGTTGCGGTAGCTGATGCTGACGAGCTGAAGTTTCTGTTGCTGTCTTATTTTTCCAGTTGAGTATGAGAATCAGGTTATTTTTAATTCTTAAACTTAGGTTAGAAATCATTAGGCTAAATTAGGAAGGTAGGCAGGTAATTAGGGTTTTGCTTCATGACAAAATTTCCTTTCTGCAATAAAATTGATTATGCTTAATAAATATTTGAATTAATAATGAATGAATAATTGAATAAAAAGTCTAAATTCTTTCTAATGCTTTTAAAATTATATAAAATTTAAGATTCTTTAAATCAAACGACTCAGTGGTTATTTTACTAAATGATTGCGACACTGGTAATTGGTTATTGTGATTTAGCTGGTCTTAATCACTACAAACTGATTTCTTACTAGATGATCTATCGACAAAACAATGAGCAGGAATAGCTTAAGAAATAATTAAGAAAGCAATAGGTTAAGGTAATAAGATATCCCGGCTTTTACAGTTGAGGAAGAGACTAAGAGAAAAGGTACTGAGAAAAAGAAACATATGGAGAGGGAGAAATATATGCATGAGAGTGAAACGGATGATGAATTGCTGGAAGATATTTTAAATAGAAATCCACCTCCGTATCAGCAGAGTTCTACAGTGGTGACACCAAATGCGCCGCTAATAGAGACTGTGCGAAATAAAAGTCCGGTAAAAAGAATTGAAATAAATAGGTCACAAGATCAAATAAGAACTTCACAAAATGAAGGAGTAGAAAGTGACAATGCAAGTGAATTAGCAAGGACAACAAAGGAACTGACTGAGAAAATTAGGGAATTAACGAAAAACATGGAAGCTGTGACTGTACCCGTAACAATAGGTCCAGTAATACCAGTTTTTGAGAATCAGAAAATTGATGAACGGTCCTTAGTGATTCCTATGAGTTCACAATTTTAGAGAGAAAAAGAAAGGATGGAACCAAGTGCAAGTACGAGTAATTTGGCTAGTACTTACAGACCAAGTCCACCTACAAATTTGACTGTGAATGAGTGTAATGGTAGGAAAATGCATATGGTAACAGAATCTGCAACAGAGACTCCTGAAAAGAGTGGTAATGGGATAGAACTAAATAATACACCCATAGGTCCGACTCCTGATGAGTTAAATGAGTGGATGAAGGCATTTAAAATAAAAGAACCAGAAGAAAAACCATTAGATGTAATTAGGTTAAAAATTGACATGGAAGAATTAATTTTAGGAACGATTGGTACAGAAAAGCTAAAGAATTACCAGGATGATGAAATAATGTTTTTGTGCAAAAGTATTACATGGAGAGCTAAAAATTTACATGACAAACTAGAAGAAATAGCAAGTGAAATTGGAGTAGATTTTGCGAAAGTGAAAACATTGCAGAAACCCTACAGAGTAGACTTTTGTGAGAAAGATATTGAAAACTTGAACACAGCAGGAAGGCTGACACAGATAAAAGAGTTAATTGTTTTATTGAGAAAATGGGGTGATGTGGACAGGTGGAAAGTTAGATGGACAAAAAAGAATGAGAAAACTACAGACAAGGCTTCTTTAGCTTTTATGATAACTGAAAAAGAACCTGTTGCAAGAGAATACCCTATGAGAGAAACTCCAGGTGGTAGTTATGTGCATGTTCCCTGGACTAGACAGGATATACTGTCATTTACAAATGAATTCCCGAAGCTGAGAGAGAAACCAGTTGAATGGTACCGACAAGTAGAGAGGTTTGTGAAGGTTTCAAAAGTGTTGTGGATAGACTTAGATGGATTGTTTGACATAGTGGTGCCAACTGATTTGTGGTCTGAGTGTAAAATTACAGTTGACTGGCCAACTACAGAATATCCAAGAGATCCTAAGACAGGAGCTCCAGGTCCTGAGGTGATGAGAAAGTACGATAAGGTGATTACCTTTTTGAAAAATAAGATTCCTCCTAAAGAAACAGATTGGGTAAAAATTGATAGAACTACACAGGAAAGTAAGGAGTCTGTACATGCCTATTATGAAAGGTTGTTGTTGGTTTTCAAGCAGTATAGTGGATATGAGGAATTGAGTGAAAAAGATATGTCATTTCGTATACAGATTTGTGTTTGGACTGAAACCAGAGATTAGTGAAATGATTAAACAACATATGATTAACTGGCAAAATGGCACGGTAGATGAGGTACTGAGGTATGCTAAGTATTGTAGTGATGATATTGAGAGTAGACAGCATAAATTGAAAGAGAAGGCAATGTGGGCACAGGTGAAAGTGGCAGAAAAGCAAGAAGCTCAATTGGACAATAATAGTGGGAGTGAAACAGGACAGAATAAATCGCGACCTAACATAGGTAAAGGGAAAGGTCAAGTGAGTCTGGAAGAGGCAAAGAAGAAATGGCCCTGTCATAATTGCGGAAAATTAGGGCATTGGAGAAACGAGTGTAAGTTCCCACCTAAACCTAATCCGGAAAATCAATCATTAACTCCACAGGTGCAGAATGAGGTAGTTGTTCAACAAGGTCAGGTGCCACAACCACCACTTCCCAACACTGTTAACCAGCAAAGATACAGTACAGAAACAGGATTCCACGGAGGAGAGCAGGTAACACAGTTGCCGCGAGCAGCTAACATTTCTCAGTATTGGTTGCGACAGAGTGAGGATGAGGCGGATGAAAGTTCATGACGGTGCCTAGGAGAGGGAAAAGAGTGCGTACTTGGCGCAACTCTAGAGGTATATCAGTCCGGTCCCTTTGTGGATGGAGAAGTGAATGGTGCAAATGTAACATTCCTTGTCGATACTGGAGCTACCCGTTCTACTGTTAGATCAGTGGAAATTCCAAACCTTCCTCTCTCAGGTGAATACATCCAAGTAGTAGGAGTAGCAAATCAGCAGATTAAAACACCACTTACTGAATTAGTGGAAGTAAAAATTGGTTCTTTTAGCAAAATGCATAGATTCGTAGTGTGCGATTGTAGTCCTGTAAATCTCTTAGGTCGTGACCTTTTGTGCAAAATGAATTGCACAATTTATTGTACGCCAGATGGAATTGGATTTCAGACCCCAGATGAAGATGTATTGTATAAAGTAACATTGATGAATCAGGAACCTGAAATGAATGGTTTGTTTCCTGCATTTGATGCAGAAAAACTCCCAAAAGAATTGAAAAATGCAGTGAAAGAAAATGTGTGGGATTTTACAGGAGAAGATATTGGATTGATGAAAGAAGTAGATCCCGTAAAAGTAACAGTAAAAGAAGGAACAACTTACCCAAATACGCCACAGTATAAATTGACTCCAGAAATAATTGAAGGAATAACTCCTGTAATAAATAAAATGATTGAACAGGGAATCCTAAAAGAAATAATGAGCAGTCCATGTAATTCACCTATTATGGGACTGAAAAAGCCAAACGGAACATATAGAATAGGACAGGATTTGAGACAGATCAACAAAATAGTTGTACCTTGTTGTCCAATAGTGCCAAACCCTGCAGTAATTCTATACCAAATTCCACATGAAGCTGAGTGGTACACAGTGATAGATTTGTGTCACGCATTTTTCTCTATTCCTTTACATCCAGATAGCCAGCCATTATTTGCGTTCCGGTTCGGAGAGCGTATTTTGGCATGGTGCCGAATTCCTCAGGGGTATACAGAAAGCCCCTCAATCTTTAATCAGATTTTAAAGAAGTCCCTGGAAGATTTGAAAATGCCAGAAAAGTCAGTGATGGTGCAATATATCGATGACCTGTTGGTGGCATCGAAAACAAAAGAAGCATGTGTAAGCGATACAATTGCTTTACTGAACCATCTAGAGAAAAGAGGACATAAAGTGTCCCCTTCAAAATTGCAATTTTGTCAAAAAGAAGTCCAATATTTAGGGCATAAAATTGAGAAAGGAGTGCGGAAAATAGCGACAGAAAGAGTAAAAATGATTCAAGGAATGAGAGCACCAATGACGCAAAGAGAGGTAAGAATGTTCCTGGGAATGGTTGGATATTGCCGACAATGGATAAGTGGTTTTCCTTGATTGCTAAACCATTACAAAAACTGACCAAGAAGGATGTAAAAGATCCTTTTGAGTTGAATGACGAAGAAATGAAATCCTTCAAAGAGTTGAAAAAGAAATTGTGTGAGGCCCCTGCTTTAGGAATGCCTGACTATGAAAAGGATTTTGAATTATACTGCAGTGAAAGAGATGGATGTGCATTTTCAGTACTGGTACAAAAACATGGAACAATGAAGAGACCAATTGCTTATTTTTCAGCTGTTTTAGATCCTATAGCAAAAGCATTGCCTGGATGTCTGAAAGCTGTTGCTGCTACTTGTGTAAGTCTGGAACAAAGTGAAGGTATAGTGATGGGGTATCCACTGAGAGTATATGTTCCCCATTCAGTAGAAATTCTTTTGACAAGAACAAAAACACAGTACATGACACATAGTCGGCTGACTAAGTACGAAAAAGTAATCTTGAGTGCAGAAAATGTGACCATAGATAGATGTATGAATGTGAATCCTTCGACATCATTGCCAGATGAAGAGAGTATAATTGAACAAGATGAAGTAGATCATGATTGTCTGAATGTGCTGGAATATTGCACAAAACCAAGAGCGGACATAAAAGATGAGCCTTTAAAGGAATCAGATTATGTCATGTTTGTGGATGGCTCATGTTTGAGAACGAAAGAAGGAGTTCTAAGCGCAGCTTACGCGGTGTGCACAGTGGCAACTGTGATGGAAGCGTCTTGTCTGAAAGGAATAAGGTCTGCCCAAGTTGCAGAACTGATTGCTTTAATTCAAGCATGTAAGTTGGGAAGAAATGTACGAGTTACGATTGTGACCGATAGCCAGTATGGTTTCGGTATCGTGCATGAATTTGTTCAGATTTGGTCACAAAGAGGTTTCTTGACGTCTGCAGGAACACCTATCAGAAATGGAGATTTTGTTAAGAAACTGCTTGAGGCGATACAGCTGCCTAAGCAGATAGCTGTAGTGAAATGCAAAGCACATAAGAAAAATGAAGATTACATAGCTGTTGGTAATAATTATGCGGATGAGATAGCCAAATATTGTGCAGAGAACATGGTATCCCTAAACAAGAATCGCGAAAGGGAGCATATCTCTTCTCCTTTGCTTTTTACTAACACTGTCGAGACATGGGATGAGGTGAGACAGTTACAGGAAGCTGCAAATGATGAGGAAAAAGATTACTGGATAAAAGCAGGATGTAGAAGACAAGAAAATAATGGTGTGTGGGTTTACAGAGATGAAAGACCAGTTATGCCTGATAGCATGATTGCAGACATGGCACGGATGTACCATGGACAAGCTCATATTGGGAGAGATGCAATGATCAGACTTTTTAGACAAACATGGTATAACCCAAAATTCAGAGCCATAGCTGAAAGTCTTTGTCAAAGATGTCTTATTTGTCAACAGTTTAATCCAGGAAGAAAGACAATAGTGAGTCTAGGAACAATAGGACGAGAAGGAGGTCCGTTCACTAGAATGCAATTGGACTTCATCGAAATGCCCCCTTGTAACAGACTAAAATATGTTCTAGTGGTCGTCTGTTTGTTTTCTCGTTGGGTGGAGGCATACCCCACTAGAAGGAATGATGGAATAACGGTAGCAAAACTTATGCTACGAGAGTTCATTCCAAGGTATGGGTTTCCAGTCACGGTTGAGACAGATAGAGGAACACATTTTCAAAATGAGTTGATTCAATTAATTTGTGAAGCATTAAGTATTAAACAAAAACTGCATTGTGCATACAGACCAGAGGCTTCTGGGGTAGTAGAGCAAATTAATGGAACAATTAAGAACAGGTTAGGAAAAATGTGTCAAGCTACAGGACTCAAATGGCCAGATGCACTGCCCCTTGTCCTGATGACCATCAGAAGCATTCCTGAAAAGAAAACTGGACTTAGTCCTCATGAGGTGATCATGGGACGAGCAATGAGACAAGCACAAGTACCTGTCAACAAGTTATTGACTATAACTGATGATCTAGTACTGGATTATTGCAAAGGACTGGCTGATGTGGTGCGTTCTGTGTTTCATCAAGTTGGACCGGATGCGACCACTCTTGAAAGAAAACCAGCCCACGACTTGAATCCAGGAGACTGGGTCCGCATAAAAATCCACAGGAGAAGAAACTGTCTAGTTCCTCGCTGGGACGAACCACGACAGGTAATCCTAGTGACGACAACTGCAGTCAAGTGTGCAGGAGTGAATAACTGGGTCCATGCCAGCCACACAATTAGAGTTCAAGAACCTACAGATCGACATGTGAGTCGACGTCTGGAAGTGTGGGACAAAAGTTCAGCGACTGGGACAACAAGAATAAGAGAAAGGGTGCCAGAACTTGAAGATCGACCTGAAAGTCGACATCTGGAAACCCCAACTGCAAGCACCTCTAAAGAGGAAGAAGAAGAAGAAGAATGAAGAATTTCAGAAATTCCAGAACCTGAAGATCGACCTGTAAGTCGACATCTGGAAATATCTGACACAAGTTCAGGATCTGATGATTCAGTTGCAAACTGTGAAGAATTTCGAAGGAGAACTTGGGGATATAAACCAATTAGAGAAGAGAATGAACAAGAAATTGATCTAGATGAGCAACCAAGTACAAGTTATGGTGGAAATCCTTCAAAAGTAATATTAATAGACAAAGTAGGGAAAGAGACAAATAAAAAGTTAGAAAATCGAGAAGAACCCCGAGGAGCAATAGGGACAGATAGTGAAACAAAAGAACAGGGAAAATTAGAAGCAGAGAGTGAGAAAAACACCAATTCGGAAGAACATCGAGGAGGGACAGTAATAAGGGAACACAAGAAGGAGAAGACAGATCCACCAGTAAGAGAAGATGAGATCATAAGTTTCAAAATAAGAGACAATTGTGAAAAAGTTGAAACAGAATCTGAAGAAAGTGGAGAAGAAGAGAAAACAAAAACTGAATCAAGAAAAAGAAACTGGAAATCAGAAAGAGGAGAAAAAGAAGGTGAAGCCAAAAGGCCAAGAAAAGGAGACAATTGGCCCAGCAACTATATAAGAAAATTGAGATACAGAATAATCAGAACAGGAGAAAAAAGTGCTGAACAGGTGAATGAAATAACAAGTCAAAAGGAACAAGAAAAGCCAAGTGGAAAACGACTGCAAAAGTCTAAAAGAACAAAGAAAGTGAATTCGAAGTACAAGTCACCTGAGTGGTTGTACATTGCTCTAACGGATTACAAAGAAGAAGGAAACACTCACGAGAACCCGAGACTAAGAAACCGAATGGGTAAAGGTGAGATGCAACAAAACCTGAAGTGAAGACTTAAAGTGCTTCTGCCGGATGTGACAATTTTACTGGATATGGCAAATCACCGGATGTGACAACGAAAGAATTCTGAACAGAATTAAAAGAAAGTACCAAGCAAAGACTTTTGAAAGCAGAGTGGCATCTAAGTCATTTCTGAGGTGTAGTGACACAATTTTCTGAAATTTAACAAAAGATAAAAGCAAAATGGAAAATACTAGAGATAGAAGGGATAAATACGAGTTTGTAAAAAGATGGTGTAAAATGTGCTGCTTTTGTACAGGTTTATTAATGACAGTATGGATAGTTTTAGCAATCACAATTCCTATTAGTATAGCTGTAATAGAAGCAAAAAATGATACTAAACCAGAAAAAGAAACTAATATTAAAGAACCAGTTATTTTAAGAAGTAGTGCAGAATTACATAAGGATAAGTCAGTAACAGACTTTTCTAAAAATGTTTTTACAAAATTGTTGTACGAATATGTAGAAACAATGGATGTGAGAGATTGTTATGTTTGTATGCAGTTGCCTGCATCAGTGTCAGAAGGTGTGACTTATCATCACCTACCTCTAACATATGGAATAACATGTAGTGTTATAGCAAGTTTATTTTATAAAACAGGTAGATTAGAGTTTTATTACACTGATATAGATAAGATTTTTGCAAATGTTCCTGTAGTTCCGGAACTTAACAAAGTAAAACAAGCAAAGGTTTTAGGAGAATTCTTTTTAGAGCATAGAATTTTAACATTAGAAGAAATAGATAAAAACAACCTTACCTGTGAGTTAAAGAAAGAAGAAAAGGTATTTTTAGAAATGGTTGAAGAAAGAAGAATGACATTTCAAAGAGAAGCAATAAAAGAGGAAAGAACACATGTATGGACGTTTGAGGAAGAAAATCATGAAGGGAAAAAGATAAATGCAGCAATGACATTAGATTGGCCGCAAACAGGAAAGTTGTGTATTAGGAGAAATAAGACAGTCTATGACAATTATTTTGTAGGTTCCAGTATCTGCCATGACAATTATCAAATTTTGGGAGGTTGGGGATTCAAAGGTGGAAAAGATCCAATATTTTCAGGTATCTATTATATTTGTGGGAATAGAGCTTATTACAGGTTACCGGACCATTGGTATGGAACTTGTTATGTAGGCCTGGTCTTTCCAAAAATCTTTCATATGGACAGAGAAGAAAAAGGAACATACAAGATGATTAATAGCTTTACACGTAGAAAGAGGGAAAGTTTTTCAGAAATTGTAGGTGACATTTTTGGAGCATTAATACCAGCAGTGGGAATATCTTTGAATGCATTTAAAATTCGGAAGTTATCCACAGTAGTAGATCGTTTGTCTACAGATACTGCGGGAGGGTTCTTGATGGTAAATACCGAAATGGTTGCCATGAGAGCTATGGTGATGCAAAATCGGCTTGCCCTTGATATTCTTTTGGCAAAAGAGGGTGGAGTTTGTGGAATGCTGAAAGTCCAACATTGTTGCACTTACATTCCTGATAAAAGTGAAAATATACAAAAGTATATTACAAATATTACAAATTTGCACAAAGAACTAGTTCCACTGGAGGTTGAAAGTGTCCTGGGAAAACTTGGTAGAGGGTTTTCTTCAGTAGCAAATTGGTTAACAAGAATGAGTAGACTAATGATAGGGAAAGTTATAATAATAGCAACTGTAGCAATATTGTTAGCCATGGTGTTGAAAATTGTAATAACGTGTATAAAAAGAAAAGTAAGACAAAATAAGATAAAAAGAAATAACAGAATAATGAAAGAGAGAGAGAGAGAGATGGGTGAAATTGAGTTAGAGAAAATGAAAGAAAGCATGTATAAAGAGACAAGAAGACAAGATGAAATGGAAACAGATGTGTAACTAACAAAAAGCAAAAGGATGAAAGACATATGCTGCCTGAAAAAGAAGTATAACTTGGGTTTTATTTGGTGATTTAAAAATCACCAAAGGGGGGAATTGATGGAGCAGAGAAAATAAAAAAATTTTTAACCCCTAACAAATTTTATAAATAATTAATAAAAATGTTCGTTTAAATGTATTAATCAACAATGTACGTGAGGGAAGGGTAACACGCAAGTATATGGGCTGAATAATCTATTAACAAATGTCTGTGTGTCTAATTATAACATAAAATAATTGCGTACTAAATAAATAATAAATGCATGATTTGTGCTTCATAGAATATAAACGTGACGTTGCAAAAACAATAGTGATGGTAAGTAAGGAACAGCTTAAATGTTGCTTTCTGCTAGGTAATAACTAATTGGGGTACGTAGATGACGGGAGGGAAACGAAAAGGCTATGTTTCTCTATTTTAATTATGTTTTGTTTATTTCTAAATAGTGCTTCTAAGTATAAACGAGTGGCGATATAAAATGGCTGCCGGTTATTAGAGTGCGCATGTGCTGGGAAACGCGTGACAAGGGAGAAAAGGTTGGAGAAAGGCTAACCACGTGATGATGCTGAGAGGCTAAGATGCAAGAATGGTCAAGGCTGATGTGACCTAATTGAACTGATAGTGTGCCGTGGTGATCAGCAAAGAACCGTGGGAAACCGCTTTTAAGAGAAAGGACAATGCCTGCAGAGTTCTCGAATGTATCGAAAGAAGTTACAAATGTACTGATCGAAGCGGATGGAAACATGTCTTGAACTGTGAGAAAGGAAATGAACATATACATTCCAAAAGAACAAGTTGGATCCGGGAGAACTTGATTAAGAATGAATAGATGAAATGAGTGAACCAATGAAAGAAAAGCGCGTTATTAATGTTGCAACAATTTAGTTAGCAAAGTTAGAATTAGGGTATAAGAAGGCCTACTCTTAGTGGGAGGGGTAGTCGCAGTCAGAGTCGGTGTTGGAGTTGGTGGCTTCCAGTGCTTGGTGATCCAGATCGATCCATATTACTGAGCGGGAGATGCTGAAAGACTGTTAGATGGGACGGGTTGCGGTAGCTGATGCTGACGAGCTGAAGTTTCTGTTGCTGTCTTATTTTTCCAGTTGAGTATGAGAATCAGGTTATTTTTAATTCTTAAACTTAGGTTAGAAATCATTAGGCTAAATTAGGAAGGTAGGCAGGTAATTAGGGTTTTGCTTCATGACAAAATTTCCTTTCTGCAATAAAATTGATTATGCTTAATAAATATTTGAATTAATAATGAATGAATAATTGAATAAAAAGTCTAAATTCTTTCTCATGCTTTTAAAATTATATAAAATTTAAGATTCTTTAAATCAAACGACTCAGTGGTTATTTTACTAAATGATTGCGACACTGGTAATTGGTTATTGTGATTTAGCTGGTCTTAATCACTACAAACTGATTTCTTACTAGATGATCTATCGACAAAACAATGAGCAGGAATATCTTAAGAAATAATTAAGAAAGCAATAGGTTAAGGTAATAAGATATCCCGGCTCCTTCCAGCGGTACATAAATGATGTTTTTAGTTCTTCTATTTCTCCTAGGAGTATAGAATTTCGTAAAGGTGTAGAGGAAATCCAGGTGTGTGTGTGTATGTGTGTGATAGGCGATGTTATGGGCCCCATCGTCATGTGGATGTGAGAAAATATAAGTCGCCCCTGGATGACCAATAAGTGACCTAGGAGGAAAATAGTTTTTATTGTACGCGCTGCATCAGATTTCTTGGTAGCAGAGTTATGGTTTCTATAGATTAGTTTAGTGATTATTGATTATTGATTATTTTTGATGACTAATACTATATGTTGAGTCGTGTTATGTTATATGTGAGTTTTCACGCTTCTGGGATGTAGGAAGTGGAACACGTGTGGCAAGAGAAGTCACATGGAATTTGGTACATGGTCTGAATTCAAATTTTGGTAATAACACAGGTTGTGTTATGTTAGGGATTTCTGTATGAAAGGTGTGTAACTGAGATAGCAAATCACGTTTTCTTGTGAAACTTTGGCCTTAATTCTCAGGAGCCTAGTCTCCACATGTGTCTTATCCCCAGAGAAACGAGTTAATTGTTTGCTTGAAAGAAGGGTAAGGTAGAGGGAAGTGCTACTTTATCAGCGAGAGTTAATAATTCTGTGGTAGGGTAGAGGTAAGCGCTGCCTACTGGAAATACAGGATCCTTGTGTAAAAGGACAAAGCTGTCACTTTTGTTTAGCAAATCAGACTATGGAATTGTTTTAATTGTTGTAACTAACGAAGAAAACAGTGAAAAGAGAATTGCCGATAATTTTTGTAAAGGAGGGGTAAAAGAGCAGGAGTGACATCGACAGTGCCGCGCTAGGATTGGATAGTGCGCTAGTCACGTGAACACAGAGACAGGAGTGACGTAGAAAAGTGCCGCGCTAGGATTGGTTGGTCCGCGGACGAAAGGAATCGTTCTGATTGGTGCGTTAGTGTAAGTCGCGCTGTGATTGGTTGAAGTTCCGTACACGGAACAGTGTTGGTTTGAAGAGAAAAACCAATCGAAAACATGCCGTATTACGAGTATGAAAGGGAGAGAACGTCATGGACGACAAAAATAAAGAATTTCTTTAAGAAAGACAAAAAGGTTGTGACTAGAGAGGGACAAGTAATTCCTCCGCCGAAATCAGCAGCTTCACATATGATGCTGAAATATGGATATCATACATGCATATGGTTAGAAAATTGGGCAAAGTATACGAAGAATGATGGTGCATTAGCTTTCCCTGAGAATGGTTCATTTAGTGTAGCGGTTTTGAGAAATTTGAGAGAAAAGATGACAAATCTAGAACCCAGACCTAGACCGACACAGTTTGAAGCATTGACGGAATGGGAGGATGAGATGTATGAGCGAGAGAGATTCAGAGGTTTAAGGGATCATGAGTTTATGCCTGGAAGAATGTGGGGAATAAATCATGAGGATAGAATAAAACGATGGAGATGTGCTAACATGACAGGAGGTTTGTTTCCGGCTTTTACAGTTGAGGAAGAGACTAAGAGAAAACGTACTGAGAAAAAGAAACATATGGAGAGGGAGAAATATATGCATGAGAGTGAAACGGATGATGAATTGCTGGAAGATATTTTAAATAGAAATCCACCTCCGTATCAGCAGAGTTCTACAGTGGTGACACCAAATGCGCCGCTAATAGAGACTGTGCAAAATAAAAGTCCGGTAAAAAGAATTGAAATAAATAGGTCACAAGATCAAATAAGAACTTCACAAAATGAAGGAGTAGAAAGTGACAATGCAAGTGAATTAGCAAGGACAACAAAGGAACTGACTGAGAAAATTAGGGAATTAACGAAAAACATGGAAGCTGTGACTGTACCCGTAACAATAGGTCCAGTAATACCAGTTTTTGAGAATCAGAAAATTGATGAACGGTCCTTAGTGATTCCTATGAGTTCACAATTTCAGAGAGAAAAGAAAGGATGGAACCAAGTGCAAGTACAAGTAATTTGGCTAGTACTTACAGACCAAGTCCACCTACAAATTTGACTGTGAATGAGTGTAATGGTAGGAAAATGCATATGGTAACAGAATCTGCAACAGAGACTCCTGAAAAGAGTGGTAATTGGATAGAACTAAATAATACACCCATAGGTCCGACTCCTGATGAGTTAAATGAGTGGATGAAGGCATTTAAAATAAAAGAACCAGAAGAAAAACCATTAGATGTAATTAGGTTAAAAATTGACATGGAAGAATTAATTTTAGGAACGATTGGTACAGAAAAGCTAAAGAATTACCAGGATGATGAAATAATGTTTTTGTGCAAAAGTATTACATGGAGAGCTAAAAATTTACATGACAAACTAGAAGAAATAGCAAGTGAAATTGGAGTAGATTTTGCGAAAGTGAAAACATTGCAGAAACCCTACAGAGTAGACTTTTGTGAGAAAGATATTGAAAACTTGAACACAGCAGGAAGGCTGACACAGATAAAAGAGTTAATTGTTTTATTGAGAAAATGGGGTGATGTGGACAGATGGAAAGTTAGATGGACAAAAAAGAATGAGAAAACTACAGACAAGGCTTCTTTAGCTTTTATGATAACTGAAAAAGAACCTGTTGCAAGAGAATACCCTATGAGAGAAACTCCAGGTGGTAGTTATGTGCATGTTCCCTGGACTAGACAGGATATACTGTCATTTACAAATGAATTCCCGAAGCTGAGAGAGAAACCAGTTGAATGGTACCGACAAGTAGAGAGGTTTGTGAAGGTTTCAAAAGTGTTGTGGATAGACTTAGATGGATTGTTTGACATAGTGGTGCCAACTGATTTGTGGTCTGAGTGTAAAATTACAGTTGACTGGCCAACTACAGAATATCCAAGAGATCCTAAGACAGGAGCTCCAGGTCCTGAGGTGATGAGGAAGTACGATAAGGTGATTACCTTTTTGAAAAATAAGATTCCTCCTAAAGAAACAGATTGGGTAAAAATTGATAGAACTACACAGGAAAGTAAGGAGTCTGTACATGCCTATTATGAAAGGTTGTTGTTGGTTTTCAAGCAGTATAGTGGATATGAGGAATTGAGTGAAAAAGATATGAGTCATTTCGTATACAGATTTGTGTTTGGACTGAAACCAGAGATTAGTGAAATGATTAAACAACATATGATTAACTGGCAAAATGGCACGGTAGATGAGGTACTGAGGTATGCTAAGTATTGTAGTGATGATATTGAGAGTAGACAGCGTAAATTGAAAGAGAAGGCAATGTGGGCACAGGTGAAAGTGGCAGAAAAGCAAGAAGCTCAATTGGACAATAATAGTGGGAGTGAAACAGGACAGAATAAATCGCGACCTAACATAGGTAAAGGGAAAGGTCAAGTGAGTCTAGAAGAGGCAAAGAAGAAATGGCCCTGTCATAATTGCGGAAAATTAGGGCATTGGAGAAACGAGTGTAAGTTCCCACCTAAACCTAATCCGGAAAATCAATCATTAACTCCACAGGTGCAGAATGAGGTAGTTGTTCAACAAGGTCAGGTGCCACAACCACCACTTCCCAACACTGTTAACCAGCAAAGATACAGTACAGAAACAGGATTCTACGGAGGAGAGCAGGTAACACAGTTGCCGCGAGCAGCTAACATTTCTCAGTATTGGTTGCGACAGAGTGAGGATGAGGCGGATGAAAGTTCATGACGGTGCCTAGGAGAGGGAAAAGAGTGCGTACTTGGCGCAACTCTAGAGGTAGATCAGTCTGGTCCCTTTGTGGATGGAGAAGTGAATGGTGCAAATGTAACATTCCTTGTCGATACTGGAGCTACCCGTTCTACTGTTAGATCAGTGGAAATTCCAAACCTTCCTCTCTCAGGTGAATACATCCAAGTAGTAGGAGTAGCAAATCAGCAGATTAAAACACCACTTACTGAATTAGTGGAAGTAAAAATTGGTTCTTTTAGCAAAATGCATAGATTCGTAGTGTGCGATTGTAGTCCTGTAAATCTCTTAGGTCGTGACCTTTTGTGCAAAATGAATTGCACAATTTATTGTACGCCAGATGGAATTGGATTTCAGACCCCAGATGAAGATGTATTGTATAAAGTAACATTGATGAATCAGGAACCTGAAATGAATGGTTTGTTTCCTGCATTTGATGCAGAAAAACTCCCAAAAGAATTGAAAAATGCAGTGAAAGAAAATGTGTGGGATTTTACAGGAGAAGATATTGGATTGATGAAAGAAGTAGATCCCGTAAAAGTAACAGTAAAAGAAGGAACAACTTACCCAAATACGCCACAGTATAAATTGACTCCAGAAATAATTGAAGGAATAACTCCTGTAATAAATAAAATGATTGAACAGGGAATCCTAAAAGAAATAATGAGCAGTCCATGTAATTCACCTATTATGGGACTGAAAAAGCCAAACGGAACATATAGAATAGTACAGGATTTGAGAAAGATCAACAAAATAGTTGTACCTTGTTGTCCAATAGTGCCAAACCCTGCAGTAATTCTATACCAAATTCCACATGAAGCTGAGTGGTACACAGTGATAGATTTGTGTCACGCATTTTTCTCTATTCCTTTACATCCAGATAGCCAGCCATTATTTGCGTTCCGGTTCGGAGAGCATATTTTGGCATGGTGCCGAATTCCTCAGGGGTATACAGAAAGCCCCTCAATCTTTAATCAGATTTTAAAGAAGTCCCTGGAAGATTTGAAAATGCCAGAAAAGTCAGTGATGGTGCAATATATCGATGACCTGTTGGTGGCATCGAAAACAAAAGAAGCATGTGTAAGCGATACAATTGCTTTACTGAACCATCTAGAGAAAAGAGGACATAAAGTGTCCCCTTCAAAATTGCAATTTTGTCAAAAAGAAGTCCAATATTTAGGGCATAAAATTGAGAAAGGAGTGCGGAAAATAGCGACAGAAAGAGTAAAAATGATTCAAGGAATGAGAGCACCAATGACGCAAAGAGAGGTAAGAATGTTTCTGGGAATGGTTGGATATTGCCGACAATGGATAAGTGGTTTTTCCTTGATTGCTAAACCATTACAAAAACTGACCAAGAAGGATGTAAAAGATCCTTTTGAGTTGAATGACAAAGAAATGAAATCCTTCAAAGAGTTGAAAAAGAAATTGTGTGAGGCCCCTGCTTTAGGAATGCCTGACTATGAAAAGGATTTTGAATTATACTGCAGTGAAAGAGATGGATGTGCATTTTCAGTACTGGTACAAAAACATGGAACAATGAAGAGACCAATTGCTTATTTTTCAGCTGTTTTAGATCCTATAGCAAAAGCATTGCCTGGATGTCTGAAAGCTGTTGCTGCTACTTGTGTAAGTCTGGAACAAAGTGAAGGTATAGTGATGGGGTATCCACTGAGAGTATATGTTCCCCATTCAGTAGAAATTCTTTTGACAAGAACAAAAACACAGTACATGACACATAGTCGGCTGACTAAGTACGAAAAAGTAATCTTGAGTGCAGAAAATGTGACCATAGATAGATGTATGAATGTGAATCCTTCGACATCATTGCCAGATGAAGAGAGTATAATTGAACAAGATGAAGTAGATCATGATTGTCTGAATGTGCTGGAATATTGCACAAAACCAAGAGCGGACATAAAAGATGAGCCTTTAAAGGAATCAGATTATGTCATGTTTGTGGATGGCTCATGCTTGAGAACGAAAGAAGGAGTTCTAAGCGCAGCTTACGCGGTGTGCACAGTGGCAACTGTGATGGAAGCGTCTTGTCTGAAAGGAATAAGGTCTGCCCAAGTTGCAGAACTGATTGCTTTAATTCAAGCATGTAAGTTGGGAAGAAATGTACGAGTTACGATTGTGACCGATAGCCAGTATGGTTTCGGTATCGTGCATGATTTTGGTCAGATTTGGTCACAAAGAGGTTTCTTGACGTCTGCAGGAACACCTATCAGAAATGGAGATTTTGTTAAGAAACTGCTTGAGGCGATACAGCTGCCTAAGCAGATAGCTGTAGTGAAATGCAAAGCACATAAGAAAAATGAAGATTACATAGCTGTTGGTAATAATTATGCGGATGAGATAGCCAAATATTGTGCAGAGAACATGGTATCCCTAAACAAGAATCGCGAAAGGGAGCATATCTCTTCTCCTTTGCTTTTTACTAACACTGTCGAGACATGGGATGAGGTGAGACAGTTACAGGAAGCTGCAAATGATGAGGAAAAAGATTACTGGATAAAAGCAGGATGTAGAAGACAAGAAAATAATGGTGTGTGGGTTTACAGAGATGAAAGACCAGTTATGCCTGATAGCATGATTGCAGACATGGCACGGATGTACCATGGACAAGCTCATATTGGGAGAGATGCAATGATCAGACTTTTTAGACAAACATGGTATAACCCAAAATTCAGAGCCATAGCTGAAAGTCTTTGTCAAAGATGTCTTATTTGTCAACAGTTTAATCCAGGAAGAAAGACAATAGTGAGTCTAGGAACAATAGGACGAGAAGGAGGTCCGTTCACTAGAATGCAATTGGACTTCATCGAAATGCCCCCTTGTAACAGACTAAAATATGTTCTAGTGGTCGTCTGTTTGTTTTCTCGTTGGGTGGAGGCATACCCCACTAGAAGGAATGATGGAATAACGGTAGCAAAACTTATGCTACGAGAGTTCATTCCAAGGTATGGGTTTCCAGTCACGGTTGAGACAGATAGAGGAACACATTTTCAAAATGAGTTGATTCAATTAATTTGTGAAGCATTAAGTATTAAACAAAAACTGCATTGTGCATACAGACCAGAGGCTTCTGGGGTAGTAGAGCAAATTAATGGAACAATTAAGAACAGGTTAGGAAAAATGTGTCAAGCTACAGGACTCAAATGGCCAGATGCACTGCCCCTTGTCCTGATGACCATCAGAAGCATTCCTGAAAAGAAAACTGGACTTAGTCCTCATGAGGTGATCATGGGACGAGCAATGAGACAAGCACAAGTACCTGTCAACAAGTTATTGACTATAACTGATGATCTAGTACTGGATTATTGCAAAGGTCTGGCTGATGTGGTGCGTTCTGTGTATCATCAGGTTGGACCGGATGCGACCACTCTTGAAAGAAAACCAGCCCACGACTTGAATCCAGGAGACTGGGTCCGCATAAAAATCCACAGGAGAAGAAACTGTCTAGTTCCTCGCTGGGACGAACCACGACAGGTAATCCTAGTGACGACAACTGCAGTCAAGTGTGCAGGAGTGAATAACTGGGTCCATGCCAGCCACACAATTAGAGTTCAAGAACCTACAGATCGACATGTGAGTCGACGTCTGGAAGTGTGGGACAAAAGTTCAGCGACTGGGACAACAAGAATAAGAGAAAGGGTGCCAGAACTTGAAGATCGACCTGAAAGTCGACATCTGGAAACCCCAACTGCAAGCACCTCTAAAGAGGAAGAGGAAGAAGAAGAAGAAGAATGAAGAATTTCAGAAATTCCAGAACCTGAAGATCGACCTGTAAGTCGACATCTGGAAATATCTGACACAAGTTCAGGATCTGATGATTCAGTTGCAAACTGTGAAGAATTTCGAAGGAGAACTTGGGGATATAAACCAATTAGAGAAGAGAATGAACAAGAAATTGATCTAGATGAGCAACCAAGTACAAGTTATGGTGGAAATCCTTCAAAAGTAATATTAATAGACAAAGTAGGGAAAGAGACAAATAAAAAGTTAGAAAATCGAGAAGAACCCCGAGGAGCAATAGGGACAGATAGTGAAACAAAAGAACAGGGAAAATTAGAAGCAGAGAGTGAGAAAAACACCAATTCGGAAGAACATCGAGGAGGGACAGTAATAAGGGAACACAAGAAGGAGAAGACAGATCCACCAGTAAGAGAAGATGAGATCATAAGTTTCAAAATAAGAGACAATTGTGAAAAAGTTGAAACAGAATCTGAAGAAAGTGGAGAAGAAGAGAAAACAAAAACTGAATCAAGAAAAAGAAACTGGAAATCAGAAAGAGGAGAAAAAGAAGGTGAAGCCAAAAGGCCAAGAAAAGGAGACAATTGGCCCAGCAACTATATAAGAAAATTGAGATACAGAATAATCAGAACAGGAGAAAAAAGTGCTGAACAGGTGAATGAAATAACAAGTCAAAAGGAACAAGAAAAGCCAAGTGGAAAACGACTGCAAAAGTCTAAAAGAACAAAGAAAGTGAATTCGAAGTACAAGTCACCTGAGTGGTTGTACATTGCTCTAACGGATTACAAAGAAGAAGGAAACACTCACGAGAACCCGAGACTAAGAAACCGAATGGGTAAAGGTGAGATGCAACAAAACCTGAAGTGAAGACTTAAAGTGCTTCTGCCGGATGTGACAATTTTACTGGATATGACAAATCACCGGATGTGACAACGAAAGAATTCTGAAAAGAATTAAAAGAAAGTACCAAGCAAAGACTTTTGAAAGCAGAGTGGCATCTAAGTCATTTCTGAGGTGTAGTGACACAATTTTCTGAAATTTAACAAAAGATAAAAGCAAAATGGAAAATACTAGAGATAGAAGGGATAAATGCGAGTTTGTAAAAAGATGGTGTAAAATGTGCTGCTTTTGTACAGGTTTATTAATGACAGTATGGATAGTTTTAGCAATCACAATTCCTATTAGTATAGCTGTAATAGAAGCAAAAAATGATACTAAACCAGAAAAAGAAACTAATATTAAAGAACCAGTTATTTTAAGAAGTAGTGCAGAATTACATAAGGATAAGTCAGTAACAGACTTTTCTAAAAATGTTTTTACAAAATTGTTGTACGAATATGTAGAAACAATGGATGTGAGAGATTGTTATGTTTGTATGCAGTTGCCTGCATCAGTGTCAGAAGGTGTGACTTATCATCACCTACCTCTAACATATGGAATAACATGTAGTGTTATAGCAAGTTTATTTTATAAAACAGGTAGATTAGAGTTTTATTACACTGATATAGATAAGATTTTTGTAAATGTTCCTGTAGTTCCGGAACTTAACAAAGTAAAACAAGCAAAGGTTTTAGGAGAATTCTTTTTAGAGCATAGAATTTTAACATTAGAAGAAATAGATAAAAACAACCTTACCTGTGAGTTAAAGAAAAAAGAAAAGGTATTTTTAGAAATGGTTGAAGAAAGAAGAATGACATTTCAAAGAGAAGCAATAAAAGAGGAAAGAACACATCTATGGACGTTTGAGGAAGAAAATCATGAAGGGAAAAAGATAAATGCAGCAATGACATTAGATTGGCCGCAAACAGGAAAGTTGTGTATTAGGAGAAATAAGACAGTCTATGACAATTATTTTGTAGGTTCCAGTATCTGCCATGACAATTATCAAATTTTGGGAGGTTGGGGATTCAAAGGTGGAAAAGATCCAATATTTTCAGGTATCTATTATATTTGTGGGAATAGAGCTTATTACAGGTTACCGGACCATTGGTATGGAACTTGTTATGTAGGCCTGGTCTTTCCAAAAATCTTTCATATGGACAGAGAAGAAAAAGGAACATACAAGATGATTAATAGCTTTACACGTAGAAAGAGGGAAAGTTTTTCAGAAATTGTAGGTGACATTTTTGGAGCATTAATACCAGCAGTGGGAATATCTTTGAATGCATTTAAAATTCGGAAGTTATCCACAGTAGTAGATCGTTTGTCTACAGATACTGCGGGAGGGTTCTTGATGGTAAATACCGAAATGGTTGCCATGAGAGCTATGGTGATGCAAAATCGGCTTGCCCTTGATATTCTTTTGGCAAAAGAGGGTGGAGTTTGTGGAATGCTGAAAGTCCAACATTGTTGCACTTACATTCCTGATAAAAGTGAAAATATACAAAAGTATATTACAAATATTACAAATTTGCACAAAGAACTAGTTCCACTGGAGGTTGAAAGTGTCCTGGGAAAACTTGGTAGAGGGTTTTCTTCAGTAGCAAATTGGTTAACAAGAATGAGTAGACTAATGATAGGGAAAGTTATAATAATAGCAACTGTAGCAATATTGTTAGCCATGGTGTTGAAAATTGTAATAACGGGTATAAAAAGAAAAGTAAGACAAAATAAGATAAAAAGAAATAACAGAATAATGAAAGAGAGAGAGAGATGGGTGAAATTGAGTTAGAGAAAATGAAAGAAAGCATGTATAAAGAGACAAGAAGACAAGATGAAATGGAAACAGATGTGTAACTAACAAAAAGCGAAAGGATGAAAGACATACGCTGCCTGAAAAAGAAGTATAACTTGGGTTTTATGTGGTGATTTAAAAATCACCAAAGGGGGGAGTTGATGGAGCAGAGAAAATAAAAAACATTTTTTAACCCCTAACAAATTTTATAAATAATTAATAAAAATGTTCGTTTAAATGTATTAATCAACAATGTACGTGAGGGAAGGGTAACATGCAAGTATATGGGCTGAATAATCTATTAACAAATGTCTGTATGTCTAATTATAACATAAAATAATTGCGTATTAAATAAATAATAAATGCATGATTTGTGCTTCATAGAATATAAACGTGACGTTGCAAAAAACAATAGTGATGGTAAGTAAGGAACAGCTTAAATGTTGCTTTCTGCTAGGTAATAACTAATTGGGGTACGTAGATGATGGGAGGGAAACGAAAAGGCTATGTTTCTCTATTTTAATTATGTTTTGTTTATTTTTAAATAGTGCTTCTAAGTATAAACGAGTGGCGATATAAAATGGCTGCCGGTTATTAGAGTGCGCATGTGCTGGGAAACGCGTGACAAGGGAGAAAAGGTTGGAGAAAGGCTAACCACGTGATGATGCTGAGAGGCTAAGATGCAAGAATGGTCAAGGCTGACGTGACCTAATTGAACTGATAGTGTGCCATGGTGATCAGCAAAGAACCGTGGGAAACCGTTTTAAGAGAAAGGACAATGCCTGCAGAGTTCTCGAATGTATCGAAAGAAGTTACAAATGTACTGATCAAAGCGGATGGAAACATGTCTTGAACTGTGAGAAAGGAAATGAACATATACATTCCAAAAGAACAAGTTGGATCCGGGAGAACTTGATTAAGAATGAATAGATGAAATAAGTGAACCAATGAAAGAAAAGCGCGTTATTAATGTTGCAACAATTTAGTTAGCAAAGTTAGAATTAGGGTATAAGAAGGCCTACTCTTAGTGGGAGGGGTAGTCGCAGTCAGAGTCGGTGTTGGAGTTGGTGGCTTCCAGTGCTTGGTGATCCAGATCGATCCATATTACTGAGCGGGAGATGATGAAAGACTGTTAGATGGGACGGGTTGCGGTAGCTGATGCTGACGAGCTGAAGTTTCTGTTGCTGTCTTATTTTTCCAGTTGAGTATGAGAATCAGGTTATTTTTAATTCTTAAACTTAGGTTAGAAATCATTAGGCTAAATTAGGAAGGTAGGCAGGTAATTAGGGTTTTGCTTCATGACAAAATTTCCTTTCTGCAATAAAATTGATTATGCTTAATAAATATTTGAATTAATAATGAATGAATAATTGAATAAAAAGTCTAAATTCTTTCTCATGCTTTTAAAAATATATAAAATTTAAGATTCTTTAAATCAAACGACTCAGTGGTTATTTTACTAAATGATTGCGACACTGGTAATTGGTTATTGTGATTTAGCTGGTCTTAATCACTACAAACTGATTTCTTACTAGATGATCTATCGACAAAACAATGAGCAGGAATATCTTAAGAAATAATTAAGAAAGCAATAGGTTAAGGTAATAAGATATCCCGGCTCCTTCCAGCGGTACATAAATGATGTTTTTAGTTCTTCTATTTCTCCTAGGAGTATAGAATTTCGTAAAGGTGTAGAGGAAATCCAGGTGTGTGTGTGTATGTGTGTGATAGGCGATGTTATGGGCCCCATCGTCATGTGGATGTGAGAAAATATAAGTCGCCCCTGGATGACCAATAAGTGACCTAGGAGGAAAATAGTTTTTATTGTACGCGCTGCATCAAGACATACGACTACAGGGGAAGCTATTTATATAATAAAACTGACTGAAGAGGAAGGAGTTTACTGGAGGTCACCGCTGCCCCTTCTGCCATTTAAAAGACATATTTGTCAGAAACGGGATAGATTGATTGTTTGAAGAATGTGCTAAAAACACATAGCAGGAAAGGTACAATTCAACAAATTATAGGGTGCCACGTTATACAATGCTTTTAGCACAACGTGAAAGAGAACAAACGGCTCCTGGAGAATTGTATAAACTTTTCCAGCCCCAGGCAGCGCTGCGCAAGAGAGCAAGTGATGCGGAAACTCTTAAAAAATAGAAGACACTTAGGGGTCGATTCCGATTCGGGCCGGAAATTTCTCCGACCGAGCCGGACCCGGAGAGATTTCCGACCGAATCGGACCCGTGCAGTCCGACCGAACGAGTACGATGCGTCCGTATGTTATCGGACTCGAGTCGGTCGGACTCCCATTGAAGTCAATGGGAGCCGGTCGTACAACGCGTACGCGGGCTCCCATTGACTCAATGGGTGCGAGTCGGACAAGGGCGCCCCCTACAGCGGGTACGCGGCGAGCGATTCGCGCCGTACACGCACAGGTAGGGGAGACCCATGGGTCCCCCCTGTGTGCGACTCGCGCGGCTACGCGTACAGGGGGTCCAACACGGACCCCCAAAGTACGGCTCCGACAGCTCTTACGAGCCGGAGTGCGCGGCTCGGTCGGACTGCTCGCGGCGCGCATCGTACTTACCCGGCCGGGAAACGTCTCCATTGCGCGGTGCGAGTCGAGTCCGAGCGAGTCGGTCGGAGCGGTTCGAGCCGGGAGCGAGTCGGTCGGAGCGGTCGGGACGCCCGGACGAGTCGGTCAGAGATTTCGCATCGTACTCGCTCGGCCGGACCCGTGTACGGTTCGGTCGGGAAACAGGGCTCCGAATCGGATCCGGTAAAGCCGAATCCGATTCGGAGCCCTACCGGCCGAGATCGGAATCGGCCCCTAAGAGGGGTTTTTATTTGGTCGTGATTGTAGGAGTTAGGGCTCGTAACAATACAGCGGCTGTTATTATCTACCAATGAGAAGGTTGTTTTCCACCACCTATAATTTCTATGTCCACTGCCATGTATCATCATAGTGAGTGCGCAGACCAGGACCGCTCTTCTGATCCTTGAAGCGACGTCCTGCTCTCCACTGCTATATGTCAATGTGGGAAATATGGCTCTTGCTGCCAAAGTGTGTGTTGGTCATCACTGTAATCACAACTTCAATAAAGTAAGTAAAATACAGATACAAAAAATCATAACTGCTAACTGTAAAGGAGATCTGGTCTGCATGGCACATTATAAATCAAAGAAGTGAGGCGGTGACTGCTCCAAGGACCGGAGTCGGTGCCTCTGGAGCGGACAGACTGGGTGGCTAAATACTACATCCACCGTATCGCCTGGTGTAGGCGCAGTTCTTTAGTTGAGCTTATAATGACTGTGAGCTTTCATCTCACTGGGATGCTGTTTGTGTGCGGCATTTGTTGTCAAACCAGATGTTCAAGCCATTCAGCATATATAGGTCTTGGTATTCCATAGATGCAGGGCCGGCATTAGGGTTGGTGGCGCCCAGTGCGACTATGTTTGTTGACGTCCCCCAATGACCTCCTTCTCCAAGAATTCCCTCACCATCCCTTTAACAGTGACCCTCAAGTCTCAATAACCACTCTCTCACATGATTTTCTTTTGTTTTATAGCGCTACTCATACCAGTATAGGGTGTCAGAGCACTTTACATCACAAACAAGTAACACAGGGACAATGAATCACACGTGTAAATCAGTATAGAGGAAATGTAACGTCACAAAGAGGACTACAGGGTGTAAGAGTCACGTCACCCATACTGGTAGGCAGTATACTTTAAGAGTGTTTGATCTGGAGAAGCACAAACTCAGAATTTAAAACATACCACTATGGTTGGGGGTTGCCTTTACTAATAGGAATTGATTTCTACCCAAATGACCCCTTTTTGCAACATTAGGCTAATGAAAGACTGGGGAAAAAATCACAACGCTCTAACCTATACTTTGCAGCTTGCATGCAGCTCTTTGATGGCAGTTAATACCTCACTGTTCTATAAAAGGTACAAAAGGATCTCTCTAACAAAAGCAGTAAACCACTGAACTATTTACAATATGCGCACCTCTGTGATCGGCCTAAAGTAGGCAGAGTGCATATTAGCCCTTTGCCTACTTTATGGGGAGTCAAAACTTTCACTAGCCAAAACTAGATCTGTCTGCAGAAGGTCCATTAATCACCATTGTTATTTTGACATTTACATTGTTGTCTGAAAATTGTTGGAGGTAAGGAACGCTGCAGCAGGTGCTCTTAAATCCACAATATATTTGACAACACAACACCCACTGAAGTCAGCGCCCGGTGCGGTGGTACCGATCGCACCGACCTCGAGATGGCCCTGCATAGATGTGCCAGGATATGACCTCTAGGAAGGTGCCAGTAAAATGTCTGCTATCTGGCAACTGCATCTACAAAAGTAGAAATAATTAGAAAAAAGTAAAGAGTATTGTTGCATCTTTTTAATAGAGACTCCCACTCTGACAGCTGCACAACTTCAACTGCTGTTAGAGAGGTCGTACCTGTTGGTAGTGTACAGGAGATCCTCCCGCTCCTTATAGCCTGTAAAGCTCTTTTTAAAATACCCCTTCGCTCGTCTTCTGCTGCTATTCTGTTTTTAAATATCGTGTTTTTAACCAATTGCATGAATTTGATGTTCCTTTAAATCTTTTTACTTGCACTTGCACTGGGGAGCTGTGTCTCAGCTTGAGGGAGGGCATTAGCGCGCATGCGCAGGGTCAGCGCTTCAGCTGCTGAGCCTTGCTAAGGACGCTTATAAGTCACAGCTGATGCGACCGCGCAGCGGACGCGTGCAGCGGGCGCGCCTAAGGCAAGCCCGTCTGCGCCCGTCCGCGTCCATCCGGGCCCAGGGGCCAGTACCCCTGTCCCCCATCCTTTAGCCCAATATGTCTACTCTCCAGCTCAGCTGAAATCGCTAAACATAGCACTGGATCCTCAATGTATTCACTCCATTATATTAGAGAATAACCAGAAGAAATGTTCACATTGCTTATTTGAGCCCCCCCATGACCTTTCATACACAAGTCCGTACAGAGAAACATTTTAGCTTTCTGTTGCTGAATTGCAGATCCCTTCCGAAACATTCCACCGAGATATCATTATTATTATCTGATCTTGATCCAGAAGTGCTATTTCTCACTGAGACGTGGCTCTCGGCAAGCTCAGAACCGGATATTGTCAGAGCCCTTCCTCCGGGCTACTGCATTCAAAAATTAGATAGAAAGACAGGTATAGGTGGTGGCATTGCCATCATCTATAAAAACCACTTGACCTGGCGCCTGCTAGGTAGCCCAGTAGTAGAATGTGAGAATGTTCACTTCTCTATTGAATTTACCCCGGCACTGTCCTTTTCAGGGATTCTTATTTATTGTCCTCCAGGGAGGATAGGTCAATTTTGTGATTCCCTATTGGAGGCAACTAGTGACCTTGTTAATACCAATGCCAATTTTACGCTTCTTGGGGATCTCAATATCCATTTTGATGACCCTTCGGCATTGATCGCCACTGATCTTACTCAAGACCTTGCGTCCTATCAATTGCAACAAAAAGTCCTCCTACCTACACATTCCAAGGGTCATCTTCTTGACCCAATTTTTTCCACGCTGAATGACATAATAGGGAAACCTCCCATCCCTCTACCCTGGTCGGACCATTTCTTAGTCCCTTTCCTATGGTCTCCGATCTGTACTCAAGGTCATAATCAGCCCTCTCGAGCGTTCAATCGTCCCTGGTCTAAGATCTCAGTAGAGAAATGGTCTCAGGAACTTAATAAGAGCCTTCCTGCCCCACACACCAACCCGGTAACAGCCTATAACCGCTTCACCTCCTGGATCGAAGGATCCCTTAATTTGGTGCTTCCAAAAAAATCTTTTCAAAAAAAGACTGGATCTAATATATCAGCATGGTATACCCCCGAGTTACGTCTCCTCAAAAAATTATGTAAAAAGAGGGAGAGGCTCTGGAGGAAAGAATACTCGCCTAATAAGAAAGCAGAATACAGAGCAACCTTGCGGTTATATGAGGCGGAAATCAGAAAGGCACAAGCATCCTACTTCGAGGAGCAAATCCTTTCTGCAGCAAACTCTCACAGAGAAATTTTTCGGATCACTAAATTGTTACTGAGAGTTCCTGACCCACCGATTTTCCCTGATCGGTCGGGATTTCGGTGCAATAATCTCGCTCAATTCTTCTTTGCAAAAGTACAAAATATTCTAAAAAACCTTCCGGTGAAAGATAACGCATTTATCACGAACTCCTTTCATCCTTCCCAAGCTAAGAATGTACCCCTCTTGGAGGTCTTTGAACCCCTGTCTTTGGATTCCCTGTTACCCATATTGGCCTCCGTTAAAAGTGGGTCCCCACTTGACCCCGCTCCTCTAAATATTTTGAAATTGGCCGTCCCTATTGTTGCCCCTTACATCCTTAATATGCTCAACGCCTCCTTTACCTCGGGCCTGATCCCGTTCGACTGGAAAAGAGCTATGGTGAAAGCCTTATTGAAGAAACCTCACCTTGACCCTAAGGATCTTGGTAATTATAGGCCCATCTCGCTCCTTCCAGGAGTGAGTAAAATCGCTGAAAAATATGTCAACACTACTCTTTCAGCATTTCTTGAGTCACATGATCTGCTCCACCCATCTCAAACCGGTTTTCGCCCACGTCAAGGGACTGAAACCGCTTTACTTATGGTGGTGGAGGAAGCAAGGAAGATCCTTGACTCAGGAGGCTCCTCGGCCATTATCCTCCTTGACCTAAGCGCGGCCTTTGATACGGTGAACCACCAAATTTTGGTTCACCGTCTCAGGAATGTAGGAGTTAGAGGCATGGCTCTCTCCTGGATCGAATCCTTCCTGGAAGGCAGGACCTTCCAGGTGTTCGAAGACGATATTGTATCCGACCCTCTGCCTTTGCAATGTGGGGTTCCTCAGGGCTCTTCCCTGAGCCCGACATTGTTTAATGTTTATATGGCCCCTTTGGCGGATACAGTAGCCCCTTTTGGAGTTCACATTGTGTCTTATGCTGACGATACACAGCTGGTCGTGGCATTGAACCAAGTTAATCAGTCTTCCACCGACCTCCACACTTGCCTAGCAGAAGTGGCAAAATGGATGAGTTTCTCCCATCTCAAACTCAACGGCGAAAAAACTGAAATAATGCTTCTGGGTAACTACCCTAGCACTAATCTGAATGTTATCTGGCCAGCCTGCATGGGCATTGCTCCGGACCCAAAGCCCGAAATAAAAAGTCTAGGCATATGGCTGGACCAAGATCTGACCTTTAAAATTCAAGCCAGGAAGACGGTTGCCGCCTGCTATGGCATGCTTAAATTGATCCGAAAAATCCTCCCGGTACTTCCATTCCCAGCCAAAAAGCTCCTGATCCAAGCCTTGATCCTATCCAGGATCGACTTCTGTAATGCCCTATACCTTGGGTCCCCCAAAGCAGTGATTACCAGACTCCAGACTGTTCAAAATTCGGCAGCCCGATTACTTACGGGTACTAATCGTCACTGCTCGGCCAAGCCCGCGCTGCGCGCGCTGCACTGGCTCCCGGTGCAGGAAAGAATCAACTTTAAGGCCCTTTGCGTGACCCATAAGTCTTTGGAAGGAAATGGACCTCCCATCCTTAAAAATCTGATCCATCCGTACAAAGCCTCTAGAAGTCTTCGATCCGACTCCCTCCGTTTAGCCAAAATGCCAAGAATTAAGAGAGCTAGAAGCGGTGGTAGGCTATTTTCCTATAATGCCTCCAAGTTATGGAATTCCCTCCCTCTCCATCTTCGAAGGGAATCAAACCATCTAGGCTTCCGGAAGCTGTTGAAGACATGGCTATTCACCTAGCCGTCAGCCCGACCTCTCTTTCACCACATAGCGCTGGGATGCTCCAGGGTAACCAGGCGCTCTACAAATCCCCTTTTCATATAATTTATTCCTTGAATATCAATGCTAAATCACCCCTAATTTAGCCTTGGCGATGATGCTGTGTATGACTGCGGTATGCTGGAGGGATGGCCTCACACAGTACTGGTGCCATCTCGTGCTATAGCCATATTTTAGCAATTAAATATTCTTTGGACTTGAGTCACTTATCAGGTTGTGGATATTTTGTCTATTTCCTCACAATGATCAGCATAACAGTTTATGTGGTGGAGGTGATGGTGTGCAGGGTCAAGTAGTTGGTGGATAAGGTTGGAGGCTGAGGCAGGTTTGCCATCAAATGCAGCTGTGGAATAAGTACGTGGCATCTAGTAGAATTATAAATGTGAGGTTAGTGCTGCTGTGCATTCAGTGTAGTCAGAGTAGTAATTTTTCTACTCTATGAAACTTAGTAGAGAATTAGTAACAATCAAAGCAATGAAACAAACTGGACTGAATTGCCAGAGTATAATAGTTTGAATATGTACCAAACTGAGTTAGTAGTTGAGAGGGATGGAAGCCCCACTCAAATAATAAACACAATCCCTGTCAGTGGGAACCACAAAAGTCACAAAATAAACCTGTGCTTAACCCTCTGGTAGCTTGGCACAATAACAGTCATGTTTAACTTAGAGGCAATGTGTAAACTATTTATGCAGCACTCAAACAGTAATAACGTGAAACACAACATATGAAAAATCCCAAAACTAATTAAAAAAATAAGGTATATTTAATAAATAAAATTACACCAAAACGACAAACATCCACTCAGTAGAAATGGAGAAATTCGTTTTTAAAGGTTAAGATTAAAATAGCGCCAAAAAGCACAAAGCGGCAGTCACAGTTGCCTGGTCTTGCTGAACCGGGGGAAAGTCACAAGTTTAGGCCGACCACGATGGAGTGCGGGTCGGATAAAGGGACCACGTTAGTCCTGCTGAAGAGTTCCCGTCCCAAGTCCTCGCAAAGAGTACAATTTGCGTTGGCTGCAAGGAGTTTGTTGTTTGCACGAGGAGCAGGTCAGGTGTCGTGGATGGTTGCTGTTGTAGTCAAAGATCCGGTCATCGCTAGAGATCGACACAGGCTGTCGCTATTGGTGGAAAGAGCAGGTCACACTGGAGTTCGCATTGGCAGTCATCATGGGCTGCCAATTCTCAGCATGCAGTAGTCAATTTGCTGTCGCAAGGAGCCCAGAACGTCTGTTTAGGTACTCTGATCACTCTGCCACTGCTGATCAGTGCCAAAGTGCAAGTGCTCCTTAGGTAAATTGTGATTATGAATGGTTATCCATGATTGGCATATTTGATTTACTGGTAAGTCCCTAGTAAAGTGCACGGAGGGCTCCAGGGCTTGTAAATCAAATGCTACTTGTGGGCCTGCAGCACTGATTGTGCCACCCACCCAAGTAGCCTTTCAAATGGGACTCAGACCTGCCACTGCAGTGTCTGCGCATGCAGTTTTCAACTGCCATGTCAATATCAACCTGGCAAGTGCACCCACTTGCCAGGCCTAACCATTCCCTTTTACTACATATAAGTCACCCCTAAGGTAGGCCCAAGGTGCTCCCATGGGCAGGTGGCAGTGTACATGAAGGGTAGGACATGTACTGCTGTGCTTTACATGTCCTGATAGTGAAATACTGTGTATTTCGTTTTTCACTATTGCAAGGACTAGCTCTCCTATAGGCTATCATTGGAGATGCCTTGTAGCATTCTACAAATGTAACTTTCAATTGGGAAAAGCTAGAGGTTTGGGGTTTAGGCTCTATGAACTCAGACTTTAATAACACATCTTTTAGTAAAGGTGGTTTTTAAAATGTGTGTTTGAAAATGCCACTTTCAGAAAGTGCAAAAAGAACAATTGATGGACGGAAACAAGCATCCTGGGACCATTTCAGGGTATTACCCCTCATCTGCCAGGCTAGCTTGATTCCAGTGGCATGGTGAGCAAGTGACCCACGTCTGGGCATACCCTTCCTACTTAGGGCAACAAATGCAAAAAGAACAATTGATGGAAGGAATGCTGAAACAATGTCAAACATTCCCCCCCAGTACAGAGATCTGGGCCTGAATCTATCATTTTTATGAACACCATGTCATTCCAGTTTAGGCCCAGCCATATACAAATCAGTCTTGACCCTGCTCCCCATGGGAACAGTCCAGCCCGAACTGCCAGGCCAGGTCTTCCATGGACCAGAAACAAGCATCCTGGGACCGGTTTCAGGGTATCACCCATCATCAGCCAGGCTAGCTTGATTCCAGTGGCATGGTGAGCAAGAGACCCTCGTCTGGGAATACACTTCCCACTTAGGGCGGCAAATGCAAAAAGAACAATTGATGGACGGGCGCTGGCAATGTCAAACATTCACCCCCAGTACAGAGATCTGGACCTAAATCCATTGTTTTTTTGCACACCATGCCATTCCAGTTTAGACCCAGCCATATGCAAATCAGTCTTGACCCTGCTCCCCATGTGAACAGTACAGCCCGAACTGCCAGGCCAGGTCCAGATTTGGAGTTTAGGCTCTATGAACTCAGAATTTAATAACACTTCTTTTAGTAAAGGTGGTTTTTAAATTGTGTGTTTGAAAATGCCACTTTTAGAAAGTGAGCATTTTCTTGCAGAACCGTCCTGGGCCTCCACCTGCCTGTGGAATCAACGTCTGGTTTTAGATGAACAGGAGCTTTTTTGTGCATCCACTCTAGACACTCACACAAAGGGAGCTGAGGTGTGCCCTACATATGGTGATGAGCCATCCTAGGCTAGAGTGGTTGGAGGAGTTGTCACTAGCACTTGAATAGGCTGTGGCTGCCCTGCACAATGCTGTCTCCACCCTCTGTAGGGTGGCTGGACCAGGGAGGACAGAACTGGCTTTTCTGAGCAAGAGAAACTTTCTGAACCAAGATTTCAAGGAGAAAAAAGGGGTATATGTATTAGACCTAAAACCCCAGAACTTTAGATTACTTCTAGATCAAGAGGACACTCTGCCAAGGAGAAGTGCTGAAGAGCTGTGAGGAGGAGTACTGCTGTGTGTTGCTGGGTTCTCTTTCAGTTGCCTGCTTCTACCTGAAAAAGGACAAAGACTGAACTTAGCTGTGAATCCTGCTTGAGAAGATCTCCAAGGGCTTGAAGCAGAGCTTGCCTCCGGTTAGGAATTCTCAGGGACACAAAGACTTCACTTGCAGCACCCCCTTGAACTCCACTTGTGGGAGTTCTGACCTGCCTTGTAGTGCCAATCCCAGTTCTGGGCCACTGGCGGTGTTTGTTGGCTGCAAACCTCAAGAAAAGGATTCCTGACGTCATCTTCAACGCCGCTGCCAGCACCGACACCGTGATCACTGCTCGCTGGGGGCACGCAGCACCGACCACGACAACACTGCAGCCCGATGCCGGCCGACACCGTCTCCACATTGACTCCAACGCCATCATCGGGGCCGCTGCCTGCACCTGGGCCAAGGGCACTGCTCGTTGAGTGCACGAAGCACCACCCGACGCCGACCGACGTCAGAACCTCCCACACACCATCATGGAAATGATAACCGACATGGGTGACCCGATGCTGTTCCAATGGTAAGGAACCAATGCACCTCCACCGACGCCGCATCACCTCCCCTGCACAGTAAGGAACCGAGGCCTCACCTACCCTGCGTAGCAGTAAGGAACCAACACCTCACCTCCCCTGTGGCAGTAAGGAACCTACGCCTCACCTCCCCTATGCCAGTAAGGAACTTATGACACACGGCACCCCATCTCCTTCCAGACACCATGCAACGCTGTGGTTTGGATCATCACATAAGGTACTGTTTTCCTGGGGGTCCATGTGACTCCGTGGCCAGCCCGCGCACCTCGTGGTCAGTGCCATACCTGTCATGACTTCGAGATAGCCCCAGTTAAAGCTATTGTGTTCTGAGAGCTATATTTTTGCAAGAAACCTTTTACAAGTGTTATTTTGATATCTGTATGTTGGATTTTTGTCATTTTGGTCTTGTTTGGTTTAGATAAAGATACTTAATTTTTCTAAATTGGTGTGGTGTCCATTTGTGGAGTTTTCACTGTGTTACTGTGGGTTATATACAAATGCTTTACACACTGCCTCTGTAGTTTAGCCTGACTGTTCCGTGCCAAGCTACCAGAGGGTGAACACAGGCAAACTTAGGTGTGTTTTTTACTCATCCTGACTAGAAGGACGGATTCCTACTTGGACAGGGTGTATACCACTGCCAACGAGAGACCCCAATTTCTAACAGTATGGAAGCAAGGAAAAGTTATCTAGGCATATATCAAATAACAGACTGGCATGGAGTCTGCCTTCTTGGAAGTGAGTAAAAGGTGTAGAAGTCTCTGTCAACAAGTCTAAGAAAAGTTTAAGATACATTCCAGCAAAGGCATATTTTACAGTTTCAGAGAAGTGGAAAACAACTCTCTGAACATAACGTGAGGTGGCATCATAGGGCTGTATTAGCAAAAATACTTGATATAAACCATGTCAACATTTTGAAAAATTATGCTGGATAAAAAACAGGTTCCTTTAAGAATTGCCTAATTTATTAATAAACAAAGATCCCTTTTAACCTACAAACAAGGGAAATGATATTGCAGTATTGAAGCAAACTAAACAGTTAGCATTATTATAATGAATGGAAATATAGTTGTGGCAGCAACAGCCTTGATTATTGCAAGGTACGAGAACATCTTGACATAGCTTCCGCCTAGGGCACACTGACTGATACAGTACAAGAAAATACCATGAAATAAATCACATTTAGACTACTTTTTGTGAGAAAAGAAAACAGAGAAGAGGAAAAAACATTTACATGGTTAACTTGTTTGTGAAACTCTAAAAGCCACGCTTTCTTTAGCTGTCAATGCAAACAGGCCAAAGGCCCAGTAAATTAGTTTTGCAGAAGAGTTATACTAACCTAAACACACATAAATAAACATTATTTTCTCATTAATAAAACACTATCAACAATTATTTCAAAGAAAAGAGATTGTCTCCTGAAAGGTAGATCTGGAAAGGGAAAGACTCCTCTCCAGAGAATTAGAAAAGAAAGGGAGTTTGCCTTAATCTAGACCCACAATTAAGCGAGGTGACAGAAGCGAAATCAGAATAGCAAACCTATATATATAGTAGTATGAAGGAGAATGCAAGTCAGATATGCTGTTTTTAAAATGCTGTTAACATTTAGGATACTTTTATATTTATCTACTATAGAGAGAAAATGCTCTCTAATATGCCTTCACAAGGAGGATGTAAAAGTATGATCAGAAAACCTGGAGTCTAATGAAAGAGACTTTCAGGGAAACGGTTGCCAAAAGACTAAGGGCCTGATTACGAGTTTGGCAGTCTGACCGCCCGACCACCGCGGCCTCCAGAAGACCGCAGTGCCTGCGGTCTACCGCCGGCTGTATTACGAGGTTTCTGCTGGGTCAGCGGTGTGCTTCCTGGCGGCGGTCAGTGTATTTCCATATTGATCGATGCATGTGTGTACATTACGACTGCATGTCTTGAATGTACACATATGCATGATACATGTGTAAAAATACCACCTACCCATTGCTGGAGTCTGGCCCATATGTGCCCAGTCAAGTCAATGGGTATATGGTACAAAACAGACTTACCTGTTTTTTAGTGCAAAAAGGTTCATTTTATTCAGGATGCAGATGCTGCTGGGAAGGGGGGACCTGTGGAAAGGGATCCACGTCAGAGTCTGATGGGAAGAGCATGAATTGGGTGAGTATGCACCGCGAATACTTCAGTTTTGCCGACTCAAAGCAGCCGGTCCGACCTCCACGGTCGGCTCTTCGAAAAGCCAACTCGTAATACGGCCGGCGGTGTACTCCTCTGTAGCGCCCTATGGCCGCTGCTTTCTTCCCACCACTGGCGCGACTGTCTGTGGCTGGCTGGTGGTGTCGGCGGTTTGCCTGCGGTCCTGCCAACATCAATCCGACAATCTCGTAATACGGCAGTCGGACCGCCGAAGTTGTGGGGGTCAGACCGCCACCACGGCTACGGCAGTCTCAGGACCGCCAAACTCGTAATCAGGCCCTAAGACAACATACAAGATTAAGTTGAATTGAAAGCCATTTATGTTAAAAGCCACAACCCAAATGGAGATAACTTTTTGTTTTTCACCATGCAAACTTAGCTAAAGAATGAAACCTAAAAAAATAATAAATCTAGAAAGCCAACTAGAGGCAGTACCGTTGCTGAACCTCTTTCGTTAACAGCCCCCTAATTTAAAGTACATATTTAAAAAGTAGCAATTAACCAGTAACTATAAGCATACATAGCTACAACAATAGTGAAAGGCACCCTTTAGGCTTACCCCATAAAAACACATTACATTACTAAATAAAGTCTCCACTGCTATTTAAAGTAGATGTGTTACACACGCCCACTAATTCCAAGTGCATAAACTGCCCCTCAAAGGGGGGGGGGGTCTTCCGAAAAAGGAAAGATTCCCTAGTCTTGAGGCTTCCAAAAGTCAGCTCAAGTATTAGCTTTTGTGCTAGGCTACATTTAAACCCAAGTTTTCAGCTCAAGAAGCAGTAAGTAAAATTGACAACAAGCGTATTTATTAAAAAATTCCTGCATAATGCAAATTTTACATCTGCTAATTTGGGAGTGTCCTAAGACAAAAATATGGTAACATGCATTTAACTAACATTGACCCTAAACACAAATTAGTATTCAGTTAAATATTTGTGCATTATAAAGTTTCCTGTGATTGTCAAGCGATCTCCTTGGAGCCTCAAAACCATTTCTAGGGCGCAGTGTAAAAGTACAAATGGAGATGTATCTTTAGTGGACTCTCAATGTAGATTATACACACTAGAACAAAAAAAAAAACACGGGTGAGTCCACCAGCTGTTGGTAGAGAAATGTAACCTTCAGTATTGCCATGTCCATAGAAAAGGTATAGGGTGTCAGTCTTATGTAATGCCTCGATCAAAGCTAGAAATATATTGTCCTTTCCCCAACAATGGAGTGGTAATCCGGCCCAACGAAGCCGGAAGAATCATGAAAGAATGTGGGCAGTGCAACGTCCTAACAGAGTTGGAAACAGGACATCACTTTCAAGCTGAGAAAGAGTTGCAAATCTAACCCTTCTTAAGAAATCTCAGATAGGCGTTCCTACATAATAGAGCCCTCAGTTCCCCCAAGCGCCTAGTCAAAGTAAGAATGGCCAGAGAGGTGGCTCCTCTGGACACTTGAAAGAAACACTAGTCAACTCCTACAGCACGAGCGAAAAGTCCTATCAAGACAGCACAGAATGGACCTGTGGATGGGCCAGCAGAAACACACTCAAAATACAGGGGGTGTATCCCTCAATTGAAGCTGCTGCATGTATTTGCCATATTCACTTTTACTCCAGGCCTACATGACCTGTGACTCCTCATCTCTATCCTTTGTCCTTTTGAACACAATAATAAAATGCTACTGCTAGGTGTCATTGTTTACTCTACTTTGCTTGCAATACTATACTTATTTCCTTGTATACAATTATAAACATGGTAATGATGCTCCTTAACAATATAAGGCTATGCGCTCAGTACCACCAGATATGTGAGAAATACCTTGAGTGAATAAACCCTACACTTCAAAGTTCGTCCAGCATAAGTTCTCACATTACTGTCCTCTCACTTGTCATGAGGATACCCAAGGGGCACGGTGTTCCATAGAAGGTAAGTGAGGATTGAAAGATCCAGAGAGCTGAGCCTACAAGGCCAGCTGGCATTTCCTCAGGTACAGCCCAGGATTATCTGTGCACTGGCTTTGTTCCGCTTGGTACAGCTATGTGGCTCTCGCAACTGACTTCTCAATAGTAGGTTGCTAGTCTAGTTAGGCTGCTAGTCTACCTAGAGAACACAAATATATATACCTTTTGTTATATTATGGTAGGTTGTTTCATCCCATATACTATTTTTATATTCAATGTTGTGATTTTGGCCACCACTCTGCTACTTATCTTCTGTGTTATATTTGTGTCTGATTAAGACCAATAGTATAAGTATCTATATTTTCGATTCTGTGCTAAATTAGGGAGTTGGTTGAGGAGAACTCATGGGCACCCAACTGGGTCCCTTGCAGGACTGGTTATTCCTATCACCATGGGTCTTCCCTTTGCTATAGCATGAGGGAGGAGCTGTGAGGCACCTGTTTATTTCCTCCATTCTGCAGGGCACACATGACACACCCTGCATCTTGGGAACCAAAAATTACCTACCGGATGTTACAAAAACCTTTTGGCATGCATGAAAGGCAAACTCCTCAATAACTATGTAGGTGCATATTGGGCATGTAAAGAGAAAGAGCTGAGACCCAGCTCAAAACGCTTCTACATAAAATCCAAAATACACTAAGTGTCAGAATATTGTGAAACTTACAGCAAGCACTAAAAACTCTCAAATCAGACACCCATAATATTGCATCATGGAGTAGAACATTTTGCAGCATGTGATTGTCTTTTCTCTCACATTTTGAAGCTAGTACTTACTTTTAATCACTTTTATCCGTTTTCCATAGTTTGAGACTTTAAAAGAAGCAAACTATTGAAGCCGAGTAGCACACTTTAAAATAGATAGAGGCACCCTGCAACAGTACCCCCGCTTTCTTAACAATACAATTCCTGGCAACTTATTGTCCCGTTCTACACATGACAAACCATCCCAAAAGCACAGATGAAAAACCAGAGTCACGCCTGTCCCTCTTCCCCAAACAGTTCAGCACATGGTTGTCCTACAACAGCCTTAACCTTTAAACATATCTTATACTTAAATATTCTGTTTTCCTTCAACCCGCAAAATGTCCCATACCAGAATGTTCAAAGATAACCCTCAAAACTTCATATGCAATTTGTCCTAGACCCCCCACCTACAAACAGACCCATATCTGGTTTATACATAGCAAACCCATGAAAAGGTGTTCTATTAAAATATTTCGTTCTATATATCAGCCTGCATTTACATCAACTCCTCAATGTCATATACCAGCATATCATCAACGTAAGTTAACGCAGACCTAAGCACAATAAATATACGCCTCTATATTGAAATATTGAGCTGAAAAGATGGTATCCTGCCCTCAACCCAAACACCACAACCCGACCCTGCTACAGGTCAGTGTGTACAATCAATTAGTGTTTAACTCTGGTATTTTCCGTTTGAAGCTATTTTTTGGTCTAGTAATTTATACACTTTTTGCCATCTCTATGTAGTGTAAATAACAGTTGTCTTTTTGCCAACTTTTGTAGAATGGAAGTCTTAGCTGACTTAACCAGGATTGACATTCATGAATTTCCTATCATGTACACTTCTACTGGTGGTACAAGAGGCTTGGGCAGGAACAAGCAAGGGACACGCAGCAGCATTTTCATGGTTTTAAACTAGGGCCACCCTCATCAACTTTGAAGCCATTATGGGAGGAAGGCGAGGAGGATTCCAGCCCTGAGGTTAGCATATTTTTAGAAGGCAAATCTAGGACTTCCAAGGCTTTGGGGCTGATTTGGAGTTTCACACTAAATTGGGCTCTGAAACTTTGAGCCACAAATTTTGCTAAGCTTCACTACTTATTAAAATCTTTTTAGAAATTACAGAAGCAATCCATTTGTGTGCATATTACTGCACGCGCTATGCACTCTTGCTTACCTCCAGCAAATAGAAGTGTTAAGGGGAAAGTAGGTGAACGAATCGTTTGCGGCTAGTCTGCTGACAGTTTCAAAGGGGAAGGCTCAATACTTCATTTCAATTTCTCAATATTTGTAATAACACCCCGGAGTTCAGAGTTATTGGCCAAGTGCACAAACAGTGAAATTCACAGACTCAAGTGACAATTATGTACCAAAGTCTCGGAAATTAGTCTGGCAACAAAAAAAAGAACCCAAATATGAAGCTTGGATTCTTTTTCTTTAAAAGACACGTTTCAGCAGGGCAGCGCGGAACTTTCTTACTGGCACAAGGACAGGGCCGGACTGGTAATTCCGGGCACCGGGCAATCCCCCGGTAGGCTGGATGGGGTGGGGGCCGGTTTTGAGACAGGGGGCCGGTTTTGTGCTGGGGCCGATTTGGACCCTGACCGTGACCGTCCGACCGATGTGAGAGAGTCAGTAGTAGTCTGACTGTGTTGACAGACAGTCAGACTAGTACTCCGCCGCGTCTCTCCTCGCTCCGCTCAAAGCAGCAAACATTCAAGCACAACTATGCTGCTGGTACTGTACGCACCGTCCGTGTCTGTGACCCAATTTTATTTTATTAAAAGAAATCCAGCTGGCTGCACCTCCATGCCGCGCGCAGTGCGCAGATGTCTCCTGCCGCCGCGCATCTGACCGCCGCGGTCTTACAGTTCACCCTTAGCAGGGGTGGGTCTGGTGATGATGATCATGCGCATTGGGGCTCACGCAATAAAAATGTTATTGCGCGAGCCCCAATGCGCATGATCATCATCACAAAAAGTGCGCGTGACTGGATGAGGCGAGGTCGAGGAGGCAGGCATCTCATGATCTCAGAGGCCAGAGAGACGATGCTGAGAAGGAGAGGCACCCCATAATTTAATTATATCTAGCCCCCCTGTCTGCCGCCCGCAGGTGAGTCCAGTCGTTTGCATGCAAATATGCAATCCCTGATCATGGCACTGTCTGGGGGGCTGGCCGGGCCGGAATTAAAAGCAAAAGGTTAGGCCCCAGCCCGGTTCCGCAGCCAGCGCAGTGGATTTGTGACTGTGAGCAGGGTGGAGGAGCGAGGTGGTGGCTGGCCTGGCTCTAGGCTATATTATATGAGGACTGGAGCGGCAGCGATGATGTGTACACTAGCATCTGGGTGACCCAGAATGGATGCTAGTGTACACATCAATAGATGGAAAATTAAATCAGTCGTGAAGTCCGGTCCCATCCCATCCCATGCAGGTATCCGAAATCCTTGCGGACATATCCCCGGTCCATGGTAAATCATTTGTGGCCTGACTGAGGCCTCCCATTTATCTGGGAGCAGTTCGTACTTTCTTTGGTGCATGCAGCGCACATCAGGGACTTTCATTGCTGCTAGTGATGGAGTGCAGTGCCAGTGCAGGGTGTGAATGACGTACAAAAGCAGACTGATGTACATGCAGTGTGACGTGGTGGATCTGTGAACTCTGGTGTTGCCTGAGCCTCGATGCCTTTTCCTTCTGCTTCACCCTGAAAGTAACACCAACTCCCTTCAATCAGCCAAAACGGCGTCACATAGAGGAGCCGTCCGCCAGTCCTCGGTCCTCCTCCCCTCCCTCCCTGCGCCATTTGTGTGACCCTTTTACAGTAGGAGCTGAGCACTGGGCAGTAGGCCTCTCCAGTCTCACCGTGTAATAATGACAGAAACGGATTCATTCCAGAGACGTGTTAAGCTTTGTGCTCGTTTTGTAAATTTAATTTATGTTTGAGAGTCCCGGTGCGCAGGAACTGGGAAGCGTTACCCGCAGCGGCATGAAGCATAGGGAAGACGTTTAAATTAAGAGAAAAGGTGAAGTTTTAATAGCTTCTGTTAAGATGGAGGGCGCAGGATTTCACCCAGAGAGATCTCTCGTGTCATTTCCAGTTTGTTTTGCTTGCAAATTGCCTCTTTCTCTTTGTAGAATTATCTTTGGGATTAAGTATCTCGCTGAGAGAGAGAGAGAGACAACTGCTTGGGAAAGTCCCTTACTGTAAAGGCTTTCTTGGCACTTTATTATTGCTTAATCGAAAAGAAAGGATTGCTTTATGTTTGTGATGCAAATGACGTCTGTCGACACATTTACATCTTGGTGCATTTAATAAGGATTGTGTCGTATAAACACTTTGTGCAAATCCTTTGTGTTATCTTTTGCATACACATCCTTCGGTAGACCTACAGATGGCAGAGCACATGCGTCTTTCCAATAAATGAAAAACAGGAACTCAACGTACCCTAAGAGATCTGTATAAACAAGTGAGGCTGAACATTCGCTCTAAAGCCACACAGGCTTTTCGAATAATATTTTGGCTAAAACTATTAGTTATACTCTGTAGTGAATCCACTTGACAAAGAGAGACTGCAAACTTCAAAGATCTTCAGGTACTCTTTGTTATAGGGCTCTGGAAAGTTTTGCTGCCATAGTCTAGTGTCCGTAAGAGAGCGAAAGCAGGGGTTGGCTGAGCTGTCTATCTTGAAGGCTGCATTAGTTCTGGAAGTGTTTCATTCTGTCTTATCTAGTGAATGTCCATATATGTGCTCCAATACCTTGTTTGTGACCTGTGCCCATCAGGATATCCTTGCGTGCTCACTTGTAATCTGGGAGGTGTGTGCTACAGTCTGTAGTCCCGATAGACATCTTCTGATATAGCGTTGCTCTACTAACCCATGGGCTTGCCCCATTTTTATTGTTTTAACTTGTAGATGCGGTTTTGATCGCCAAGGCGTGTGTCAGTCTTTGAATAAGATATGATGACTTCTATTTGTATCCTTAGTAGCTTTTCATCAGCAACTTAACTTCATGCACCACTGGTGCAAGCAACAAACGTTCCTTTTCTGTCACTGCGTAGCAATTTAGAGACAGCTCCTACTCTTACACAGAGTGATTCTGAAGGGCCACAGTGCAGCAGTCTATCTCTGGTTTCGCCCAAGCTGCACCTCTGATGATTAGAACCACGAGGGGGGGAGCATTGTGCAGTTCGAGGGCTACTCACTCACTGGGGCCGGCCCGCGCAGGCAGGGACACTGCCGCCCTTATGATTCATGTGCTGCAAAAATTTTAGTTATCCTGGACACCCCCCAGCACAATGCTCCTCCTGTTGCCTCATCACTTTGATTAACCTGGAAGCTAAAATCTAGGCCAAAATTCTGGCAACTAGATTGTGCAAAGCTGCTCAATCACTGATACACAGTGACCAGAACGCCGTAGCCTTTATACCCGGTCGCAGTATGAGACACTCTCTAGACTAAGACGTCTAATTGTCACCCTGGAATGATCCCAGTACTGCAATAAGAGCGGGCCCTTGTCTTAATTGATTTTAAGAAGGCTTTGACTCAATGCACTGGTTTTGTTCCAACTACCAGCCCGGATGAATTTTGGTAAACTTTTTTAGAGGCATGTGAGGGTCCTCACTAAGGACACCTGGGCGGCGGTCTGGGTTAATAGGACCTTGTCTGTCTTCCCCCTGCCCCATCCAAAGGGGCACAAGGCTGTGGTGCCCCCTCCTGCCCCTTCTGTTTACACAGGTTATTGAACAATCAGTCGCATGGGTCCAGTGCTATTGTGTAGATCATTTGTTTCGGTGAAGGGTCATCCAAGGAAGACAGGATTTTGCTAAATGCGGATAATATTTTAATATGCATAGAAGACCCTGAACGATCTTTGCCCAGATATGCATATATGGGATATATGTGGGGACACGTCTGAATTCTTAGTTAAATGGGAGAAAACGATGTATATGCTGATAGCAGTTGACCATATAGACGTAGAGGAAGTGGCTACCCTTCTAAGGGCAAATGATCATTTTAAATACTTTGGCAATGTGACAATCATCATAATTAAAATTTTTGATTTGGTGCGCGCAGGCATTGTGTCCGCCCTAACAAGAAGTGGAGATGGCTACTACGCTTTTATTCGGCTTTGTACGGGTGGGAGACGGAACAGATATGCCGGATTGTAAACCCAGATTTTTTAATTGAATGCATTAACACAATGAGTGCATAGGCCGTGCGATTATAATATATGATGGTGCACTGTTTGTATTTTGAACCTGCGAGGGCTTTATCTTAGCTATACTGTGATAAAGTTGTTGGGCCAAACTCTTACAATGTCCTTCGCAGACATCTTTGTCCTCTCATCAAAGCTCATCCATCCATCCATCTATCCATTCATTCATCCATCCATCCATCCATCCAACCATCCATATATCCATCCATTTAAATGTGATTACTCTCCGTAGTCCCCTCCAGGTTCTTTTGAGATTCAAAAGACTGCGCACATGCGATGCACATCTAAAGCACATGCCTGTCACAAAGTGTCCTACAAGTTGTCACACAAGTGAATTGTCACATAAGTGCCCTTGAGGACAACCTATGCTTCATGTTCATGGTTGGGCTAAATGGTTGGTGGTAGGGTCTGTAACTATTTGCTGCTGATACAATGGCAGTGGGATATGCCAATTATTAACTCCTCAAAGTAAATGGACATACGTATCTGCTAATCTGCTTCACATAACACTCAGAATAGTTTAAAAGAACTTTAAAGAATATGCATCCATAAACTCTCTCCTGTAGTAAACATTCAATGAAAAATGTGTTGAAAAATGCTTTGTTTTGGCCTTTCTGTCTCCAAAATTTTCTTAGGGGGACAACCCCCCAAACTCCCCCTAGTAGTGGGGGCTGGTCTCACTTTTACTTTGTTCTCTCTGATTCACTACTTGTGTCTATTTTTGGTGCTCTTTGAAAGAATGTCTATGGGTACATATGACTGGGTGGGTAACCTGGTGCTCTTTAAGGTCATCGTCTACTATTTACTGTGCTTTAAAAGTTGATACAATTGAATATGTAATGAAAAATGTGCTGTTAAATTCACCATTTTGGTCTGTCTTTTTCCAAACTTTTCTTGGGGGGAGAACCCCCTCCAAACCCCCCTAGTAGTAGTCGGGCTCGCTCGATGCGCTCGCTCGCTACACGCGCCGGACGGGGGCTGGTCTCGCAAAATTTGCCAGGGCTGCTTTCAGTTCCCAGTCCGGCCCTGCACAAGGAGCATTCAGGGCAATGGGCTGCGGGGGTGGGGGGTTAGCACACCACTCTCCTTTACCCTTATCTGAGCACACATACCCCCTGTGGCAAAGACCTTGAGCCCCAATACATCAATCATGTTCACTAAGTCAGCAAGATATTGTGGACTCTGGCACACCAGCTGGCCTGGCTCTGAGGTGCACCCCTGTCCCCTACACAACGCCCCGCCCTCTTGCCACCCCCACCATTTGCAAAGAACAAGAGAGCCCACCAGGAAAACATTGTGATTGTGGTCCATTACCCCGTGTCCAGGCTTAGTGTATCTCGCTCCAGTGCCTGGATCTATCCGGTTCCTTTGTTTCCTGCATTATACACCGCTGCCCTCCCCCTTCGCCCCCCCCCCGCTTCTTATCGGAGTGACGCATGGATGGTTGTAACCTGCAGACTTTCACTTCCCCTTCAGCAAATAAGGTGAAATAAAAAAATAAAACTTAAGTCGATGCTGCAAAGGGCGAAATTTCCGTGTTTCACGAAACTGCACAAGTGTAATGAAAACTTCACACAACCCGAGCATAAACACAGTCGCCTCTCAGAATAATGTGCCCTGGAGATTTGACCAAATACCTCATCATTTTCACCATACCATATACACAACTAAAATGTGTTTATCGTTTTGACATCACCAGGTATAGTTACTGAATAGGAGCAGAGAGGGCCAACAGAGAGATGCAGTTTTGGGATCAGGTTGAAGGCTTCAGCAACATGAAAGCTGTGTCTGAACTCAACTTGTATCCCGTGCAAATCCTTCTATATCCCTTATCAGAGGTGCCTACGTTAGATTCATTTGTCAGTGCACATTGTGTAAGAACATGAAATGTGCAAAATGCACAAAATCAGTGGCTTTGTAAAGCGCTACTTTTTACCTGAGAGCTAGGCAACCAGGCTCTAGCAGGGCCCGGGAGATTCAGTCGAAAAGCCAGGTCTTAACATACTAACATGCATCACTAATAAGTAATAAGCAGAAATGTAGCGAAGCAGCACACACAAGACAACAGAACATGCACACGGAAGAGCCAATACGACACATCATGATCTATTTGCATTTACCTTGCTGCTGTGATGTTTGCTTTTGTCAGGTCTAAATGCTGTATTTCAAAGTTCAATTCATCGCCGAGTTACAAAGAAACAGATGCATTTATATTTTTATGCCACCTGAATGGTATTAAGAGTTATTGTACATTTATTTTTCCTGGAACAATCTTTTCCAAGAAGCACTTGTTGTTTACGCCTTTCCCTGGGTACTGTGGCAGCATATTATTTGTTTGTCTAGGAATGAATGAAGGACAGTAGCATCACGATGTAGCACATAGTCGGTGTTAGGAAGCATAATGTTCTTACAAAAATCATAATGATGTGAAAAGTACACATCATGGAGAAGATTTTAAGAGTTTTGGAGCAAAACTCCATTGACCTTTGTCACCTTGTGCACTGTTTCCTAGAGTAACTGCCAGTCTCGGAAAAATCGAGCCATGGAGCTCCTCTGCTGATCGTGCCTTAATTTAACAAAACTCAACATCGCTATGAACTGGAGGCTCTGTCCAACTCTGCTAATAAGCCCAAAAAGTCAAAAGAGGAAGGGGAAATTACTCGACTGTTATAATTCACCTGCAATTTATTTGGGAAACCCATATTGCAAGTGCCCTATATAGTCATCCTCATGGCCATCACCCTGGACCGGAAAAACTGATGAAGGGACAGGACATGCCACCAAAGTAGAATAAGAGACCATTATGTTTGCACCACCAAGAGATGCAGAAGTAGGAAATAAGACCGGTGAGGCCAGGGAAACAGATAGGGATAGATAGAAGGAAGGAAAGGCAAAAACAAGCATGTGGCTATTTTAAAGACAGAGCATCATTTACTCTCACAGGCAAAGCAAACACCTGCAGCAAAGAGTTCTCCTGGCTGGATGCAAACATATCCATCCATGGAACCACCAAGTGCCCCATGATCTCTGGAACACCTCAGGACAGAAAGAGAAGTTCCTCGAAGATGGACACACAATTCAGGGCATCAGCTTTAACATTGTCCAACACCAGAATATACAAACTTAATATTGTGAATAGATTAATTTCCACAGAAATTTGCAAACTGATTGTCCACCTGAACTAGAAAGAGATCTCTCTTGGAGCTGCAAAGAAAGGAACCGTGGAAACATTCTAAGAACTATAAGCTCCCTCCATTTCAGAGACATACTTAGCTCCTGTTCTGACCACAGTCCCTGATCTGAGTCTATGCTAAATGTGACCCCCAACTTCTGTCGCTGGCATCCAGAGTCATGGCCACATGCTGAAGAGGATGAAGCTCAAATCTCCTATGGAGGTGATCCTCAACCAGCCACCACTGGTGAGACACCTTAAAGGGGGAAGATAACAACCAGCTGGTCCTAAGGACTCTAGGTCTCATCACAATACAGCATGCAGAACCATTACTTTATGATGAAGCCTGGGCCATGACAAAATGAAAACACGGGCCCCCGTGTGAACGCCAAGACAGAGACAAAGCTGAGTCACCATTAGAGAATGGCCAGTCTAGAGACCCCTTTCGTTAAAGCAGTCACCTTGAGAGGAAAGCTGGCCAGATAATCATGTGTGTCCCAGAGTGCAGGACAATGAATGAGAATTACAGAGCTGCACTTTCTCAGACCACTGCCAACACCAAAATATTTTTAACAAAATTTCTCGAAGGTGACCTCCCAACCAAAAGATGTAACTGGAAAGGAGAAGGCTGAGGAAAGACCATTGCCAGAACCACTGGCTCTGGGTGAAGGAGAAATGATGCCAGAAAGACAGGATGGACCCGTTGCTCCTTCTTTGGACATAGCAGCAGGCAGTAAACTGGAGCCATTTGTCACTGGTGAAAAAAGCTCCTCCATGGCATCACTGGATGCTGAGATCGAAAGATCACCATAAACCTGGTATCCTCTGCAGCTTGCTTCACGAGTTCTCCCAAGTTCTTCCCAAAGAGTTTCTGGCCAATGAAAAGAAGCTTGACTAGCAATAACTTTTGTGAGGCCTCAATCTAATCACATATTGGTGACATGCTACAACTGCAGCCGTGGCCATCAGCACAGTGACCTTAAACCCAACGAGGCCACACCAAGATAAGCTGAAGTTGATTCTCCACCACAGTCTTTACGATCCATAACATGCATTTGGGTGTGTAAACCACACAAGATGCAACAACCCCCCCATCATCCTGAGAGACAGGGGGAATTTTCCCTTTAAAGTTTGCTGTCTTCAGCATAAGGGTAGCTGGCTGGATAGCCTACACAATAATTACTGGTGCACAGGGGAGTGGAAAAGCTTGAAATGACAATGCCAGTAAGGACAAAGCACAGCAAGCTCAACTGGGCAAAGATCACAACAGCTGTGACAGTCAAATCTCTAGAATGAAAAGGCAGGGGCGATCGAAATATCTAATATCCAAAGCACCTGAATAGGGAAATAAAGCACACCAAGATAGACCTTGAGGAAGGGTGCAGGAAAATGCAGGTTCATCCCCATTTTTAATGCAGATTTTTTAACTCTACACAGAAGGACACAGCTGTCCACTTCCTAGTGCATGAGGTATATCCCCTAAAGCATGTCAAAATTGACTATACTCCTCATTGACATATTTAACTTATCTATAAGTCCCTAGTACATGGTACAAATTGTACCCAGGGCCTGTGTCATTAGTTGACTTCAGCACATATTGTGCCAACACTAAAGTGATAATGCAAAACATGACTGCAGGCCAGCTACCTGCAACCTGGCTCTGCAGGTGCAGACTGCAATTTTGACCTATCAAAATACCCCCTTGTCATAGGCCTAAACCCTCCTTTTAAATATTAATAAGTCACCCCTAAGATAGCCGTAAGTGCCGATAAGACAGGGTGCATAGCATTCAAAAAAGGATATGTAAATGTTTAATTTAAAATAGGTCTTTAAAAGCCCTAAAAAGCTATTTTCATTGTAATAAGGCTAGCTGTTGTATAAGAAAGAATCAGGAGTTAATATTAAAATCAAGTAACTTTATCTTTGCCTAGGAACCAGATAAAAATTTAATTCTTGGACTTTTTAAAATTGTTATCACAAATCCAATCCATTGGCAAATTTGCCTGCCTAAAGTCCCTAGAAGCACATTTGCATGAACTTCCAACTGTCAACCAGGAGCTGATTGGCTCCTTGATGAGGTGTGAATTGACCTTCCCCTGACAGGATGACATGGGGCTGTGCCCAGCCCCTTGCAGGCCTTTCAAAGGATGCCTACCCTGTCACTGGCATATGTAGCTCACATGTGGGCCAGCCTCTGTATTGTCCTTGTAGCCATCCAGGCACCAGTCCTAGTGGTAGAGGAACTGTAAGTTTTGAGTGGCCACAGGGGAGGGTATACTTATGGGGAGGGTATGCTCATTTCCGTGGCCACACCTCTAGGGTTGGCACAGGAGCTCTGCACAAGGGAAGAATGGCTTTGCCATGTTGGATTAAGTAGAGCGGGCACTGTGAGATTGTTTGCAGTAGGGCACACAGGTGGGTAGGATTACCCCTGGGAACGTTTTTCCCATTGGTTAGGAAGGGATCAGGATTCACTCGTAGACTAGTGACAGGCATAAATGTGGCACCCCTAGGCACCCTCTTCAGAACACTACTGGACCTATGGAGACAGAAGAAGGACTGCACATGTTGTTGAGACCTGTGAGGAGAACCCCTTAGGGTTGGACCTGCCCCCACTTGTACCCAAGACAAAGAAGTGGACTTGAAGGGTCAGTTGGCGGAACTCCTATTAAGCTACAGGGACACAAAATCTGTGAGAAGTCCACTTTTGTGGAAGAGCCCAGCTGACCACTTTCAACTGGACCTGCCCTTGACCCTGCTGGTGTCTCTGGTGTTGCAGTGAGCCTGCACCCAAAGCCCTGTTCCTGAGGTCCTGGAACCCTGGGCTGCTGTCAGAGTGTACTCCTCCTGCCACACCTAAAATGACTGGACCAACCCGCCAGCCGATCCGCCAAGGGTGTATCACTGGTGAGCCTGACTTTGCCGCTGTTCCTGCTATGTTCTTCTACGCAGCAGCAGAGATTTGTTTGAGCTTCTGAGATTACAGACGTTTTGGAAAGTAAACATCATTTAAGAGGCCTATGATGCAAAATAGTGGATAAGGGGTAATGCACTCAAGTGACACATAGGTGTTCAAAAAGGGGAGTAAAGCGAACAGACTTTTTATGTGTCTTTGTACCACCTTTTTAAGTTTGCCTTAATGGCCCTCTTTCCATGGACAGTGAAGGGTAATCCTACTAGTAACATATAAAATGGAGTTCAAGAGTGATAGAATTTTAAAGGAGTACACTGACGTTATTACTGTAGCGCTTTCCAGAATGAAGAAATCTAAAGCTAGCCCCAGAAAAAAAAAACTCAAGATTTATCTGTAGTGAATGTCTACCTTCCACCAAAAAGAAAACCAAGATAATTTATTTAAAAATCTTGTCCTCATAACTAAGAAAATAGAAGGTACAATTCCTTTCCTATACTACTTTTGGGGGACTTTAAGCCAAAAATATCATCCTTTGAAGGGACCGACGAGTTTCAGTTAAACAAAAAAATAGTTTGGGTATACTAAGCAGAATACTCATTCACTGTAACAGTATTCAATTGGGGGAAAAACCTAGATACAGCATTAAAATGTATTAACCCGAGCATAATAAATGGAAAATAGAATAGCGACCAGGCAGCAAGCCGTACTTTCAACAATGGGAGGATATCTTCCCTCATTGACAACACTAATATTTCCAATCAATCAATCAATCAATTTCCAAGTGCACAACTACTCCACTGAGTGTCCAAGCGCTATATACAATGGCATCCACCCTACCCTAATCACATTGAATAACTATGCTCAGAAAGCAGGCCCAAGCAACCATGTTTTAAGGAACTTTCTGAACTGACCTTTGACCTTAGGTAGATGGAACTGAAGGCAATTTCAGGCTTGAGATAGGAGAAGGCCGTGCCTCCCCACTTCTTGCATTTGATTCTAAGGACACAAAGCATCCCTACATCAGAGGTGTAAAGGGTTCTAGTTGGGTGGTAAAGGATTAATCTATTTTGGAGGTACTGAGGTCCCGAGCCATAGAAGGCTCTGTGTACCAGAACTAAGGTTTTAAAGAGGATCCTCTCCCTCAGCCAATGACGCTCCTTCAAATAGGGAGAGTTTGGGAATCTTTAATAGTAGCCTAGCTGCTGCATTCTGTAGAACCTGCATCCTCTTCAGCAGGTAAACAGGCAAAGCCATATACGGAACGTTGGCATAGTATAAACTAGAGGTGATAAGGGCATGAAGCACTGTTCTCCGAAAAGGTAGCAGGACAGAATTTTTTTCAAAGATCTCACTAGAGCAAAGCATAGTGGACTACTGCAGAAATCTGCGAGCTCATGGACAAATGAAGATCTATCCTAACTCCAAGATTATGTGCCACTGTGGTCGAAGGGAGAGTGGAGGCTGTACACTCCTCCCAGCAATCGATTCCCCATCGAGGTGGAAGGGCGTCAGACATCAAGATCTCCATTTTATCAGTATTACGCTGAAGGTAGCTGGCCCCATCCACTCAACGACTGCTTTCAGACAGTTCTTAAAAGAGTTTTGCGCCTCAGATGTATCCTTCTCAACAGAGAGCTGTGCATCGTCAGAATAGGAGACAATGCGTACCCCTACAGATTGTACTGGCGGGACCAGAGGAGACATGTAAATATTAAATACAGTTAGACTTAAAGGGGAGCCCTGCGGGACTCCAAACTTGAGCTTTTGAAATGAGAAGATATGGGCCCATCCAAACTGCATGGCTTCTGAGATGTAAAAAGAAACAAATCCATGGCAGACTCCAATGTCTTCCAAACGCTGAGGAAGGATATTGTGTGACACAGTATCAATGACTGCTGATATGTCTAATAAAAGCAAAGCACCCTGTTTTCTCTGATCTAGAGCCAATTTGATTGACGCTTAACTCGGGCTTGTGAGCCCTGACGTTACTTGCCTTCTTTCTGCCCCAGGGGGGGCCACACAGGAGCAGCAGCCAGCAGCCCCGGAGAGCCAGCAACACAGCTGGGGTGGGACTCGATCCCCCAGCTGGCCCCGGTGAACACTCGGCGCGGGAGGTGACGTCACCCTTCCTGCGCCTTCAAAGCATCCCAGGCACTCCCGCAGCGCGGGACGCGTGCAGGCGTGCCCGTCCGCGCCAGACCGTGGCAGGGCAGGGCCATCCTTATTTGGCTTTTGGAAATTGTGTCTGGGCGGCTCTGAACTGGAACTGGATATTGTTTGGAATACCTTTTTAGAGAGATCCGAACGCCGGTCTTGCAACTACTATCAATTACCTTAAAGTACTGAAAGGCGGTGAGATAACTAATGAAGTAACAAATCCTTCAAAATCGGCAATTTGAACATTCTTTCTAGAGATCGTGTTATTAAATGATTTTAAACCTTGTCAATCAGTAAGCAAGATTGCTAAAAGACTTAGCTAGGGTTTGTGTAGCATTCCAGTTATTATTGGTGCATGTATTGAATTGTTTGTTAATGGTATATATATTTAGATGACTAGCACGAATTGATTGGTCTTTTAACCTGATTTTATAGGCTTTTACTGTTTATATTGGTACCCAGCCCTTTTTTATTCTTAGCCCTGTGGTTTCAGTGCTTGTATTTTAGATTTTGCATTTTGCACTTTTAGGCACTTTATGCACTTTACATCGTTGGCATTTAGCACTTTGTGATTGTACTTATTGCAATCTTATTACCCTTGGCCCTGTGGTATAAGTGCTTGTATTTTGCATTGTGCACTTTTTGGCACTTTATGCACTTTACATCGTTGGCATTTAGCACTTTGCAGGTGTACATATCGCAATTTTGCACATTGCAGACATCGAACTAGGCCCCATTTTGCTTATTGTACTTTAGGGCTTGGTAATACAGTATTATTTATTACGATGTCGAAACGCAAATTACAAAAAACCTATAAAGCTGCAGCTGACCCCTCCTGCTCCACCATTGATTCCTATTTAGTAAGGGCGGTTAGCGTCATCAACAACGAAATAGATAGGGCGGAACGCCGCCTCTCATTAGGTGTAGGCACAGTGATAGAAGAAATAACTGGGTTGGAAGTAGAGTCTACCCTAAGAAATGAGCAAGAAATTACCCCCCTTGTGAATACTGGGATCCTTGATCTTGATCCAGATCTACCTATACCACCCGAAGCACTACGATCGCAATCACCTAATGGTTCACCTACACCGAAAAGGAAAAGGAGCTGCAGAAAAAGCCAAGCGAAAACAGGGACCTTTAGTAAAAGTAAAAATGGCCCACTATCGAATATTACTGTCAAGGCATTGGAGAAACCCCCTGACATAGGGCCTCTGTCTGATGTACAAGTTAACCACATCGTAGCCCTTTTAACCCAAAAATTAGAAGTATCAATTAAACCACGACATGACAAACTAGACAAACTTAATGGAGAAGTTACCAAACTTAGTAGCTTATTAAAACATATTAGCGAATACCCAAGGGAGAATGCGAATGGGCCACAGGGGGGACCGCATGAGCGTCCAAAACTAGGAATAACTACTGCTAACACACTAACTAGTACCCTAAGTACCACCGATAGGAATAATAGGGACTGTGAGGGCCAAGGTATCAATCCCCAAGTGCCCAAAACCGGTGCTAACACGACTTCAACAGGCCCTAGACAGAAAGCGACAAAGAGTAACCATCCCTGCCATAATAGAGGGGATAGGACTGTAAGCGCAGAGTCAACCCAGGCCCCTAACAAATCAAGGGAGAGGGAGGAACCAGAGGGAAGAACTGGTTTGTCGATTAACCTACCCCCAGAATGCTGTCCATATGTGGCAGTTTTGGTGAATGTACCCCAACTAGAGCCTGGCCAAAAGGAAACGCATTATACTTTAAAAAATAAAGTGGTGCACTGGTTAAATCAAAATTGTGGTTATCCTGTAGATCATGCTGACCAGATACTCTTGACTAGAAGAGCAAACTGGATTGGACCTTTAAGAAAAACATTGTATGGCGACTGCGTAATCATTAACTTTAGGAACCCTAATTGGGCCAGGACCTCCCTGGAAAGAGCAGTTGCACTACCACACAATGATTCTAATGTATCACTTTTGCCTCTAGGCTTCTTCTATAGACATCTAAGGTCTTTACCCAATATGGGAGGAGACCAGGAGCTACTTAGAATTAAACCGGCAGTGCTACCTCAGCCGTATTACGCATTACCCATATTTAATAGATTTCAACCACTTAGCACACTTGAAGAAAATGATTGACAGTGCACTGCCCGTCTACCCGTTGGGGAGGTGGGACCTGAAGGAACCGGGCTGACGGGTGTAGGGCTATCTGTAGATAGTGTGCTTAACACGGATATGCCTAAATTAATTATGCCCAAGCACCCATCCAGGGATATGAATCTGCTTGTCTCACACTCATTAAATAGGGAGAAAGTTGTCAGTGTAGGGGTTCACTCAGATAGAAACAAAGGGCAATCATCGGAAAAGGTCACAAACTCGCCCGTATTGCACCCCCGTACTGGTGATGAAGAGGCCAGCAGGAGTATAAATGACAAACCTATTGAAAGTACAGGAAAGTCCTCAGCCGGCGGCTATACCATCGTCACCTGGAATATAGCCGGACTGGCAAGTAAAAAGGACATGTTAGGCTGGGTGGATTTTATTAATAACCATGATATAATTTGTTTACAAGAAACATGGAGTACCGATCATGTTTATTTTGAAGGGTTTACTTCATATGATTTACCAGCAACACCTTCTATGTCTGACAGAGCGAAGGGTGGGCTGTTAATCCTTCTGACAAATAAATTGCCTCTGGTAGTTAAAAGGGTTATCAATGTAGGGTACCACTCGCAGATACTGTGGTTGCACCATAAAGACGGTTGGGATGTTTTATTGATTAATTTCTATAATAATATATTTGATTCAACTCGTCATAATGTAGTTACCGAATTAGAGATGGAAGTTGATAACCTGGTCACAGTAGAAAATACAAACTTTGCGATTGTATGGGTCGGAGATTTTAACATCCCAATTTGTACACTGTCTATGACTAAAGTCTGTGGGTTTAGGAGCGATGAAGGGGAGGGTTGTATACATTTTCCACACAACATCTATGGAGATACCTTAAACACCGTCTTGGCGAAATATGACCTTGATATTATGCAATGTGCACAGGATGGGTATGGGAGGGAGATACCAACCTTTACTGGAAGAAATGCAAATAGCACAATTGATCATGTAATAGTATCTGCTAATATTGTACTCCTATGTTCTACCCCATGGATTGACGAATTGTTACTTAGTGACCACAATTGTATTATCATGCCAATGGTTGTGTGGGGCAATAAATCTGTAGCACAACAAACTGTTATTGGTAATATTACCCCGTGTAGACCAAACGGCACTAGAATCAGGTGGAAAGGTACTAATTCCGTTAAAATTTAAAAAAATATTGTTTTAGAATGTGGTAATGAGATATATGATAGTCTAGAAATTGAGGTTGAACCAGCTATGATACTAACTAATTTCTGTAAAATCAATGCTACCGTTGATAAGTTATTAACTAAACCACCGTGCAGGAAACATATGCAGATTAGGGGTTGGTTTAATCACTCATGTACCGACTCACTGAACCAGTTGAAACAAGCACTCTCCAGCAGACCCAGGGATAAAGCGTTAGTACAAAAACTAAGATTAGAATATAAATTAAACTTAAAACGGAGGAAGAGGGAACTCCAAGAGGAGGCATGGGATAATCTTGCGTTGGCTGCAGACTCATCTAATAATAAGTTGTTCTGGGAAACTGTCAATTCGACATTTCTTAAAAATGAATCTTTCCCGGAACTTCTGTGCCATGTTAGCTGTGAGGAATGGGTGGCATATTTTTCTAGCATTTTAACCCATGTGATAATGTTACAGAGGATCTTACTAACCCAAGTAAATGGCCCACCATTCCCCTAAATATCACCCTCGATGAGGTTGAGCTAGGTATTAGAAGCAGCAAAGGGGGAAAAGCACCGGGCCCGGATGGTGTACCCATAGATGTTTATAAAACTGTGCCAGAACTCTGGGGCCCGATACTCACTAGAGTTTTTAACGCTGCAGTAACAGAGGGAGCTCCCACTACTTGGGGCGAACCCGTTATTATCCCCATTTATAAAAAGGGGAATAAATCGGAAGCCAAGAATTACTGGCCGATTTCCCTATTAGACTCATCAGTAAAGGTGATGAGCAGGGTTTTATTAGTAAGATTGGAAAAGTGGGTTGCGGATAATGGGATACTGTCACAGGCTCAATACGGTTTTAGAAAGGGGCTGGGTACGATTGAACAGTGTATTAACTTAGAGCTTTTAATTGGAAAATATACATGTGCTAAACAAGGACGGCTTTTTCTATGCTTTGCTGATCTTAGCAGCACCTTCGATTTAGTGGACCACGCTATACTTTGGCCAGTTTTACTCAACATCGGTGCCCCAGAGCCCATTATTTACTTCTTAGCTAGGCTATACGAGAAACTATCGACCAGAGTACGGTATGGCCAAAGGGGCGAATGCACCCCTAATTTTAACGTAAAACGTGGTATCCGCCAAGGCTGCATCTTAGCACCATTGCTTTTTACCTTATTTATTAACGAAGTTGACGCAGTTCTTAAATCAATACAGGCGGACGCCCCCCAAGCCGAGGGCCTGGATGTCCCGGTTCTGCTCTACGCAGATGACGCTGTGCTTTTATCTAGAACACCGGTAGGCCTACAGCGGTTAATAGACGGTTTCGCAGATTTTATCAACGAGAGGAAGCTGCTGATTAACAAAGCCAAAACATACACAATGATCTGTGGTTTTAAACCCAGGAATACGAAACCCTTTTTTATAGATGGGAAAAAAGTGCAAACTGTAGACAATTTTTGTTATTTAGGGCTATCTTTCGCCGGTGACGATAAATGGATACGTGAAATGTCTAGTGTCCGGGTCAAGATGTCAAAAAGTGTGCATGGGGTCTTTAGGTTCGCATCCAAATTGGGGGATCGCCGTAGCAAAGACATGATATATATTTACAAAGCTAGATGCGCCTCTATTGCACTATATGGCACAGGGGTTTGGGGTCACCATTCCAGTCAAGAACCTCAAATAGAGGAAAATTCCTTTTTGAAAAAGCTCTTATGTCTGCCTGCTTCAGCATCCTCTGAACTAATTCATTGTGAAGTGGGGCTCAATTACCTGTCAGACTTGATTGCACTGAGACCCCTACTGCTCTGGAGATCAATATGGTCAAAAGAGGAGAAAATACTTACTAAATCAATTATCAAGGACTGCCTGCGATTGGACAATTGTTTTAAGATCCCCTGGCTTAAATATATAGCTAATGCTTACAGAGATCTATTTAAACTGACGACCCTGGAAAATCCAAATGACGTAACAGGGCTGTCCAAACAGGAGATAAAGAATACTTTTTTGTACCATAAGAAGGAGTGCAGGCTGAGATCAGTAGAGAAGCAAACTACATATCAGCTTTACCATTCGCATATAGATACCGATTGCTTTCAAAGCGATCTATCATTAGTCACGAGACCCTCGCACCGCTTTGTTCTAACAAGAATGAGACTAGGCCTTGTTCACCATTTAGTAGCGTTCCCCATAATGAAACAGCGACCAGTCTCCCCATGTCCATGTGATGGGCATACTAAGCAGAGCACCTTGCACTTTCTACTTTTATGCAATCTGTATTTGAATTTTAGAATCGTCTATTTAAAACTGTTGTTTAAGAAATATAACGTCAAAACCACCAATGCTGCTATGAGTCTACTGTTTATGCTAAGAGAGCCCGAGATTTGTTTTTATGCTGCGACATTTATTTTAAGATCAATTCATGCTAGAAAAAGTATGGTGTTCTAATGTAATTATAAACTGTGATTTAATTTTTGTTGCCTTTTCATGAAATTGGATTTTAGTGTCTGTGTATGTACATTTGCTTTTATGGTTGCTACACTTTAACCGAATAAAGCTTATTGAATTGAATTGAATTGATTGAATCAATCACCTCCACAAGTGCTGTCTTTGTACTGTGTCGAGGCCTGAAACCAGATTGTGAGGGATGCAATAAATTTAAACTGCTCTGGTCAATTTTTCCTGCATCTTAGAGGCAGCCGGGAGTAAAGAGATTGATCTAAAATGGCCAATTGAGTACTATCCACTGATGGCTTTTTGAACAATTGACAATTGAACAATTCTGGCCTGTTTCCAACAGGATGGCACAGTAGTGGATTGAATAGACATGTTAAAGTTTGGATTTATCACATTAGAGATAGTTGTCAAAATCCATGGAGGGCAAGGATCGTCAGGTGAACCAGATTTTTAAATGAGAATGGCACATTCAGGGTCTTCCAATGTGATCATAGAAACCCGTACAAGTTACATGCCCTAGTTCTGTTAACCGCCGGACTTCTCTCCGAAATTGAGATGATGGGGTTCACTTCCAAATTGGATACAATTTTGAAGATCATATCTTCATAAAAGTTAGACAGCTCATTGCACAGATCAGCAGAGACTGCAATTGGCTGCGAGGTAGTCACAGGATGGAGAAAATGCTCAACAATATTAAAGATTTCTCAAGGGCTATTTGCTGCTGAGGACGTTCTATCAGCAAAATAGATGGAGTGTGCATTTTTAATCATCCCATGATACTTATTAAGGGCCACTATGTACTTCTCTTTATCCTTCAAAGAATAGTGCCTCCTCGAAAGCCTTTCTAATTTCTTACAGAACTTTCTTGCTTTTTCTACTCTGAAGTGAACTAGGGAGCAGAAGAACGGCATCTGATTGTCATAGGATTTTTAAAAGGGACACCTTATTTGCCATGTCTAGTAGCCAAGAAATAATGGCTATAGCATCAGTTTCAACGTACCCAATAAGTATGGGGTCGGAGCTATCTAACATATGCTCCATCTCAGATAGCTTGACTTTCAACCAACCCGAATAGAAATTTGATTTGGCTAACCAGTCCATTCCTATTGGGGTACTTTCCCAACCCAAACAAAGTGGACTAAAGTCAGACCATGGGATGGTCAAAACCTTGCAGACCTCCACAGCATGGTTGGAGAAAATGAGGTTGATAGTGTGACCCGCCTGATGAGTTCGAAGGGTGATATATTGGCTCAAGTCGAGTGAAATTATCTTCTCTAGGAGAGCAGTGGACTGAGCATCTGCTATGCTATCAATATGCAAATTAAATTCTCCTAAGAGAGTAAAATGTGAGAATTGAAGTGGATACTGGGCAATTGTATCATCCAGTGTTAAGACATCATCTGCATAGCCTGAGGGCAAGTAAACCAAGACCCCAGCTAAGGAAGACTGTGCTGAGATTGAAGTACAGAACCCCAAGGCTTCAGCTCTTTTGAGTTCCTCCAAAGCGACATGGAACACTTAAAGCTGTTTTTAAAGGAAATAGCCATGCTGCATCCTCTGTTACCTGCTGTGACAGCATGAACATGAGAGTAGCCCTCAGGCACAGCCAACACAATATCTGGGGCAGATGTACCATTCATCCAAGTCTTAGTGAAGAATAATATATCGACCTGCTCTTTACTAAGCAGGTCATAAATATGCTGTGCATTCTTACTTATGTAACAATTGAACAATAAGCAAAATAGCACAAGCCCCAGGGAAAACCGACCTCAGCTTCATTCTTTGAATTATGACGTATGATCTCTCTGCAGTTTTACCGGCCCCAGAAAAATGTATAGCACACTCACCACATGACCAAGGCAAAGGGTATCTTTCTACTTGCACCACAAACTTACAGGTCATCCTAGGCCTTAAGTCAACTTAGTGGTGTAAGAAAGTTAGTGGTCCTTGAGGTACTCGAAGAGGCGTCTGTTGATGATTGTCTCTAAAGCATTGACCGGGAATAGTAGCTGGGAGATCGGTTTGTAGTTGATGAGCATTGAAGGGTCTGCGGAGGGTTTCTTATACAATATCAGATTCTTAAATTAGGAGAAGTTGCCAAATGCCAACTTGGTTGGCGCTGGATGCTGAATGGACGCAAACGGACTCAGACACGTGCAGACGTGCTCATATGAATATTTTTTACTAGTTAAAGATTTGAAAGTAGGGGAGTTGACTGTTCGTGACCACAAGCCTCTCTTGTTGTCATTGGACTTTCTTGCTAGCTCCAGAGAAACTTGGCACAATAGTCAATACATTTGCTGCAAGAACTGTAAAAAGGTTGCTTGACACTGAAATAAAATAAAAAATTTGAGTGAAAAGATGACCATAGAACTATTGACAGCTTATAAAGCCAATACAGCACAAGAAAAATTTGAAGATTACGCAAAGTTCTTACAAAATATAAGACTATGCGTGAGCTACAATTCGAATAAAGGAAATCCAAAAATGACAGAAGAGTTCACTGTGAATAACAAAGCAGGAGCCAACCTGAACAGAAACATGAAAAACCTTCAAATTAGACCAAACAATAAAATACTCATTAATAAAACAGCACAGGAAACAATGTCGAAATGAGTCTCAGAAGAACTATATGGTTGGAAAAAGAAAAGAAATGGATGAGGTCATTGCGGCCCTACGTTAAAAAAGACCAGAGGTTTTTTGGGACCTTACTGGGAAGCCGCTAGGAAGTACAAAAAAGATTGAAGCAAGTCCCATCAAAGAGGAAGTTTGGGTTAAGCATAATATCAAACCTTTACAGTAAAAAACAAACTAAAAAAATTGGGACTTGCTTAAGGACACCAGTGCTCAAAATGAAGTCATAGTTAATAATGCACAGGATGTATTGATCCCACCTACAAAAGAAAGTGAGGTACTAATAAAGAAGCTAAAAAACTCAAGGATACAAAGGCCAGACAGACTACTTGTAAACATACTAAAGACAAACCCCACTCTATAGGCTCAGGTTCTCACTCCACTTTACAAAATGGTAATAAGTACAAACAAAATTCCAGATACCTGGAGAGGCAGCATAAGGGTGCCAATTAATAAAATGGGTCCACAGGATTCAACTAAGAACTATCATGTGATAGCGCTGCTTTCCCTAACTCTGGCTCCTGGTTCGAATCTCTTCCAATAACTCCTCGCCCCAAACCACAGTGCACTTAATGCTTTTTTGCACTCCATATAGCAGCTTGGGAAAATGGTTTTTACTACCACTTTTAAAGCACAAGCACTTTACATCGCAGCAAGAGTTAAAATGCTCAGTACTCCCACAATTTGTTTTTCTGTCATTAATTATATCTTATCTGCAATAAAATTGAGGAGGAGGTATGCTTCATAAGAATATTTACTTTCTAGCCTTGGTGAGATTGTTAACAGTATTTAAATGAAGGTTAGCCTCAAGGGGTACCTCTAAAGCAATTTTATACTATTTGGTAAATGTTTACATAAATTATATTTCATTGTTTTTTTTTAATTCAAATTTGTGTCAATTGATGTGTGATATTTCCTCAATACCCTTTGGTCATGAAAAACCACATGATGTTTATTGTATTTTTTTAAATTCTCTGTGTTTTATGGTCATTGTTATAACCGAATAAAGACTATTGACTAACTGATAGCCCTGCTCAACATCCGAAGAAAAAATCTACATGAAACATCTTCTGAAAGTTTTCAGAGGATTGGGTGGAAAATGTAAAAGTTCAGCCTTAAACGCAACTAGGATTTCGGAATGGCTATTTGACAATAGATAAGTGTTTCACACTGAAATCACTGAAAGAGAAGTATGCTTTAAAGAAAAATCAACCCCGTTATATCGCCTATATAGACCTAACAACTGCATTTGACACCATCAATCGATCATGCTTATGAAAATACATGGAAAACTAGAGGATTCCGCTGGGTCTTTTAGAACATATACACAAACTGAGGAATAGGGCATTGTCTAGGAAAATTGGAACCCTACTAGGTTAAGACAAGGTTGCATCCTGGCACCTCTTTTATTCTCTCTCTCTCTATATATATATAGCATATGTTCCGGAATGTCTGAAGTCAGCTTGTTCCTTCCCACCGAAACTAGAGGAAGAAACAAATTTATATCTATTCTATGCTGATGACACAATTTTGTTGGATCTCAAAGCGACGGGTCTGAAAAGACAATTAAATGCATTTGCAAAATATTGTGCTATGAACGAATTGATAATAAACATGGATAAAACGAAAACCGTGGCATTTTCCAAAACTATCAAAGCAAAAAAAGCAGTGGCCTAATGGTCAGCTGCTGGAGACAATGCACCTATATAAATATCTAGAGATGAATTTCAAATATACCTTATCTTTTAACTTCAAGAGCCAAACTGAGAGTCTGGATCAAAAAGGCAGAAAAGTGGCAGGTGCACTAAGCTAGTTGGATTATGAACTGGGTCACAAAACAGTGGAGCTGCTGAAGGAAACCTATAGCACAAAAATTGGAAACTTGTTGTTACAAGGGAGGGGGATCTTAGAGAAATTCATAAGGTGTATCCAGTCGATCGAGATGGCGATTTGGCAGAAACAGTGGGGCACACTGCGAGCCGTGGGCCAAGGCTTGACATTGGATTGACAAATATAACATTAAAATTATACTAAAGGATATTGAATTATTGGTATGGTATTACTACAGCTGCCGAATGTGCATTAAAGTACACAATAAAAATGCATCTTCAGTCAGGAAATTCAATAGCCTGGCTTGATAGTTTAGGCAAAATCTTGATAATGGTCGATCCAGCTGGCTTAGTATATCCAGGGCAGACATCAGCCCCAAAAAGGAAAAGATGCTCAAAGATCTTGTAAAGGAGTCTGCCTTTAAAAATGACCTGGAGGATTGTACAAACAGAAAGCAACTTACCCACCTGGGCACGGTACATGGTGGAGAATTGCAAAAAAACACAACAAAGACAGAAATACCATGAGGTGGATTATGAAGTTAAGACAGCCTGGTGCCCATATTTATTAAATGGAAGCTGAACAAGGCCAAGAGTTTATTTAGGGCTCCGGACACAGGCAGTTTTCCTTTCTGTAAGACTGGGACTGTATGGCTCCTGCATTTGATCGTATTTTGCATGTACTTTTTATCAGATAGAAAGAGACCATTACCCTCGTTTTTAGACAATTGCAGATCCGGAAAGTAGATAAATTAATATGATTAGTGACAAAGGGCGACTATTTTATTTTTTTTTAAATTAGGGAAAATTATAGCCATTACAAACGAAAGAATAGAACGACTGACAATATAATAATGTTAAAACTAACCTAGATTACTGGTTTGTTATGTGAGAGTCACGTAGAATACCATCCGAAGTGCTAATGTCTAAATCATGAAATCGAGTCATGCAAAGTACTTTTCTTAGCCTTTTTTTTACGAATATTATATAAGCTAAATTACTATGTTCATCTCACGATGTTCTCTGTAATCCCCGAGTGCAGCAGGTTACCAAAGCAGCATGCTAGTATAATATGCCACAATTTAAAGACATTGAAAAACGCTACGAAATGGGTTAGGAAGCACTCACTCTATAGATTTTTTTGCACATTCATTTAAAATTTAATGCACTTTATATTCGATGTGCTGATCTCATATTTGGTATATTTTGCTGCTTTAAATGATTGTGATGTTTTAGACCGTACAGAGTTGTAATTCTTAATAGAAATGGTTATTGTGGCAGGATAGCGATTGTTATTTTTAAAACTGGAAATAAGGGAATAATAACTAAGGGGGTCATTACGATGGCGGGCGGACTTGAGTCCGCCCGCCATCGTGGTGGTGCTTGGGACCGCCCGCCTGTATGGCGGCAGTCCCGCAAGTAGAATCACAATGCGACCGCCTCGGTGGCGGTCGCATCTTGCATCTTTACCATTGTGGCGGGTGCTGCTGGTTGCAGCACCCGCCGCAATGTGAAAAATGCATGTAGTGCGTTTCCCTGCACTACGTGGCAGGCACCATGCGGTGCCTGCCACTTAGTGCAGGGAAACCCAGTGCACCACCACCTCCCCCCAACACAAGAATCCCCGCCAGCCTTTCAAGGCGGTTTACCCACCATGGAAAGGCTGGCTGCGACCAGCATTGTAATTTGGCGGACGGTGCCTGCTAGGCACCGCCACCATTTTACAGATGCTGACCACTCCGCCAGGCAATTGGAACAATTGCCTGTGGCGGATCCGTGGCGGGTGGTCTTTGCGCCCGCCACGGTCTGATTCCCCCCGCCATCCTAATTTGGCGGGGGGAAATTTTCTGTCTGATGGCGGAGGGCCCGCCACCGCACGGCTGGCAGTGGCGGGCTTTCCGCCATCGTAATCACCCCCTATGTGATTGTTTTGATGTTTGTTTTGCCTGAAAGGCATAATACTGAACATAAATAAACCAAACTAAACTAACTTTTTCACAATGTAGGTCATTTTTGCCAACTTGTAGACATTCTTGGCATGTTGCCTGCCCCTGGTAAAAAGCTGGCCTAGGGATAACTTTGGTATTTCCAGGCAAACTGGAGGTATCCATGGCATTACCATACCTATATCTGGTATAATGCTGGTTCTAACAGACTGGTTGTCACTTTCTGCATATTTTCCATATCTGTGACATCTCAGCACAATGGCAGTATCGTAGTCATTATTACCGTATATTGGACAAAGCCTGCAAAATTATCTTTAATCCTGTTCACTCTGGCACTTTGATGGCAATTCAAGGCATATTGTAGGCATTTTTGGGAATGTGATGATTCTAGCAGTATGTTCGCACTCATTGCCATTTTGTGAGCATTGGACTCTGGCAGTAGTTATTATGGTAAGTAACTGTTGGAAATGACCATCAATTGCGTGGTAGTCCCCAAGATTTTTGTCTTCTTTAGCTGAAACCGTTTTTGTTGGCCATAGCACTCTGCACACTTTACAGCTGCTAACCAGTGGTGAAGTGCCTCTGCTCTCCCATTTTCCACAGGTTAATATTGGCATAAACTTGAATTGACAAACTTAATTTACTTGTAAGTTCTATTCATCGGATCTTTGTCATTTTGGTGTCATTTGTATTCATTAAAGTGCACTCCATTTTTTAGGTCGAGTCTATACAGCACTTGCGCTGTTAGGTGATCTGTTGCCTGTCCTTTGTGGGGTCTGACTCCTCCTACGTTTTAGATTGCCTTTTGTGTGCATCATTTAAAAATCGTAGCCTGCAAATGGCTAATGCTGGGTGCATGTCCCACCTTTTCTGAGAAGTTTAGCAGTCCCTACGTGCAGTCTGGTGCATTATTACTGCTGCGGGTCCGATCGTTACGAGGAAGCAGTGCTGAGGCTGGTCACCCCCTCACAGCCCTTCCCATACTGCAGCTTCCTCCCTCACTGCTTACAGCTTTTTTTTCCTTCACAAATGTGAACTTTATCAATTGACAGCTAAATAAAACAAGAACAAGAATCACACAACACCCTGCCGAGCGAATGAAGCTTTCAAACCCCATGAGTTTGTTACACTGGTTACTTTGTTACTTTGATTTCCGCGCTACGCTGATGGCATTATTTTCTTTGAAACACACACAGCATTCATATTTTTTTTTCAAATACACGTAAGTGCAAACCCCGCTCACGCCCCATTATCACTGCCCCAGCCAGTGCAGCCCAAGCCATAGGAGCAGCAGCAGCATTTTGTTATAGACGCTGGGAAAGCCGACGCCGAGATTCGAACCCGGTTCCTCAGTCCCAAGGTCAGAAGCTCTGTTCTTTATTGACTGTGGCATTAGGTGCCTAGACAGGCTTCATGCCTAGTTTCACTGTCCTTGATTTCTGCCCAGACCCTTTCACGAAGATGATATTCTTAGTGCAATGCAGTGCTTTTTAACTCCAGGTCTTGTAGGTGTTTGGGTCTGTTTACCACTTCTATTATACCTCCTGCGTTCGATCACGTGCATGTGCTACTTTAAAACCTACTGTGCATCGGCGTTCAGTCACCCACATTCTCTTTGGTGGTTCGTGAAGGCGTTGCATTTACTCCCAAGGTAATTACTTTCACGCGCACTGTGAATGCAAATTTTTACAGTTGAGTTTCCGAAATATATTGCAGCAAAAGAGTCGCCTTAACTGGAGTGTTTTTCACTCACAGCTCCTGCCTCCTTCGGGCACAGCTATTTATTTCATACAGGTGCAACCAGGGCCGGTTCTAGGATTTTTGGGGCCTGGGGCGAAGGGGAATGTGCGAGGCCCCTCTAAGTTTCAAAGTGACACCTTCATGGCTCCAGAAGCTGCTTTGTGGAGACATCCCCTGGGCCACAGCTCCTCCTCTCAGCCACCTACAAGCACATCTTTTACAGCTCATATCGGGCTGAAGGTGTGAGAATTGCTTGGGGGCTGAGAGTTATAACTGTGGGGGCGCTAAAGTGCTGGACAAAGGGCGTCCTGCAGTGTCTCTGAATGGACTGCTGGGCAGGAGGCCTAATTGCAGAGCAAACCTGCAAAATGTGTCTCCTTGCAACTGGGACAAAAGGAAGTGCCCCCCTCCCCTAGGCTGACCCATACCATCCCTGAGAGGCCCACGGAGGAGGGCCTCTTCCCATTAGCCCAATTGCAAAGAGACACCTTTCTTTCAATTGGATCGGCAGGGGTACATGAGGACCGGTGGGGTGTTGCAATTGTGCTGGGCCCCATGCTGGTAGGCTGGGTGGGAGGCCCTGGGCAGCTGCCCACACTGCCCATGCCTAGCGCCGGCCCTGGGTGCCACTAAGTTGTGTAATGTTGCAATCTTCATGTTGACATCCAAAGGAATTAATCCGCTCTATGAGAGCATGCCTCTTTCAACTTTGGAGCCCTAATTTCCAGCAGTTTAACTCGGCATCTTTGTTTATTCCACAGCTTCTGCTTTAATTAGGCACAGCTTTTTTTTACCACTGCGGGTGCCGTGGCTTGTGCCAAGTTTAATAATACAGGAGTCGTTTTGGTTTACATTGCATGGTTGCCAACTTTATTTGAATCAGCATTGCCTTGATTCAGAGGTATTGCATAATTAAGGCTCACGCATACATCACGTCACAAAAGGGTATTGGCTCGGTCTAACTTCGGTTTACATTTTTTCTGCAGGTCATGTCCCTTAATGTCAGTAGCGCACAAATACATATTGCCATAGAGAAGGTTCCCATCTCCATTAATAATGTTGGAAACATTGATTAGCGATTCCGAGCGTAAGTGCTGCATTCTTACAATCACCCTAATAGGTGCATGCTGGACATTGCAGTTTCTTTAAGTCTCATTGGCTACGCCTGAGCAGGTTATAGTGTTAAACACATGTACCTGAAACACACATACAAAATGGCACCACATACAACACATTCAGACGTTAGCAGTACACCATGTTCAAAGCACGGGTGTCGCAACACAATTCATTACATGCAGTTGCTCTATGCATTAGAAGTGGACACTTTCTACAGCACGTGGCTAAACATACAGTGATCACATCTCTATCAACTCTCCACAATACAGCACACAGACTTCTCTCTCTCGTGGCACTCACCAGTTACCTCACTTCACTAATACCTCTCTAATTCACAGCACTATAAAGCCCAGCAAATGCCCTATATAAATGCAAGTTTCTTTAACAAGAAAAGGCAGTAGGTACCCGTACATAGAAAGGGCAACCAACTCTGCTCATTATTCAAAGTAATTCCTCCCACCGCTCGGCTGCAAAAGGCATGGAATGTGCTTGCTGACATACTCTACAAAGCGCTGCACAGTCTGTTTCTGTGTGCTATAGATGTTCTTCCAATGCTTGGACGTCCAACAGACGAGTAATTAGTGATAAATGGATATGACTGGGCCTTCCATGCAGTGTGAGGTTCACATAACACTGAAGCAAATCTTCACATACTTAACACCTGGCCCAATGCCTCCTGGTAATTAATCAAGATATCAATCACTTTCTGAGAAAACAATAATTAATAATAATGTACTTACATATCATTTATTTGATGATTTTTTTACAGTGGCAGTCATATGCACATTAAGCAAAACTTACCGTGCCACTCACACTGTCCCAGCCCATCCTGTCTTTTCTATGCATCAACGTGGCATTACACCTAGAGTGGATAGAATTTATGCTGGGCAACCGGGTTTAACTTTTGGCGGGAGATTCCACATTTCTGCTTTTGGGCAAATCACATGCTATCCCCATGCCTAAGAATGAATGGACCAGTTTGTAATGTAACTGGTGCTCATGTGAAATGTGCTGATTCCATCGGCTTGAGTTCACATTATATAAAACTCCCAGAAACACCTAAGTCCAAAGGCTTCTTGTTTTAGGGCGCAAGCTTTGTTATTTAATGACAGGTGTGTGACTTAATCTGGTTATATTTATATTAATTTTTTGACTCCGCTTATATCATGTGTGCAGTTTTCCTTAATGGCCAAAACAAGTTTATGCAAAGGCATTTTTATTCGTGCACATGCGCTAAGCTCCTATATTCACCCCACTTAACTTTCACTCTTTCATAACTACCATCTTTCTTCTCTTGTATTTCAGCTTTTTATTTCTGACATTACCTACACCTTTAGTTCTCAAACATTCTCTTTATTTTGATTTGAAACAATACATTCACAATTTGTTTCACAACCACTTTTCACATTCTCCCCTCCACTACTTTCCTTTTCTCCCCAATTTTCATATATTTTCCTTCAATTCACAATATCCTTAATATTCATTTCTATCCCTTTTGTACTTCCTCTATCGCCCTTTCTTTTCCTCTACTTTCTCTCCTGTTTGTTTCTTTCCAATAATCCTCTCACCATTCCCACCTACTCTTTTGTTTTATCCGGTATACTACTCTTTTTCTCTCAGTCTCTGCTCTTCTACCTTCACTTTCTCTATATCTCACATTTACCCACACACTCATTCTCTATTTCAATTTATGTCCCCTACATTCACTCTCAATATAACACACACTATCTATCCCCCCCTTTCATTTTCACTTATTCTCGCTGTTGCTTACTTCAGTGACCTCAACTTCCATCTCGCTATTAACAACACACACACACACACACAATTTCTTACTCTCTCGCTTCAAAACAGGTTGACATAATTGCCAGCAGCCACACTGCTCTACAACATAACTTAAACATGTTGGCTAAGCCAAGAACACTAGCTAAAAACTTATAAGGACCCAAGGGTGAAACCTATTGGCTATGCCAATGCTTGTCTAATTTGGTTTGGGACTTTTATTGTTTTGTATTTTTACATTACTACTGTTTAAGTGCTGCATAAATACTTCACAGATTGCCAAATTGACTAATTTTGGGCCAAGCTATCAGAGGGCTAAGCACAAGTTTATATGGTGACTTTTGTGGTTCACCCTGACAAGGATTGTGATTATTATTATTTGAAGTGGGTTCTCAACCCCTCCAATCCAATTTCTTACAGCAACCATGCCACCCACATCAGCTATAGTGCTACAATCTGTATGGTGGTAATTCTTGACATGTTGTGGGGATGCATGGAATGGTGGTATTCACACCAGCGTAATGTCCACCCTGGCTTAATGGTGGTAACGGCTGGCACCGTGCGAGCAGCCATGGTAGATGTGCTGGAGTATGACTATAAAGACATTAAAATTCAAGTTTACTCATAGAGTAGAGGAACCAGTGCAAGAGAGATATGTAATGTTTGTGCCAAATGACAACCTTCTCTCCATCTCTATGGACAACTACACTTTTTGCCAAAACTCCAGTTTTGGATACAGTATTGGGCAAGGTGAAACCTATGAAACCTATTCCATTTGTAAATACTTTTTTTACCCTTAGTATTGGCCCTTTTAGTTAGTGTCAGTGCAAAACAAACGTGAGCTGTTATTATTCTCAGCATCTTCTAGCCACTAGTTGAAAAAAAGCCCTTATGTATGAATAGCTTTTCCAGTCCTGCTTTTTAGGTCTCGCCTGGCGTTAGCAGCGCACATGCGCTGCGCTCGCCATGCGAGGGCCTCTTGGAATCAATACGGTTTTAGACTTCGTGTCTCTGCTCCGCCTGTAATTTTCATTGGCGAGCGTTGTTTGTCATCAGTGTTTATGTTAAACATCGTTTGTTGATTGCACCACAGTGTCCCTAGCCCCTCCTGGTTGCCATCCTGTCCACTTTAGGCCACGCCCACCTGGACTGGATTTTTTACTTGCGGCGGGAGACGGTGGGTTTTATATTAAGTTTCGGCACTTTTTGTTTTACTATTGCTTGCGTGCGTCTTGCATGTGGGATGCATTCCCTTCTATTGTTCACGTTCACCTTAATCTGTTCTCGGTTCGAGGCGCGTGGGGCTTGTGGCGATTTTTTTTTTAAAGATTGCATGTGTAGGCTTAAGGCGCGTGGGGCTTGTGCTCTTTTTTTTTTCATAGTGCTTGCGTTTCGCGCTTGTTTATTTATTTATTTACTAAATTGCACAAGCGCGGTCCGCTTCGGACGCGCTTGTTTACTTATTTATTTAATTAGTTGCACAAGCGCGGTCCGCTTCGCTCTCTTGTCTCTTTCCTGCTCTCTCTCTCTTGTGGTTCTGTTTACTACCCGTCTCCTTAAGTCTTGCTCCGTGTTTGCCCGCCCCCACCACTGCTCCGAGATGGAACATAAATCTGAAACCGTGTCCTCCGTGTACGCGTGTGCCCCGCCTCCTGCTCGTGCTACAGATCTAGGGGAGTGAAGCACATCGTTTCTTCCCGCTTCCTTCTCCCCCTGCCAAAGGTAAATACAGGGGCAAGTGTAGTGCTCCACGTTTCATTTGCAGTCTGTCAATGTCCTTTTCAGCATTCACATATCCTCTTATGAAGCAGCTGTTCGGTGGATGAGAGCTCTTGAGGCACGGGGGTTTATTGTGTTTTCGGAGGCATTCACACATTGTGCTCAACCGCGCCACTGATTGTTTGCTGTGCCACCCAACCTCACAGTCAACGGGGGCGGGGTGAGGTCCGTGTGTCTGGAGGGGCCTGCTGAGTGGCAGATTCGATCAGCCACTTGAAAAGAGTTAAACACTCGTAGCTTGATTCCGCATGGCAAGGTGCGTATCATCTTCGTCATGCTGCTGCGCATGTGGGCGTTAATTTATAGGCAGTTTAGTCATTCAAATTGCAGTTACGCACACATGTATGATGTTGATACACAACAATGGAATCAAGCATCAATGTACCATATAAATACAACACCCCGCATAATAAACAAAAATACAAAACTAAAAAACGATACCATTTACAAAACAAATGGCTTTAACTTTAACAAAGGCGAGACCTATTGCATTTCCAATGCTTTTTTTCTGTGCATTCCTGTTGAGTCCATTAGAATATCAAAACTACGAGTTCCAGAGCACAAAGTATTACCCTGGAATGGATGAGCTACTGATGAATGGTACTCAGAATCTAGATAGCTCTGTTAAAACGTGGACACACACGCAAAGTTTGCACTCCGTTTTTAAACTAATGCATGAGTTTAATTGACTCATATTGTCCTCTTGGAGAAGAACTGTGTTGCAGCCTAGACCAAGTTCCAGACATTCGGTGCCAATGATTCAATTCAAAGTCATAAGAACATCTTTTGCAGTCCTGGGGTTTCCTTGTACAAGATCACTGTTTTCATGGTTCAATTGAACTGAACACAGACTAAAGGTCCCAGAGTGCTTTGCTGTGGTGTATGAAAGGTTAAGACGAGGTGTCCTCACAACATAAAGCTTAAATATTGTTTGTGAAAAGTTCTGTAATTCACCCTGCACAGTGGCAAAAGGCAAAGATGCAGGCCACAGTGAAACAAAAGACATAAAATAACCCATATGGTCACAGGCTCTGCAAGGGTTACCAGATGACACCATATAATTACTTTGCCTTCACTCCTAAGCTTCCACACAGCTGACAACAGCTTCCGTTTTTCTTTGAATCATGGGACTTGTAGACCTGTTCTAAAATATCTGGATCCCTAATTCTGATTTATGTCATAGGTAAACATAGATCATATGTGTATGCTATGACATAGGCCTGTCTCACGGATTGCATTCTTGTTGGACCGAGAAGGGCGTCCAAAGCACTACCCTCAGTGTTAGGAGGCTACAGCCTTCAGCAGGAGTTAATCAGCATGAGCACAGTGGTGGCAGCATACCATGTAGTGATCAGTAGAAGTGAGCAGGTCCTTTTTGCCCTGTGTCACTGGAGTGAGGCCCACAGGCTCACTCACATTTTAAAAGTTCCGCTGCTGTATAACTCACCCTTGGCCTACATCAGGTAACTGTGGAGTGCTGCGCAGTGCAGGAGTAGTGGCTCTGCGCTGGATGTATGTGTGCCCAGGAAGGGTACAGTACAGGGATGGAACAGTACTGTGTAGTACATGTGGAATGACGGCATGTACAAAGTATATGTACGCCTTTGAGTCATACATTATTACATGAGAGTTGTAGAGCGTGTGCAATGGAAGCATGTGCTCAGTGTGTGTGCCTGAGTGATGCACAGAAAATTAAAAATATAAGTACATTATATGAAGGGTGAAGTGTTGTTCAGAACACACATGGTGAGTATGTGTGCTGGCAGGGTGTGTGCGGCCAAATAGCACACCCTGGTACAGTACAGAAAAGCTACAGTACTGAACAGTGCATGCAGACTGAATGTGTTTGCTGAATGCATGTGTGCCTGTAGTAGCAAACTGCATGGAGGTAATAGAACTGGAGAGAAAGTGTGATATGAATGTACACCAAGTGCAAGAGTGCCTGCAATGGTACATTACATGGAGGACCATGGGTTCCATTTTGGGAAGCCTGGTGAAGACATGAGCAGCAGAGGAATCCCCAGACAGATTTGTGTAATGCTGCTTTCCTGTGAGCTGAATGGGACACACACTGGAAGAAAGGATGAAGGGACTCCCCACTTTATCCTTCAAAAAGGGGCTTTGTGATTCAGCTATAGATCATAAAGATGGGGCTGATAAGGGAATCGTAAAAAATAGGGCTGGAAGCCAAGGATTAACCTCTTGATGCATATATCACTGCGGCTGACATCCTTCCCATGAACTGCGTTGTGGCTCTATCAACTTTGCAGTCTTTCCTGATGTGACAGACTGCCTTTCAAGAGAAAAGAAGAAAATTATGAATGTTCACTTTACAAGAAGCATAACCCCAACATGAAACTTCAAAGACTCAAACTCTAAATCCCATTTGGAATCTGGAAAAGGACTATAAGAAGGGGAGGCTGAGTATTAGGTAACCAGGGCATACTTGCTGTGCCAGTGTTGCTTTGGGCCTCGGACCAAAGACCCAAGGGAGGGGAAAATTGAAGCAGAGGAGACAACTTGGTTTGGGTATTAGAGAGATGGTGGAGACACCCTGGTTTGCAAGGCAGTAGCTATCATTATCGAAGGAGGTGCAGTGGCACTGAGACCTGGAGTTCTGAGAGGCCCACTGCACCACAATTATGAATTTTTTACTTTAAAAAGGTAGCATGAGGGCTCATTTTCCTTGCTAGCACTAGGGCAGAGGGCTCCTTTGCCCCAAAAAAGAGGGGCAACTTGCAGGAGCTCATTTTTTTCAGGAAAGGCAGACAGCCTGTTTCAAGATTGAAGTGATGGTCCGGCATGGTCTAGAAGGGGTGAAAGAAGAATAGTAGATAGCCTCCTTCTTGGGGCAGCACCTATAATTAGTGCAGCAGCTGCAGTTGCACTGGAGCTCAGGAGCACAAGGGGCTACAGCACCCCAAATATGGGGAGCAATGTTTGTGGTTAATTTGGTTTTTGTTTGATGCATTTGTGCTTTTATGTTACATTTAGTGTGGATTATGTGGTACAGAAAAGCACCCCTAAAATGGTCTTCTATTACCCACCCCCCTGCAATTATCAATTCCCCTCCAAGTCCCCTAGTCTTTACCATAAAGTTTTGGAGGGGCATCCTATAAAACCTTTTGCTTACGGGCTAGGGGCCTCACTGCAAAAACGTTTGAAGATGTCTGACCTGCTGACGATCCTGCTCTAAGGCTGAGGAGTGTCTTCCCACTGCTTTTCAGCAGTGCAAAAAAGGAGTGAGACAGGTTAGGGCAGGGCAGAGCTGGGCTGTCAGAGCAGGGGGAGCAGTGAATATGTGCACTTAAGTGTGCATGACTGTTTGGCTTGCTGTATTGAGCCGACCAAACAGTCATGCACACTTAGCATGTTCTCCACCTGTCTCTATTGCCCAGTCTGAGTGGAGAACATGCACAGGTTTCCATTCCCTGACTGAGCACCGATCCAGAGCGCCCAGTCCAATCACGACGCTCCGGTCATGCTGGTGAGAGCAGCATTGTGATTGGTGATTGACTTAGAGGAGCCTTTGTGCTTTCTGCTTCCAGAAGTCAGGAAGAGAAGAGGAGGAGAAAGGGTGGCCGTGCTAAGACAAGTGTAAAATTAATTTTTTTATCACCCCCCTTGCCCCGACACACCCGTTCCATAAGAGCCGCCACTGCATCTGACCTAGATTATGGAAAAAGAGCACTTCACTATACCAGGACCACCATGACAAGGGTTCAATAGGAACCACAGGTTTTTGGTTACAAAAGATGATGCACTCTGCGAGTTCTTGTGTTAGTTTGGTGCATTTCCTACAAATTGACAAACATTCCAGATTAGCATGGATGGCAAAAGGAAAGCTGAGGGGTATGGAGCGTCTGCTCATCCTATCCAGAGCAAGTATGCAAATCTCCCACTGCGCATCTTTTTTACAGTTAAGCTAGCATCCTCCTGCATTCTTGCTACTCTACACTTTCCATACCTGGTATGTGTCCTCATGCCCGGCCCCTCGCTACCAGTGAGGCACACACCATGCTTTGCTTTGCTCTGATCCAGTTGTTCGGGGCCAGCTCGCCAAAGGTCAGTAAAGAATGCTAGGAAATCCAGTCCCTTCTGGAGGAAAGGAAGAGAATTGTCGAGTTCCAAAAGCGCCCTTACTGCAGTACTGTCTTAAATGCATTCATAAGTGATGATATGCATTCTGGGACTTGTAGTCTTGATTTTATTCAGTTGAACCAATTGGATAATCACACGTGAAAGGATTGGTTTGTAAAAGTAAAAGCAATGGAAGAAATGAGGGGTCCTTGTGAAATAGAGTCCAGAAAAACTTTAAGGCGTCCTAGGACATTGCAATTTCGGCTTCATGCAGCCGCGCCCAGGTCATGAGTTTTCAGTACAGGCATCATTTAGAGAAGTACATGAAATGAAAATAACACAAGTTTCTTCAGGCCACCTCAGGGCAGCTATCCAGAGGTCATCCTATCTGTGCACCTCTGCGCAAAATAAAATATAACAAAGTAATTGTAAGTGAATGTTGCAGTGGCCCCCCGATAACTCTATGTTACTAAGTACCAGCCCTGGTCTTTTCCACTCCAAATTGTTGTTTCACATGTGTTAGACCAACTAAAGATAAAGAGAACTACAACTCCAGAACACATTTGATTGGTAAAGTAAACTCCAGAATTGGAGCATTGATGTGAACTATTGCGGCACCCCTGCTTTCGCTTTGAACATCTTAAGCTAAAGCGCGGGTGACGCGATTGCTTTAAAAATAAACAAATAGAAAAAAAGCACATTTCAGGACAAAGCTATTTCAGAAAATAGTGCTCGGAGGCTGTAATTAAAGCCTACCGAGTTGCAACATATGTAACAGGGGATGTTGCCATGGGAAGTTACAAAATGAGACCAGGAAGTACTAAGGAGGGACTACTAAGTCTATTGACCAATGAAAAGCCACAGTGTCCAAAGGACAATGGCACAAGCCAATGAAAAATATGGGAGGAGAGATGGCGGAGCTTCAAGTCCATACCTGAATACAGCATGCCTCACAGAGCAGCAAATGAACTGCCCAGGCTTGACCTAAAAACAGGACTAATAGCAGACTAAAAGCAGATTACAGGCTGCACTCTCCTTGTGATGTTTCACTGTTTAGTTTCATGTGCATGGGGAGTCTCTGTGGCAGAAAGTACATTGTAACTGAGCTGGACATTTCGGCACCACTTGATAAGAGGGAGCTCGCATGTTTTACCAGCTTCATATTTATTTCTTTATGCATTTTTATATAGCACATACTTTACCCAAAGGTGTCAGAGCGCATTGCAAGAGAACCAGTTACAATACTTAAGGACATCAGAGTACTATACAAGATACAAAACAGATAAATGCATATAAACACCAAAAAACGTAGATATTATCTGCCAATATTGGGGGGAAATGAGCACAAAGGGTATTGGCCTGGAGTGAGCGCAAAGAATATAGAACTAGCGTGATGAAATTATATAGAATGGCATTATGATATACAAAGGTAACAGTATATACAGAGAGTAGACAGACTGTATATGAAACAATATACAATGAATGTATACGATGATCCATTTTCAGCCAGATGGTGGACCTACATATATGGCAGTCCTTTTGTATGCAACCATCAGGGACTGTGCCTTGCCAGCCCTGTATTTTACTTTGCATTCTGCTATTTACACCCCTATTTCTCTCCGCCTTCCAATATCAGAAGGTAAAGAAAAACATATTGCCTGGAATTGCTATTCGAGCATGGACCCAGGCAGCTTTACCATGACCCATTTAACAGCTACGATTGAGAATGTTAAGGTCTAGCCCTGTGGTACTCTTGAAGACCAAATATATTTTCGGGTAGGAAAATATTTTATATTCATTGGTGGCTGGTGAATTGTGAATGTGGCTGGGTCTAAAAACCTGCCGCAAATTTCACTTAGCGAGCAAAGCTGGAAAGTCTGACATTTTAAAGGAGGCATGACGGGCTAGGGATTAAACCAGCACAGGCAAATGGGCCATTGAGTGCCAAATTTACTACATAAAGTTCTTAAAAAACCAAATGTTCTGAAGGGGCATTAATATTCTAATAATTTCAGTGTGTTCCAATAACACCTTACATTCTCAAGGTGTTCTGGGGGTTCGATCTCCCCAGGACATTAAAAAACAATTTGCTATAGAATATTAGAGCATTTACAAATTTTAGGTATTCAATTTCATATGACCTATCATCTTTAGGTTTCAGGTTCAGCTGTCACCAGAGCTAATTTGAGCACCAGAAAAATAACTTTAAGAAGCAGCACAGAGGGGGAGCATAAGCAGGGCTGGATTGCCCATAGCGGGCACCGGGCGTTTCCCCGGTAGGCCGCTAGGGTGGGGGCCGGTTTTGGGCCCCTGGGGGGCCATTTTTGTTACCGGGGGTCGGCAATATCGGCCCCCTGTAACAAAATCGGCCGAAACCAGCCCTCGCAAACTGCTCGGCTGCACTCCCCCTCACCCCAGGGGGGGCCGGCTGAGCAGTTTGCCAGGGCCGGTTTCTGTTCCCAGTCCGGCCCTGAGCATAAGATCCATCCACCTATTGATCTTCTTCTCTACAAGCGTTTGATTGGACAGAAGGTATTTGCTTCCACTAAAAGAGAGTGCTTGGTTTACACTTTTGACCTTTTGGGAAACGTTACGCTCAATATAATAGTTCAAGGCCATAGACCTCGTTGGATCTTTTGTCAAGGTTATGTGAAATGCCATATTTCTGATATGCTTATGATGAAAATTTACAACAAAGGACATAGGCAACATTTGTTTGAAAAGCATGTATTTAATTCAATAGGCCTTTAAGAGTGCTTGTTGTTGTTAAAGCTTGTAGGCAGATACTTTGTTACATTGAATCTCACATATTAATGTAGAAGGTAAACGTTTTGGAGTTGGTTGCACCCTCTGATAAACCTGGAGGTTGAAGATTTGCACTGTGATAATCCTTCTTATGCCCTTTTTATGAGGGTTTGTATATTGTTTTGTCAACTTCAATCTTATAAAATTAGAACTGTTTACCTTGTGGGAAAGCTTATGCCAGTAGGCCAAAGTTGGTTATCCAACAGGCCTAGTTGGTTCGTTGAGAAAAGCTATGACTAAGGCAATAGGCATTGTTTACATATTGTGAAATGCATATGTTAAAGGTAATAGGCCTCTAAAGGTGGATTGTTATTACACTGCACTAAAGCCTATAAACTTGGATTTTGCCATGGCTGGTTCAGAGGATAACTTGGGTCCAGATGAGCCAATTGAGATGGAGTTTTCTTTGTTGCACTACTGGTGCTGTGCTTCTGTGGTGCCTCATAGCTCTGAAATTGTTGTTGTAGCTTTCTGAATCATTCTTCAGAGCCCTTTATAGTGGTGCTTTTTAGGTCTCGCCTGAGCCAGCGCGCATGCGCTGCCTTGCGAGACTTTAAGTAAGGGCTTTTTAACTTTAAACACACGCTCGTGCGTGTGCTTTTTTTTTAATCACACCTATTGGCCTTTGCGTGCGTCTTTCTAAGAAAGACAGCACGCAATTGGCCAAAGGCGGGTGCATGGCCCGCCTTCTTTCTGCCTTGGCCTAGGGTCTGCGGGGGTGAGCAGCAGGGCCATCTGTTACCAATTATCTTAATTGGAAACAGATGGTGGTCGTGCTGGCTCTGGTGCAAATTCCTTTTATCGCGCGTGCACCACTCCTGGACTTTTTTTTTGGAGTGTCTTGTGACCGGGCTTGGAAGCTGTTGATGTTTTCTGCTGTGCGACTGGTGCACAATCGATGAACCCCCCCCCCTGCATTGTGAAGAATACAGAATGCACAGTGCACAATCCTGAGCAGCTTCTCCCTTCGCAAATTGTGCACGACCCTGTATTGTGAAGAATACAGAATGCAAAGTGCACAATCCTGAGCAGCTTCTCCCTTCGCAAATTGTGCACGATCCTGAGCAGTTTTCTTCCTACATAATTGTGCACAATCCTGAGCAGCTTCTCTATACCGAAGTATGTACAGTCCTGAGCAGTGTTCTCCCTACCTAATTGTGCACAATCCTGAGCAGGCTTCTTTCTCCCTAACAAATTGTGTGAAATTCTGAATAGTTTTCACCCATCTAATTGTGCGCAATCCAAAGCAATGTTCTCCCTACCTGTATACAATCCTGAGTAGTCGGCCCACTGTTAGGTGCATAATCCTGAGCAGTGAGCCCGCTATGTTAGGTGCACAATCCTGATACGTCAGTTTGCTGTTTCCTGCACACTCCTGAGCAGTTCGCCCCTAGTGTTCCGTGCAGAATTTTGAGCAGTTAGCTCTTGTGGGCAATCCAAGGATTCCACCTATGTTCAATGCACCGTTCTGACCAGTGAAGCCCCTCCCCTCCTCCGCCCGGCCCTTATGCACAGTCCCGAGCAAGCACCTACTGTCCCGTTCATTGCTGATTCCTTAACAGCTAATCCTCTCTCTCTCTCTCTCTCTCTCTCTCTCTCTCTCTAAATCTCTCTGTCTCTCTCTCTCTTTCTCTCTCTAAATCTCTCTCTCTTTCTCTCTCTAAATCTCTCTCTCTCTCTCTCTCTAAATCTCTCTCTCTCTAAATCTCTCTCTCTCTCTCGCTCTAAATCTCTCTCTCTCTCTAAATCTCTCTCTCTCTCTAAATCTCTCTCTCTCTCTAAATCTCTCTCTCTCTCTCTCTCTAAATCTCTCTCTCTCTCTAAATCTCTCTCTCTCTCTAAATCTCTCTCTCTCTAAATCTCTCTCTCTCTCTCTAAATCTCTCTCTCTGTCTCTAAATCTCTCTCTCTAAATCTCTCTCTCTAAATCTCTCTCTAAATCTCTAAATCTCTCTAAATCTCTCTCTCTAAATCTCTCTCTCTCTCTCTCTTCCCCCCTCTCCTCCCTCTTCTCAATTTTTCCTCCCCCTTTCGGCATTGTCTCACTTTCAAACTCATCCAGAATCTTTTATTATTTTCCAACCAGCGCTTTGAAACCCGCCGGGTGGAGTTCGCGCTCACCCACAAGTCCTCTCCCCCTACCCCGTTTCCCTCATTCGTTCTCTGTGGTAAGCGTTCGGAAGAACCCGCAAATCTAAATCTCTCTCTCTCTAACTCTCTCTCTCTCTAAATCTCTCATCTCTCTAAATCTCTCTCTCTCTCTCTCTCTCTAAATCTCTCTCTTTCTCTCTCTCTTTCTCTCTCTCTCTAAATCTCTCTCTCTCTCTCTCTAAATCTCTCTCTCTCTCTCTGTCTAAATCTCTCTGTCTAAATCTCTCTCTCTCTCTCTAAATCTCTCTAAATCTCTCTCTCTCTAAATCTCTCTCTCTCTAAATCTCTCTCTCTAAATCTCTCTCTCTCTCTAAATCTCTCTCTCTCTCTAAATCTCTCGCTCTAAATCTCTCTCTAAATCTCTCTCTCTCTCTAAATCTCTCTCTCTCTCTAAATCTCTCTCTCTCTAAATCTCTCGCTCTAAATCTCTCTCTCTAAATCTCTCTCTCTCTCTCTCTAAATCTCTCTCTCTCTCTCTAAATCTCTCTCTCTAAATCTCTCTCTCTCTTCGCGGTGCCGGGAGTGCGGAGTTGAATTGCACATTAGCTCACCTTGACGAACGTGTGACTACAGGGAGCTATTCGCACCCCTCCGCCAGTTCAAGTTTGACTTATTAGTAAACTCGGTTCCTCATGGAGAGCAAAGGGCTCTACCATACTCTATTCCAGAGTTTGCACTGAACGTGGTGCTTTTTTTCCTCACCCCTGGATCCTAAGGAGGTAGGGACAGCAGTCTTTTTGGGATTGATCAGGTGGAAGTCCTGAAGAAAGCCGGGGTATTAGCACGTGCCGGCTGAAACATGTCGACATCTCAGCAGAGTGGAGGGGTAGGGCTCTGATAATGAGTAGCCATTACCACCATCCACGGGTCTGGATAGGACCACCTCTTGCACCTGGACAGTGTACCCATTATTAAAGGTATAGCAGGGACACACTGTTACCAGTTTTATCAATTCATTCTGCCACTATATTTTCACTTTTTTGATCCCACACCATTTCTTCATTTCTTTTATGTTGTTTGTCTTCCCCCTCCCTATTGCTCCACCTCCAGCATTGGCTAGCGCGGAGGTGTGTTAGCAGGCCCTATGATGAAGCATGACACAGCTTGCTGTGTGTGAGGGCAGTTTTACATACACAGTGTGTACCTCTCCTCTCATTACCCACTCCGTTAGTTTTTTAATACAGTCCCTTTTCTTTGTTGTGTGAATTAATACCAATAGAAGCCCATGTTCTGCTGTGATCCTGGGCTTCTATTGGAATTCTCAAGGGCATATTATCAAGCCCATTATCGCCGCTTTAGCGGCAGTTTCCTGCCGCTAAAGCGGCGATAATTTTAACGCTGTTCTTGCTAATATGCCCCTAAATTTCTCTCTCTCTCTAAATCTCTCTCTCTCTCTAAATCTCTCTCTAAATCTCTAAATTTCTCTCTAAATCTCTAAATCTCTCTCTCTCTCTCTTCCCCCCTCCCCTCCCCCTCTTCTCAATTTTTCCTCCCCCTTTCGGCATTGTCTCACTTTCAAACTCATCCAGAATCTTTTATTATTTTCCAACTAGCGCTTTGAAACCCGCCGGGTGGAGTTCGCGCTCACCCACAAGTCCTCTCCCCCTACCCCGTTTCCCTCATTCTATCTCTGTGGTAAGCGTTCGGAAGAACCCGCAAAGCTACAAGACGCTATATAAATGCAATTAAGATCCAGTCAATGAAAGATGGTTCACTCGGGGTGAGCGTTACTCAGCAGCAAAGCAGGCTGTAGCTCTCTTTCTCTGGCTGTCTCTCCAAATTCTCAGAGTCGCAGGAACTACAATCTCAGAAGTGCAGAGTAAGACCCCATAGACACAGACAAGTAAGCACTGGAGAACGCGTCATCGCCGTAAGGTGACGACAGCCTGACAGGAGCCGGACGCAAGGGTCGCTCCTTCGCAGCCACTTTGGGACTCTACTGATGCATAGGTACGTAGGTCTGAGGAGTGCGCACCAGTAATGGAAGAAGGAACAAGCATCTGCAATGCAATAGGTCTAAATACACTCCACATAATACCACACAGTGCCACATAATTATATGCTACATAATTACATTGCACTCAATGCAACATACACTCCTACTACCACTCAGTGCCACATAATTACACGCCACATAATTACACTCTACTGAATGCAACATACTCTCCACACAATACCACTCAGTGCCACATAATTATTTGCTACATAATTACATTGCACTCAATGCAACATACACTCCAAATAATACCACTCATTGCCACATAATTACACGCAACATAATTACACTCTACTGAATACAACATACACTCCCCATAATACCACTCAGTGCCACATAATTACACACCACATAATTACACTCTACTCAATGCAACATAAATACACTCCACATAATACCACTCAGTGCCATATAATTACACACCACATACTTACTCTACTCAATGCAACATAAATATACTCCACATAATACCACACAGTGCCACATAATTATATGCTACATAATTACATTGCACTCAATGCAACATACACTCCTACTACCACTCAGTGCCACATAATTACACGCCACATAATTACACTCTACTGAATGCAACATACTCTCCACACAATACCACTCAGTGCCACATAATTATTTGCTACATAATTACATTGCACTCAATGCAACATACACTCCAAATAATACCACTCATTGCCACATAATTACACGCAACATAATTACACTCTACTGAATACAACATACACTCCCCATAATACCACTCAGTGCCACATAATTACACACCACATAATTACACTCTACTCAATGCAACATAAATACACTCCACATAATACCACTCAGTGCCATATAATTACACACCACATACTTACTCTACTCAATGCAACATAAATATACTCCACATAATACCACACAGTGCCACATAATTATATGCTACATAATTACATTGCACTCAATGCAACATACACTCCAAATACCACTCAGTGCCACATAATTACACGCCACATAATTACACTCTACTGCACTCTACACAGCGCATTCCTGTCCATTTCCCTTGCGCTGGTGCACAATGGGCTGCCATGCGCCAACACAGGCACCCTTGTGCCAGGGTGCAAGGGTACCTGCATTGCGGGGCTGATTGATTTTGTGCAGGAAGGAACACCTTTCTGCACAAAATCAAACAATTGGGGCAATTTCCTCTTTCTATGTGTGCTGCACAATGCAGCACACATAAAAAGAGGAAAAAACTAGGAGAAATGAAAACACTTCCCCTCGATGCGCCTCCCTAACGCCACCCCAGGGGAGGCGTTAGAATCTGACGCATTCCCAGGTTTACGATTCCTCGTAACTCTTGGAATGCTTCAGATTCCATGGGTGTCACATGTGAACACCCACAGCAACACCCATGGAACACCCCTTTCATGCTGTATTCTGTGTAAAAGGAGCACATATTTACAAGGCCATGCAAAGCCATGTATTGTAGCTTTGCATGGCCTTGTAATATGCTGTGGCACATTGCGCCAAAGGAGAATCAAAAAAGTGATGCTCCGATGGCGCAAAAGTGCCGCAAGCGGGCTCGTAAATGAGGCCCAGGTAGAGTAGTGTGCCTTTATAAGCATGGGGTTCTGCTGAATGAGACTGCACAGGGCTGGTCAGGAGCCCTGGTCCAGGCTCTTATAACAAGCTGGTGGTAAAGCAGAACAAGCATTGGCATAGCCAATAGGTCTCGCCTTTGGGACCTTATGTGTTTAGCCAGAACTTTTGGCTATGTGGTAGAGCATTGTGGCTGCTGTGCATTATATTGAAAAGTTATATTAAAAAGTGTGAAGCATTTTTGTTACCTTTATACAAATGAAGACGACATTATATACAACTGAAAAACCTGATTAAAATAAGATTTTAACATAAAAAATGTCTTCTACTTTTTTGTACTTGCACTGCCGGCAACTTTTTCCTGCACTGAGTGGTATTGTGTGGAGTGTATGTTGCATTCAGTAGAGTGTAATTATGTGGCGTGTAATTATGTGGCACTGAGTGGTATTATTTGGAGTGTATGTTGCATTGAGTGCAGTGTAAATATGCAGCATATAATTTCAGGTTTGTCCCATGCAGAGAAGATTTTTTGCTAAAAAATATCCCAAAGTCCCTTTTCAGATTGGAACTTAAAAACGTTTTCAAACTTCCCTACCTCCAAGCCATAGCTGAGCCAATATTATTGGTGTATCAGACCAGCACTCCATCGCAGTCCACCTCAAATCACACCTAAGTCCCGGCCTACTGCAACCATTGACAACCATTGGCACTTTGCGCTTCTTGGCACTTCTTCTACCAAAATCTTTAAAAATTCATATCTTCGGTTCCATTTATTGGATGTTTATTGTTTTGGTATAATTTTGCTTATTATATTTTCCTCTATTTTTATAGATTGGAGAGGATTTCTATTGTTTTTTTTTTACTTTTTAACTGCGTTGGTACTTATAAATGCTTTACATACTTTTGTTAAGTTAAGCCTGTCTTCCCTGTGTCATAGGTACCTGGTGTTGCACTCAGGTTTAGATTATTGTAACCTTTGACAGGACCTAACAGGACAGTGACGTAATTACTTGTGGTGCACCCCAATCCACCCCAACTAATAAACCACTTTTTCACAAGAGCACAACTCCGGTCATTATGCACAACACTAAAACACTTCCCATATAACCCAGTGCAGCTCAATATTCTTCTAACAAAGCAGGCATGCTGTCTGCTACTCTGTGCTTTGGCAAGGGTTTTGAAGCACAACATAACTGCCAATACAATATATTATACAACAGAGATAAACACCCTTTTTCTGCAGCCACATTTATCAAAGGATACGTTTAGTCCATTCCTGATGGCAGCACAATTGACAAACAAAGGGCACTGTAGCAGAAGGCTGCCATATTTCCAGGTAGACTTTAACTCCATTTTTGTACAAATTTGGCCTCTTTAGGATAGCAGAGGGAAGAGATCGAGAGACAGAAATAAGGAAGCTTGATCTCCTTCTGTGCATACAAGAAACAAAACACAATGTGCACCAACCCAGGATCAGGTGTGAGAGCCAGGCATTCTGGAAACATGTGGAGATAAGAAGGTCCACTCCAAGTTTGGAATGGTGGGGGAGGAATGAGAGCATCTGCATTGGTTTGTAATTGAGTGATAGGCCTGTGCTTAAGTTCTTTAACGAGCTGCCCATTAACTATGAAGTGCAATGCAAGTTCTAAAGTATACCACTTTGCACAGTCTAGAGGATCAGCCATTCCATTCATGTATTCTATGCTGATGCTGAATGTCCCAGCAAGAAATCATTTGATTGTGTAGCTCCTTGTACCTTCAAACACCTTGATTTTACCAAACTCATGGAGGGTGGAGGCATGTCATGGTGAAGAATCCTGCCAGTGGATCGCTTTGTGGTTAGATGTCCATTGAAATTGTAATCATATGAAATACATTAACAAGACATATTTAAGCATTAAAACAGATCTCAGTCACAGTGCTAGGAGACCATGGAAATGGCATAAAAGTAATCACATATGATATTTTAATGTTATGAGGAACTTATGACAGCAAGAGATGTTGCCGAGCACATTGGTTCTATTGGTGCCTTTAATAGCTGATGTGTTTCTTTTTTGCCCCTTGTTTTCAATTTAGTTCTGGATTCCTTGAATGTGTCTCAAATAAATGATGTCAACATGTTATGTAACAAATGCTTTGAGGTGCCATGAGAATGTCAACTTTTATTTAACCATCAATAATGTGCAAATGCACAACAAAACTGATATCATGCAGGAACCTGAAGACTCCATCTGTTAAACTTTAAATTCCATACCATCATGCAGTTATGTCAAGTATCCTATTTAACCCTATCAGTGAGAAATAGTCTGATTTTTGTTGTGCCCCCCCCCCCCACCAATTTCATCCTCTCTGATTTTGCCTGCTTTACGGCATTGTGTGCTTACCTTCCAAAAAATAGTAAAGTGCCTGTGCTTCCCCCAAAAACTGTCTAGAAAATCTGCTTTTTCTGCATGGTCACCCCAGATGTTTGCCTTTTCTACAACTTATTGTTTCTGGCATTATATCTGCACACTTTATCCCTGCTAAACAGGAGTAAAATGCCTGTGTTCCCGCATTCAAGCAAAGTAAAATTGGCATATCACTGATTGGCAAATTTAGCTTGCCTTTAAGTAGTGCATATTGTGTATAAAATGCACCCTGGGCCTGTAAGTTAAATGTGGCTTGTGGACTGCAGAATCTATTGTGCCATCCACACGGTTTATTATATTATTATTTATTTTGTTAGAGCGCGCGGCCACGTCCAACGGAGGTGCCCCGGCGCTAAGGTCGCAGATTCACACAGAAGGCACAGAAAGAAGAGCTATGTACGGTTAAAAAGCCAGGTTTTTAAAGCTCTCATAAAGACCGGTTCTGGCTCCGTCATGCGGAGGTGGAGAGGCATGGCATTCCAGAGCTTCGCAGTTTTGACCGCATATGCACTGCCGCCTATCCTGGCCTTACGGAAACGAGGAACAGTGAGCAATTTCATGTGGTTTGATCTCAGGTCCCGGTCTTGTTGGTAATTTTGCAATCTGATTCTCAGGTAGGCTCGGCCCGACCCCGACCCCTGGTGGCTCTGTAGGCCAGAGTAAGTGCCTTAAATTCAATTCTCCTACTGACGGGTAACCAGTGGAGGCTCCGCAGATGGGGAGAGATGCAATGGCGGAATGGCACATTTCTGCTTAATCTGGCTGCAGCGTTTTGAACTATTTGCAGTCTGCGCACCAAATAGTCTGGTAGTCCTAAGCAGAGACAGTTGGAATAGTCCAGTTGAGATGTGACAAAGGCATGGACTACAGTCCTCCTGCAATCCATCGGAAGGAAGTGGAGGAATTTCCTCAAGGCTCGCAACTTCCAGAAGCATGAGGAGGAGACTTGGCAAATCTGGGTCTTATACGAGAGATCATTATCGAATTAAACCCAAGATTTTGGTTGGCCTGTAACACATAGCTTTATGCCTACCAGGCTTAGTTTGACTGCAGCAGCCTAGAAAAACTTATGTCAAACCTGTCAAAATAACCTTTTTTTAAAGGCAGGAAACCCAGCTTTTAAATATTTATGTCACTCCTAATTACACCTTGTCGACCACAAGGTAGGGTGCTTGATATTTAAAAGTAGAACATGTGTGAAATTAAAGTGGGTATGTTCCTCCAGTGACTAGCCTCCCACAAGCTATTTTCTCCAGTAGGGCTGAAGATGAATCCTACAAAATGTCAAATTACAGAATACAAACTTTAATCTAATCCTTGTGACAGAAAACTCTTAAAATATTAAGTCATTTTTTTCATATTTATTGAACATCCCATTCATCGATGAAGTTGAAGTTTCTATTAAATTTGTAGGAAAAGTTACTTTTAGAAAGGTACTTTTTTCCCTGTATGAAGCTTCTGGACGCTAATTTGCATTAGCCTGCTAGCAACTGCCATGCCAGTGCTTGACATTAATGAGGTGTGATAACTGCTGCCAGAGCAGAATAATGGCTTTGGTCTAGTGGCAGGGAGATTGGGTATGGGGCATGCGATCCCCATCAGCTCAGGCAGGTCAGTAGGGGTGGGTCCAGGAAATTCATTAATTCGAAATGGACAGAGGTGAAGCCTGCCCATTCATAGTTTAGTGTAAGGGGAGACCAGGAAGGGAAAGCCTTTGTTCTCAAGGCCCAAACCAAGAGGGAGGGAAGCTACTTTCAGAACCTCTTTAGAGTGAATACAGAGGAGGGAACTGCCCATTTCCATAAACACAACACTGACTGGCACACAAGCTCTCTCCAATGGCACACGGCCTGTGCCATCTGGGACTTCCCTTAGAATGGTACAATGTGGGACAGTTTGCAGTAAGGCAAACAGGATGTGCTGCAAAAGTGGGGAGCCTGCCCCCCGTAACATTTCCCCCATTGGTTGTGGAGTGTCCAGCAGTCTTCCCCACCCACTGGCTAGGGCAAACCATAAATGTGGCAACCCAAAGAACCCTCCTCAGAACCCTTTCTGTGCCAGCGGAAGATCTGAAGAGGACTGGACCTGCTGTCTGTGACCTGAGTTGAGGCCTGAAGGACTATACCTGCTTCTTCATGTACTCAGGATAAAGAAATGGACAGCAAAGATCAGTTGGCCGTGGTGACAAGGATGCAACAAGCTACAAGAGGCCTTTTCTTATAGTGGCCAGTTGACCAGTACTAACTGAACCTGGACTGGACCTTGCTGGTGTCATCTGCTGGAGTGTATCCTGGCAGCTAAGTGCCATCACTGAGATCCCAGGAGCCTTATAAGTGACCCACAGGAGCTTCTACAAAAACCATGAAAAGTAGAGACTTAGATCATTTTTGGACTTCCAAGACTTTCAGAGCAGTCAGTAGGACTTCACTGCAAAGGTGTCCAATTTTAATTCCATTTCTTTGGATAAAAGTTGAGGCTTGCCCTGCTAGAGAATTTTCAGCTCCATAAAAAAGACTAACGGTCTGATTACGAGTTTGGTGATGCAGGAGCGGGCCGCCACGCCAGCGCCCTACTCCCACACCACCAAACTCGACCACCTGCCAGATTAGGAGTTTTCTCCTGGTCTGGCGGGTGGTGCTTTGGCCGTCCCAGGTGGTGAGCCTTAGAAAGAAACCACAATGGGAACACCAAAGCCTGTTCCTGCACGGCATGGTCTGTGCAGTCCATGCCGTGCAGGAACAGGGGCTGCATGCCCACAGGGAGGCCCACCATGTGCCCTCCTGCATGCATTCCCGGGCATTGAGGCAACAGGGGGCCCTATAGGCCCCCCTTTTTTTCCTCACTGCCACACTTTTCATGGCGGGCTCACAGTCATGACAACTGACATGAAAAGGGACAGTAGTCACTATGGGAAACCCTGACTCTGGATGTAAACACCCCAGGAGCACGGGGTTGCAGACTGGGTGAAGCAATTGAATATTCCTCATAAGTTTACCACAAGGGGATGTGATTGACCCCTGAAGCCCAGCAGGGAGACGTGCACTGGGCTGGGCTTTGGCTGACTCCCGGAGACAGAGTGAGGGCACTTGAGGGGGTGCCGGCAAGGGGCCGCAGATGCTGAAGACACAGAGTTTGGGGGGCCTATTGCTGAAGGGGTGCCACAGGTGGATTTTTGGAAGCAAAGCGGCATCCACCCCCTGGGCGCCCATGGAAGACTCCTGAATCGCTGGCCCCCAAGTAACAAGCCACAATGGTGAAAGATAAAGGGAAGCCAACAAAATCCTAAACTACGTGCAGCCCCTCTCCCCCAGGGCACCGAGCCACGGGAGACAAAAATGGACACGGCGAGGATGCGTCACGGATCATGGAGACGGCTCCCTTCCTGGCAGACGCATTTGAGGCGATCCAGACCACCAAGGATGACATGGTGCACAGAAACTACGCCATAGCCATTGATGTCACTTTGCTGGGGTGTGACCTGCGCAAGGAATCCGAAAGAGTGACTACCACCGAACAGAATGTAGATATGCTACAAGCAGAGGTCTGCTCCCTCAGGGACACAGTCATTGAACTTCAGAACGGGTGATAAAGCTTGATGATCGGGCGGAGGACTCTGAAAGGAGATCACAGAGGAACAATCTATTATTTGTAGGGTTCCCTGAGAGGGCGGAGGGACCCTCAACTCAACTGTTAGAGGACTGGATTGTCACTGTCCTGGCTCCCAAGAGACTTTCAAAGTTGTTTAACGTTGAGAGAGCGCATAGGGCGTTAGTCCCCCCGCCTCGACCTGGTTCGCCCCCAAGAGCTATCATTGCCCGTTTTTTTAATAACCAGGACAGAGGCGCTATCCTGCAAGGCACATGTACCAGGTGAGCGTTGCTGTTTGAAATCCACCACATATCAATTTATCTTGATTACACACAGCGGTCCAAGGCCAACGGAAAACGTTTCTTGAAGTCAAACATCATCTACGAGACCTCAACTTGAAGTCCAGCCTCCTCTTCCCGGCTAAGTTACAAGATGAACATAATGGGAAAACCTTGTTCTTTTTCTTTGCGGCAGAGGTGAGCAACTGGCTAGATACCACTGGGCAACCGGGTGCCTCTCTACTGGTGCCCTCGACGGAGTTGTCCAGCTCGTATGTATCGGGCAGGCCTGCCTGGGATCGAAGGTGGCAGAACCAGAAGAAAACTTGCAGCGGCGATGGAAGCTCGGGCGGATCCAGGTCTGCCCTGATGGGGCGCTGCAGGCCACGGATTTGGAAAGAGCAACCCAGGATCTGATGATAGATCACAGCCTTTCGGAGGACACTAACAGTTGAAAGCAGCAGTGTAGGGACATGCCTGGGTGACCCAGATAAGTGGACTATTGGGTCTTGCTACTGGTAGGACTTGGGGCTTGACTGCTATGGGAGGGGAAGGTTACAGGTGAAACATATATAGGGAACTTACTCCTCCACATGAAGGAAGCTGCTGTCTGCGGGGGGCTTCCCCCCTCAGAGGTTGAGGCCCACAAGGGGAGCTGGAGGTCTTGGACCACGCTGGTCATTCAGCTATTTGCGTAGCTCCAAAGTTTGGGGACTGTTACACCACACACCTAGAAATGGATCAGGAGAGGCACACAAAATATGGACAATCCTGATGTGGGTTTTTTTTCTTTACAGTTTGGAAGTTGAATGGGTGATGGGGCAGCATGCGCAAGTCCTTACTTTCTACCAAAGAAGGGGGAATGGGTGACAGTACTGCCCAAGGGGAGGGGGGATGTTGGGCTTGACTATGAGGTATGTGTGTTGAGACAGTTGGGGATGTTTTCACTGTTCCTGTGTCTGGTTATTATATTTGCGTCGCAGGAGCGATCCTTTTGGCTGCAGGGGAGGCGTACGGTGGTGGGGCAATTTGGAGGAATTTGCAAAGGCTTTATGATTCATGGCTTCCCCTATAATGAAGCTGATCCCCTGGAATGTCCGGGGTATGGCAGCATTGAAAAACACAGGAGGGTATTTGCTTATCTGAGGCGATATATGGTGGCGATTGCTTGCCTGCAGGAGACGCATGTGTGGGAAGACTCACTGCCATGCATACGGTGAAGATGGACAGGGCAGCTTTATGCTACCTCTTATTTGGGCTTTGCGCGGGGGCTCTCATTTGGGTGGCTCTGGGGTTCCCTTTCAATACCTACATCATGTGGTGGCTCCCGATGGGAGGTATGTTAACTTACATGGCAAATTGGAGGGAAGGGTAATACGTCTACTCAATGTATATGCTCCCAGCACAGATTGTCCTGCCTTCTTTCCTACCGTCATAGTGGCGGCAACCCCTTACTTGGGTACAGCAATAAACATGGCGGGAGACTTTAACTGCGTCCTCGATGGGACATTGGATTGTGAGCCCCCCCGGGTAAATACTAAGCCTCAAATGACAGGGAATCTAAAAGACATCTTGCATGGCATGCAGTTGTGTGACGGGTGGAGGGCTCGATATCCCACGCAGAGATTGTTCTCGTGTCACACCCCGGCATCTAATACCTTCAGCCGACTGGACTATTGTTTTCTTTCACCCGAGCTCTCCCGAGGTGGAGGGGATAACCTACTTACCTAGATACCTCTCTGACCACTCGCCCGTCTTGCTCAGTTTTGGGAGAAGGCCCAGCAATACCCGTATGGCTTAGGGCGAAAGCATTGTCGGATCCCCCTTTTGGTGCTATGGTCTCGGACAGTTTGTCTCTGTACTACGAGGAGAATTGGGGGTCGGTTTCCAGCAGGGCACTTGCATGGGAGGCCATGAAGGTTGTCCTTCGAGGGGTCTGTATAAAGACGACCTATGGGATGAGACGTCAGTTAGAACAGGATATACGGACCCAGGAACGGAAGTTGGGCAAGTTAGAGGCAGAACTTCCTACAGCTCCCCAGGTTAAGGGGGAGAGGTTTGCAGCCTTTGAGGAGTTATTGGAGTCTTGGCTCAGATTGGAAAATTTTACCTACAGTGTGTATTGACAATGCTTGCATGTGGAAGGAGGCAAAACGGGGGGCCTTATAGAGGTCTGTAATGAAGCATTGGAGGTTCAATCTCTACCGGCCTCCATGAGTGAGGCGATGGTGGCCATGATACCGAAACCTGATAGGGATCCCCTGTTGCCTAGTTCTTACTACATATTTCGCTCTTGAATTTAGACGTGAAACATCTGAGCTGTATACTGGCAGCCCGGCTCCTCCCGCATATGCCCTATCTGGTCCATACTGACCAGGCTGGGTTCATACTATGGCATAGCACCACTCATGATCTGCGATGCCTGACACATATTTGGCATACTCCATGCCTCATGGAAGAGGATTATGCTCTGGCACTGCTCTATATAGAGATGATGATGATAATCATTATAGGCAGCGTACAGCTGTGAGAGCATACACCTAACCCATCCGCCCACCACAATGGCGGAGAACCCCAGTCTGACCTTTAGTGAGGAAGAAATCAGTGAAATCCTCGCCGCCCTCCCCCCCTTATCAGCTGATTTTAACATATCACAGACCATAGCCCAAACCACCGACTGGGACAAACTAACTGAGCAAAAGCGGAACAGGATCCGCACCATCCTTCATGGTGTGATCCTCACTGAGTATCTCCGCACTAATACCGCACCGAAGGGCCTGCTAGTGACCAATGCCACCAGGATCTTCCTGGAGGATGCTTCCTTCAGGAAGGACTGGGCGCAGATTGCATGGCACTGCGCGAGAGACTGGTTAGTCCTCATAATAAAAACCGCAAAGAGACTGTCAGATGCCATGATCATTGACATCCAGGCCACAGAAAACCATTTTAAGACCACTATCACATCCTTTAAAAAAAGCTGGATGAGACAAACAAGGAAATGGTGGAATATAAAGAGTAACTGGCCCAATCTAAAATTACCAAATTTCAAAAAGATCTCAAGAGGTTCTCCTACAACAAGGTATATCCCTATGCTGAAGACAATTACACTGCACCAAATAAGCAGGACACGTCATCTGATACTTCAGGAGATAACACATCTCTATCCAGTGGCTCCAGCACAGGTAGCTCACACAGAAACCGAGGCAGGGGAAGAACCCCTAGATGGCAACAACCTTGGGGCACATACCCCCACCAAAGTCAGAATTACGCACCGCCAATGTTCAACCATCCGCCCCAAAACCCATTTATGGGATGGCGACCCATGTACCACCCTGGACCACAGGCCTACTTCTCACAAAATCAAAGGCCACCGCCTTTTTTAGGGCAGGGACAGAGATCACGAGGAAGAAGACGGAACCAACAACAAGTGCATTGGTCAGAGGAAGAGGGATCAGTGGGCGCCAACACGCGGAGCAAATCCAAGGAGGCCCAACCAGGCCAAAGCGGACTACGCTAACCACGAATGACCACCAAACACCCTCCTTGGTGTTCAACTTGTCGACCACCATCCTCACACCTACCGAGGAACGCGTCCTCAACAAGGGCCTCTCCTTTGTCCCTACAACACGCCTGGATAAATTCCAACTCCACACTGAATTGGCCGAGTTTTTTCGAAAATTAAAACTCAAGGCCTTCTTCGAGAAACAACCACCAACTGAACCCACAACGTCTCAAAACGAAATGGGCCTCAAGTTAAAATCTACTTTTCTCCCACCACCTTCCTGCCTCCCAGTGGAAATAGCCACGTTCGAACAGGCTGTTTATAACCAGATTGAGGAGATGCATCAACCCAAGACCTACAACAACTTCTCCACCAAAGACATGGAAGCTGTACGAAACCTGCAAGAAAACCCCAATATTGTCATAAAACCAGCAGACAAAGGGGGAGGCATCGTGATCCAGAATAAGACTGATTACACCAATGAGTGCCGAAGACTACTCAGAGATGAGAGAAATTACAGACGCCTCAGAGAAGACCCCACAAACACACTCAGAAACACCATTATATCCCTGGTGGAGACAGCAGAAGCCAATAATCACATTTCAAAACAAGAGGCTGATTTTGTATGCAACAAGAAACCTAAAACACCTTATTTCTACACGGTGCCGAAAATACATAAGGACACACGACCACCATCTGGACGCCCCATCGTGTCGGGGATTCATTCTCTCCTTGAGCCTCTATCTCGCTTCTGCGACTTTTTTCTCAATCCCCTGGTGCAAAAGTCCTCTACCTACTTTAAGGACACCAAGCATTTACTCAACCTTATCAAGGATATGAGCTTTGACCCCACCTCACAACTACTGGTGGGTTTAGACATTGAAAGTCTTTACACCAGCTTACCACAGGACGAGACCCTGCGTGTTCTCCAACAGATGCTAATGGACACGCCATGGGAATATACTACCCCCAGGGAATTCATTTTGCAGTGTGCCACACTGGCACTTAAGGAGAACTACTTCGAGTTCGAAGGTGAGTTCTTCTTACAAACCAACGGAACATCAATGGGCAGTATTTTTGCCCCAAGCATGGCTGGACTCTATGCCTACCATTTCGAAAAACAACACATCCTACCGGCTACGAACCCTTACACCAACAACATCAAAATTTGGCGTCGCTATATAGACGACATCTTCATGATCTGGACAGGGACACCAGATTCCCTAACCACCTTCCTATTATGGCTCAACGGACGGGACCCCTATCTACACTTTACTAGCACAGCTAGCGCCTCAAACATAGCCTTTCTGGACCTCACCATAGAGGCAAAAGAGGGGTCACTCCTAACTACCACGTACTACAAACCCACTGCGAGGAACTCTTTACTACAATTCGAGAGTTTCCACCCCAGGCCCCTCAGAGAGAATCTTCCTTATGGACAGTTCCTCCGCATACGGAGAAACTGTAGCCTGACGCAGGATTACCAGAGACAGTCCGAAGATCTGGCAGTAAAACTCAGAGAACGAGGATGCATGGACAAGATCATACGGTCCACCAAAAAACGTGCACGTAACCAACACAGAGAGACCCTCCTGGAAGACACTAGACGCGAGAACACGATCCCCCCACTCACATGCGTTACAACATATAACGCAGCATCTAACCAAGTGGATAAGATAATTCGAAAAAATTGGCGCACCCTGAACACAGGTGCCCTGAAATGGGACCCACCTCTCTTTGCTTACAAGAAGTCAGGCAGCCTGAAAGACCGCCTGGTCTCCACCCGTCCCAGAAAACCTCAGACTCCCGCTACCAATACCATCCTGAATGCATGGGGTTTACCAAATGAAATCGGCCACTACCCATGCGGCGACTGCTGCGTCTGTCACCTCACAAAAGCCACCAAAACTCTTGAACTGGAAGAAGGCAAAATCTGGTACCAAAGGAAGCACACAAATTGCAACTCGTCTAACGTAATATACCTCATCGAATGCCCATGTAGACTCTGATACATTGGGATGACGGGCTGCAAAGTTAAGACGAGGATAGGAGAACACCGAAGCAATATACGGTGCAAAAGAAACATAAGCAGGATGACTGACCACTATATCCAGAGGGGCCATACCCCCAACGACATGCAATGGACCGTTGTCGAACAAATTGAGTGCCACAGTCTAACGAATGACAAGATCCTACTTCAAAAGGAACAGCGATGGATCTATCGCCTTTCCACCCATACAGTGGGACTCAATGACAATATTCCTTGGAATAGTCTGAGCAACCACTGAACCTCTCTCAGCTCAAGTACGACGTCCAATTGAAAACATATAGTAGGCAATGTGGGCTCATCACCCTGCCTACGCGGAAATGTATCATACTACCTCCACCAGGTTTTACGTGCTTACCCATAGTACATGACATGTTGACAATGACTGGCCAGGCACATATTCACCACCTAGCCACATGCCATACCCTCATGCCTCACATAGTATTCAACGCCTTCAAGGGATTTGTTTGAAATACTCTGTTCTATTGCTTTTGATAAATATTTTTTAGCTGCAAGAATTGTTGATAAACTTACCACAGAAATGTTATCCAAACATCTTTTATCTAAAAATAATAATTTTGTTCTTTGTAAAAACATAAGGACCAATGAATCAATCACGGAACAATGAATATTCAAAACACGGGTATATATAGAAAACAAATGTTTATCTTTTGAAATTTATCAAGGGTACTACACAGTTATATAAACAATGTAACGCGAGGAAAATAGATACAATTGTATGATCCTTCAATGCCACTATTGTAAACACTTCTCATTGTACATTATTTTCCAGAAGAGTGTGTGAGTGTCGACGTTTCGGTCTCTATGCATTTGTCCATGAGACCATCTTCAGGACTACCATAAATATAACAAATGACCCCTGAATGATGTTTCCAAAGATTCAAGAATTACAATTGACACACATATGTCAAATCAATCGTCGTTCTGTAACTTTTGTTTAAGGTGAATAATCATCAAGAGATACAGGTAAATGATATAGGTAAATGAACTCTGGTGCTTTATTGGACGGTGTAAATAAATTTCCAGTCCTCAGCCACTTCTCAGTTGAAAGAGTTTATTCTGTTAGATTTTGTAGCGCAGCCAAAGTTCAGCAGTCAGCAGTTGGATTAATCCAACTGCTGACTGCTGAACTTATCTGTATCTCTTGATGATTATTCACCTTAAACAAAAGTTACAGAACGACGATTGATTTGACATATGTGTGTCAATTGTAATTCTTGAATCTTTGGAAACATCATTCAGGGGTCATTTGTTATATTTATGGTAGTCCTGAAGATGGTCTCATGGACAAATGCATAGAGACCGAAACGTCGACACTTACACTCTCTTCTGGAAAATAATGTACAATGAGAAGAAGTGTTTACAATAGTGGCATTGAAGGATCATACAATTGTATCTATTTTCCTCGTGTTACATTGTTTATATAACTGTGTAGTACCCTTGATAAATTTCAAAAGATAAAAATTTGTTTTCTATATATACCCGTGTTTTGAATATTCATTGTTCGTGATTGATTCATTGGTCCTTATGTTTTTACAAGGAACAAAATTATTATTTTTAGATAAAAGATGTTTGAATAACATTTCTGTGGCAAGTTTATCAACAATTCTTGCAGCTAAAAATATTTATCAAAAGCAATAGAACAGAGTATTTCAAACAAATCCCTTGAAGGCGTTGTTTACCCGTTTTTTTGAATTGCCCAAGCCCTCAAGGGTAGATTGGGTTTCCCATTATATTGAATTATCACATAGTATTCAGGCTGACCGCTTCAAAATGACCTACTTGCATTACACATCACATGGGAGTGTTCAAACCCAGTTCCTCACCCTCCCACCATGCGGGCCAGAAACATGCTTTGAGCTGTGTTTTTAAACTATTACCTGGCATGATTGCCTGCATCTGTTCCCCCTACCTCGGGAACACTTCACGCACCCCGCAATGCGCGGGCCTGATGACCTCTTCTTATTACACTAGGTCAATGAATATTACCGTTTGGCAATTGTACATTCCCGGAGATACTCGACAAGTTCCTTTCAAACACTTTCAAACACTGTTTGAGACGCTCAGTCTTTTTTCTATCTTTACCATCTCCTCCTATTTAGGCCCCCCAAATTTCTATGGCCTTACATTTTAACTTTTACATCATTTTTAAACCTTATCATGTAAATACCCAATGTACACTATTTTGTCAGCAACATTTCTAATAAAACTTCATGTGCCAAACATACAGCGCGAGACACGCGCATCAACTCGTGTCCGCTTTTAGTGTTGCCGGTTCCCTCCAAAGACGCTACTCTCATCAGCGCTGATGGAAGACAGCTGAGGCTACACCAAGGTATTTAAACGCCCAGTCCACAACAGCCCGCATCGACGGAGTTCCGATGCAGGCAGCTGTAGGTATGAGCTGAGGGCCGCAGACCTTGATGAAGTAAGTGGGGTGAGCCAGGGGGGATTTTCCCAATACAAGCCGGCAAGCGGAGACGACTTCTCTCGCTGCCTTGCTACTTGCTACAAATGTTGTTTCTTTCTTTCTCCCTTTCACACACGCAGTGTGTGACAATAGGTCCGGCCTCCCTCGGGACTCATGAGGCTCTTTTGTGAAAATCTCAGAGTAAGAAAACCTTCCTTCTGGTTAAACTGTATCACTCACGCCTAAATATTTACATCATAGCGCTATTGAACCACTGCACGGTAGCGCATAACTCCATGAGTTTTTTACCATATTTGCACAAAACGTCACGTTCCGTCCTCACAATCGCTCATTTTCCGCATAGAGCACGGACACGACGTAATACAGTCACATGATTTAATGTGTAACATGAAGCCATCTATGGGCCCGATTCACAGAACTAACTTACGACAAAATCCTAAACTTACTACCATTTTGGTATTCACAGAATGAACTTACTCATTTTGGTATTCACAGAATAAACTTACTCATTTTGGTATTCACAGAAGACACTTACACATTTTGTGTAACTTACACATTTTGTGTAACTTACTCATTTTGTGTAACTTACACATTTTGTGTAACTTACACATTTTGGTATTCACAGAAGGCACTTACTCATTGATGAGTAAGTGCCTTCTGTGAATACCAAAATGAGTAAGTTAATTCTGTGAATACCAAAATTGTTGTAAGTTAATTCTGTGAATACCAAAATTGTTGTAAGTTCATTCTGTGAATACCCAAATGTGTAAGTTCATTCTGTGAATACCCAAATGTGTAAGTTCATTCTGTGAATACCAAAATTGTTGTAAGTTTAGGATTTTGACGTAAGTTAGTTCTGTGAATCAGGCCCTATATGTTTATGTTTATATGTTTTTGTTTGTCTCCTTTTTATCCCTAACAGGAATTGAGCTTTTAGAGGAAACCATCCTCTTCCAGTTAATAGCACCTTAGCGCGTGCTACACATTGTTGGTCTTCCAATACACACCATTAAGACCACCCCTTATCACCACTCACATAGGTCCTGAAGAAAGCCAGTTTAATACTGAGACCTGGCTGAAACATGTTGACCACACAGGATATTGGAGCCATAAATTACCTCCATTAAATATCCGCCTCTCAGTTGTTAATGCTGCCAAGGGCCCACCATTAAAATAGTCTTTTAGCATCTGGGACCCCCGGGACAGCTTTTTTAACTCACACACTCTTCACCTTCACTGCACACTCACTGCACACAACCTGCTCCGCTGTAATCCGGCGTCGAAGCACACCTAAGGTACACTCGGTACCTTGGGTGGAACTTGATGATGAAGCATGTCACCAACTAGGTTGGTGGGTGAGGGTCTTTTAAAAAAACAAATGTTTTTACATTCAAAAACATACACATGGAGCTTCTACCCTGTAACTAGTTCCCTTTGATCTTTACATCTTTATACACTGCTCGATATAGAGCATGCCTTCAATTCTGTGGAGTGGTCCTATGTCTGGTTGTTCCTACTGTGGCTTGGAGTGGGGCCGGTGTTCCTCAAATAAGTCCATTTGCTCTATACGGCCCCTGTCGCCCAAATTCGGACTAGGGGTATGGTTTATAAACCGTTGCATTGGACCGGTGCACCCGTCAGTGTTGCCCTTTATCGACGCTCATTTTTGCGGCAGATGTGGAGCCTCTGGTGGCAGCCCTGAGGGAACAATTGGGTGTGTGGGGGATATATCTTGGGGACACCAACCACGTGATTTCCCTATACACCGATGATACCCTGGTATATATCCGTCAGCCGGCGCGGACGGTACGTTTCCTCACCGTGTTGCAGAGGTTTTGGGCAGTATCCAGTCTCTGTATAAATCCGGGGAAATACAAACCAATTCCGCTGGGGAGGCTGGCGGTGGGGCCGAGGAATGCATTGCCTGTGGTGGGGCTCCCCTGGGTGACCAATGAGACTAAATACTTGGGGAGGGTATTCGTGGCTCCATACGATTCTGGAGAGATCTACCTCTGTCACTTATGGGCCGAATAGGAATCGCCAAAATGATTATCTTGCCCCGATTCCTCTACGCGCTACAGCACTCCCTGTATAAAGTCCCCAGATACTACTTCCAAACACTGGATAGGCTACTGGTGGAACTCATGTGGGGCTCCAAACGCAACTGCGTATGCTTAACATGGAGATGGAGGGAAGGCAGATGCCACACAATGGGTGACATGTACGAAAATGGTCGATTTATAACGAGGGAGGCTGCGGACACCTCCTTCGCTCTAGGAACAGGCCAGTTTCTGCACTATGAAAAGATTTCAATGGTAGCCCGAGAGGCATGGCCGTCCTTCCCCGAGGAACACCCCAATACAAATGTACTGAAAGTGATGCTCTATATGGCCCAGGGAAGGCGTTTAGTATCTCATCTTTACCGGGTGCTCGGAGATGACCTCCCGGGTGTGACTCTTCTGGTGCAGGAGAGGTGGGATGACGTTGTCGGGGAGCCCCTAATGGAACAAGAGTGGTTGAGAATCCTTTTGTGCATCAAGCCTACCTCAGCCCGTGGACACTGCGCAGAATCTACCGGACTGTTCGGGTGCGTGTCCCCAATGCGGTGGGACAGTGGCGACATTTCAAAAATATGGTGTGGACATGCCCAGTCCCAACTCTATACTGGGAAGCTATACTGGCACGTCTGTAAGGATGGTACCCAGAGAGGTTCGAACAGTACTGCTGGGACTACTACCTGCCCCCAAAAATAAGAAACTAAGCAGATTTGTCCTTCTGGGGTTGGTGTTAGCAAAAAGACATACTACGATAGCATGGTTGAGCCCTGCACCATTACGGACTGAGGCATGGCTGAGGGACGTGTGTGAATGGGTGACTGCAGAGGAGATTCGCATGAAGCAGGTCCGGAAGAACGAAAAACTTGAGGATGATCTCCAGGCATGGGCGTCTATGCTGATGGATCTATAGGTGAGCCGGAGGATTTGACGATGTAGGTGACAAGACTTCCCCCGATATACTAACAGAAAGATGGTTGCGGACAGGTGATTAACGGAGATTCCCTAGGACACCTGAAATCCTCATACACCGTACATTGCTATGGGCATGAGAGACCTTGACACAGAGGGAGGAGGGGGGGCTGGGAGTTAATAGGTTTTACATTGGCATAGGAATCTTTGGATAGAACTATGGGGAAAGAACTCCTTCAAATGGTTAATGTGATTACAATGGGTTCTATCTGTTTCTTGGGGACAGGAGGAGTGGTGGGGGCGATTATATGCCTTACTGGCATTGTTTCCTGTTTTTAAAATTGCCTGTCATGATTCATAAAAGCCAATAAAGTTATATCAAGAAGGATCCATATATACAGATGGCATACAATACTAAGCACCTCCATCTGCAAATTATGCCTCTCTTAATTTAATAATGGACACAGGAAATCTGTTTTTGACTAGTGAGATGAAGGACTCTCAACCAACCAGTTTCACACAAAGGAGGACATCTGCTTATCCATCATGACAGATAGACCATGACCACGAAGCAATATACAAACACCAACATTGGTCCAACCCATTATATGCTTAAACACACTCCACAGCAGCCAAACGGAATATTGATCAATGTTGGATCAATCAATAAGCAAAAAAAACCACAATATCTTTGACCTATTGACTAAATCAAAACAGGACCTACTATTCATTGCAGAAAGATTGTTAGGAGAGGAAATGGTTCTGCTACTTCATGAAGCTATCCCAAATGGATATTGATTCTTTACTCATAATCACCAGGCAAAAGGAGGAGGAAGACTGGCAATAATTTTCATAGAAGCCATAGCAGTGACAAAAATGGACGACTTTATAACAAAAGCCTGAAAAGCTCTTAGTAAATGCGACACCAGACCTTCGTTCATCTGGAATTTCCACCTGTTATCCAGCTCATCGCCCAATAATGGGGCTTTTTTTAATACCTTCTTAGATGCAATATCAGACCTGTCTATCACATACTGTAACCTATGCAACCTTGTTGACTTAAACATCTGGTTTGGCAAACCTAAAATGCTTCAACAAAATGCCATTTACCAGGCTTGGCCACACACAGCAACCCAATCCAGATTCCTACCAGGCCATTCCCTATAGCAGTTCATCCATTAGTTTTCTGCAAACCAGACAAAAGAGCAACCCATGAAAACTTCAACAACCGTGGCAGAAATAAAAGGTCCATCGTGAGAAGTTTCCTCTGCACAGACGCAACAGAATTTTCAAATTGTATATCAAAAAAGATAAACAGATTTAATTATTCAGTCAAAATTTACTACACCAAAGGCCCAACCAAGTAACTCCATAAAATGCCATCAGAATTCCACAACTCTCAGACTCAATCTTTCTGCAACAATTTGGTGATCTACTACACCACCAAAGTGCACACATTGAACTCATATCTGACATATAAGAGAAACAGCTGCCATCTTGAATCACCACCTAAGGCAAACACTCCAGAATAATGCCTCTGTCTCTATCATCCTTCCAACAAATCACAATGACAAAGTTTCTGGATCTTGTGAATGCCACTGGCCCTGCTGACTCCCTTTCATACCTATGCCCCCAACCCCTCAAATATTCAGAAAATTCGACTGTCAATATCATCATGGACACCTTGCTGTGCTATCATCTCCAAAAACAAGATATACGACAAGAATAAACGCCTGGTCTGCCCACAGACTGAAGCCCTGACCAACATATCTAAGGTCTTATGGGAGACCTCAATTCAAAACAAATCTTAACTGCAGACAGATCTCTCTTTCCTCTGCCCCTGTATAACCAAGTGCATAACTACATTCTATCTCAACAAGCCTTCAGCAACTATATTGGAAAAACCCTGCATACAACAAAATAGCTTTTGATTCATGCCCAGCGGATTCCTAACATTCCTTGTATGCCCCTTCCCCTTGTAAGACTCCCACCAATTCTATGTCTTTATTGAAATCCAACACAAAACCTTATGTCCTCTGGCTTAGTTCCTACTTGTGGGAATTGCTCACATCCTGACCCATAAACTCTTTGGGGCAGATTTACAATCCCCTTGCGCCTTCTTGCGCCTCCTTGCGCCGCCATTGCGTCACTTTTTTTGGCGCAACAGCGGCGCAAACAATGCGGCCAATTTACAACGTGACGCATCTAGGGAGATGGGTCACGTTCTAAAGCCCTGCGTCACATTATACCTGTGTCAGGTATAATGTATGGAGGGTGGGTGTTCCCATGCAAAAAGCCATGTAGAACTGGCGCAGTAAAATTTACAACATTTCACTGTGTCACTCTACGCCTTCACTGCGTCAAAATCCCTACGTCTGCTCAGACCAGGCGTAAGGAATGACGCAGGGCTTTTTGAATGGGACTCACCTATCTGTTGTGGCGCATTGCTGGAGTTGTGTCACTTTCATGAGCAACACCAGCAATGTGTCACTTTTGGGTCAACAGATGCGTCAGAATTTCTGACGCATCTGTCAATCCTTGCACCATGGTGCGCCGTATTGTAAATACGGCGGCGCATCCATGGTGGTGCAAGGGTTTCGTATGGAGGCGCAAGGAAACTGACGCATCAGTAGAGATGCGTCAGTTTCTTGTAAATCTGCCCCTCTGTCTCTAAACTTATAATCACATACCTGCTCTCTATCAATAACCGAATTGTTTTAAAGTCTATCTATTCACCCTGCCAATGATTCACATGAACTAACTCATTGCCCCCCTCTACCTGCACTCAAACATACTGGGGTAATGGACGGGTGGAATGGTTTCCTTTGAGAACAGAAGAGTAATCCTACTGACCGAATAACCACTACACTACCTCTCTCCATCCATGAGATCTCAGAGTGGGCCACCACCTGTCCCAACCAGCAGAGGAATCTGGATTGAGAACAAAACACACTACAAACATAATACCAGGACCTGAGGAGCTAACACTGTTTCACAAAATTATGCAGCGTGCATGTGTCAACCCTCTCACATTCTCTCATTCATCACACCTCCAATGACACAATACCTGGACTCGTGGTCGCCATGCAAAAAATGAAAACATTTCCCACAAAGGTACAAGACAAAGATAGCACTCTTCCAACCTCACACCCTACGCTGTGTATCTTGCTATCTGTGATGGGAAGAGCTTGAGCCCCACACACAGGAGTATTAAGCGCTATACAAAAGTCACAATACATTAAAATACACAGGGGCAGATTTACAAGGCCCTTGCGCCACTTTTGCGTCACTTTTAACATGGGAAAAGTGACGCAAAAGTGGCGCAAGGGGCTTGTAAATCTGCCCCACAGTGCCAAATTTAACAAATAAAAAACTCTGACATACGGAGCTGTCGCATTAATTTTCACTTTTTACAGAGAACAGTCGAACAGACCACTGAATGGTAACAGACAGCAAGATTTTTCGGACCTGAGTCCAATTTTTAAAATACTCAAGGGCGCCAGCCAAGCTTAAACGGCGTCTCGTTGCTAAATATGCTGCGGCCTTTGTTAAGGCTGCGGGCAGTAAGTCTCAGCTGTGACTCACGCCGCACTGCCGGCTACTGCCACGCGGCGCCTCAATGTGAATGTGTGCGCAGGATCAGCTGTGAGTCACACTGCACGGCCTGCTGCCACGCTGCATCTGCAGCGCTCGGTGTACGGTGCATGATATGAACTGCAGTATTACACGCCGTCCGATCTAATGTGCCGATGAGTGGGCTACAATTATGTAACAAGCCGTCGACCCACGCCGTGGCCGGAGGAGACAGCTCCGTGTAAACCAGAGGGGACGGTTAGGAGACGTGTACATATTCGGGACTGGAGAATGAATGGACTGGGGTTCGTGACTCGTGTAGGTATTTTCCATACAATATCCCTAGTTGAAAGGGAGGTTAATGTAATGACATGTCTTCATTCACAAGACAACGTGGTTAGTTAAGCTTGTTATTAAAAAGTCACTGACCTTGCCTCTTGTCTGGAAAGTAAACATTTCCCAGCTGATGCTCGCTACGGTGGCACACAGCCAAGATGTACAGAGTTTGAACAAAAAAGAAAATGCTCAGAATCCAGCGCCTTTGGACACACGGCATATTAAGCGCTACAAAAAGAAAGCGCAGAGCTTCAAACGTTTTCCGAATCTGCACAAAAGACCGCACGCCCCTAAAGTGAAGAAGTGCAGTGAAGTTTGTGCACCCAGGAGGAGAGCTGGGATTTTTTTTTTTTAAAGGAAAGCTGATTATCTTTTTTTTTTTTTTTTTTTTTAACGGAAGGGGAGTGATTAACTGGCCAAGTGTCTGATTTCTTGGGAGAGGGAGGTCCTTGTTGGAAAGAAGCCGTGCTCTTCCGCGAGTTTCGCATGTCTCCTCGCTGCCGTCTGCCAGAAGAGCTGCATTTCACAGGCATGCATGAAGGGGAACATGACATACCGCAAAACTTTCTCAGAAACCCACACAAATTATAATGTCCGGTGTTTCGGTTGTCAGGATTAAATTAATGCAAGGCTTTCTTGTTGCAGGGAAAAGCGTCTTTGCTGCACAGCGGGCAAGTGTGCGCGCGAGCGCTGGCTCTCGAGGGAGGGCAACTAAACATCCATTAGTTTGCTGCCTTGTCAGTGCAATAAAGATAACGACGTCTATTTCCATTAGGGGAAACCGTATTAATTATCTTGCTAATGTGAAAAGAGATGAGTGGAGCAGATTGCTCAGCAGCGAATCCCAGCACTTGTTTCCAAGTGTCTGACAGCGCAATGACTTCACTTCTTTTAGCCAGGGAGGGAAAATGAGAACAAATGGAGATTCTCCTTGCCAGTTGGTGGAGAAGAGCCCGGTTTTTCTTCAAGATAAAGGAGGCGGGTGTTATGCAATGTCTCTTCTCACTGCTTCTTTGTTACAGCATTTCAAAAGAAACTACCAACCACTGCCTACAGCATCAGCCTGCTCACACCCACAAAAACAGAACCCGAACACCTGGTCACCCACTGGACCCTCTCACAACCCAGGCCACAACCGCCATCATGAACTCTGTGCACTCAGGAGCACCCATGGACCCATGTCCCCACCACGTCTTCAACCTCAGGAGCAAGATGATTGGCGACGAGCTCAAGAAAGTTCCCAATGCCTCCATCACCTCGGCGTCCTTCCCTAACGACTGCAAACATTCAGACGTGAGGCTCCTCCTGAAGAAACCATTCACTCACCCAGCAGAACCGAACAACTACAAACCCATCTCCCTTCTCCCCTTTCCAGCAAACATTCTTGAGAAGGCAATCAACCTGCAACTCTGAACATCTTGGAACACAACAAACTCCTGGACCCCTCTCAACCCGGATTCCGAGCAAATCACAGCACAGAGACAGCCATGATTGCAGCCACCAATGACATCAGGGCCCTCTTGGACCACAGCTAAATGGCAGCCCTCAACCTCCTGGACCTATCATCTGCCTTTGACACCGTCTCCTGATCAACAAACTCCACCACATCGAAATCCAGGGAGATGCCCTAAAATGGATCACCTCATCTCTCACCATAAAAACCCAGAGAATCCGTCTCCCACTGTTCTCCTTGGAAACCAAGAAGATCATCTGCGGCATCCTCCAAGGATCATCCCTCAGTCCTACCCTCTTCAATGCGTACATGATGCCCCTGGCCAACACCATCAGATCACACAGACTCAACATAATTTCTTACGCCAACTACACCTAGCTCATCCTTTCACTGTCAGAAGACCCCTCTGCCACCAAAGCCAACTTCTACAGATGTATGATGAACGTCTCCGACTGGATGAAGGACAACTTGCCTCAAGCTGAACACCGACAAGACAGAAGTCCTCATCTTTCGGAACAACACCTTGCCATGGAACGACGCATTGTGGCCTGCGGAACGCGGCCCACCCCCGGCCTGATGGACCACGCCCTCAACCCCGTAATCATCTTGGAGAGGAAGCTATCCATGAAGCAACAAGTAAACACTGTCTAATCTGCGTGCTTCCACACCATACACATGCTCTGCAAGATCATGCTCCCAGTCGACACCAGGACCATCACGCAGGCCCTCATCACCAGCAGCCTGGACTACGGAACACATTCTACTTAGGAATCACTGCATGCCTCCTGAAGAGACTACAGACAATACAAAAGTCAGCAGCAAGACATATCCTCGACCTCCCCAGACGGACCCACATCACACCCCACCTTAAGAAGCTACACTGTCTCCCGATCCAGAAGAGATGCCTGTTCACAATGTTGACCCACACACGAAAAGCCCTGCACAACGAAGGACCAGCTTGCATCAGCAAATGCACGACCTTCCACCCACCTACCAGACACCTATGATCCACCTCCTTCTTCCTCGCAGATGCCCCCTGAATCAATCGAGCCAACAGCGGAGGATGCTCTTTCTCACATCTGGTGACCAAAGCTTGGAAGAACCTTCCCCTACACCTCAGGACTGCCTCACTGCTCCAGCAATTCAGGAGAGAACTCAAGACCTGGCTGTTCGAATGAACAGATCACCTTTCAGAAGCCAGCAGCCCTAGCGCCTTGAGACACTCACAGGTGATTTGCTGCACTTTATAAAAAATGATTGATTGGATGACTACAGCTCTCATAACCCTGCTCCCTTCTGGATTTCCTCACGGGGTAGCACCTGCAGCATGCACTGCACTTGTTCACTACAAGGGACATCACAGTGGTATAAATGCACCACCACCTAAATCACACAGACCCTAAGGATGAACAGGAGAAGAAGGGGTTTGCAGGTAATTAATTTTCCTTTTTCTCTGACTCTAGACACATCTGTTAATAGACTGCAAGTTTTCAAAGGAGTGTTAATGATAGCCTATTAGCAAGAGATGCTCTAATTTGCATCTGAAAGGCTTTCTCTGCCCTCTCACCCACTGGGCTGTTTAACCTGTGACTGTCTACAAAAAAAAAGGCAGAAAGCAAGATACTGAATTTTATTTTGTATTTCTCAACCCTGCGCTTAGGCACTATGGCACAGAGTACCAACATCTACTTTTTTCAGCCAACAGCATGTTGTATTTTGTGGCACGTGATTTTGCTTTCAACAGTTTTACAATGGGCTCAAAACCCAAGCATGCAAAGCGCAGTTGTCTAAAATGCCAAAATCGGCTGCATGTCTTACACATGATGCGGAGCCACTTGTCAGCTAGGTTTTAACATTTTGCATAGTCACCTAGGGGCACATGCATCAAAGGTTTTTGCGATCGCAAACGGTGCGATTCGCAAAAATCGGCCGTTTGCGACCGCAAATTGGCCTTTGGAGATGCATGAAAGTGTTTCCTATGCGCAATTTAAGAATTCGCAATTATTTGCGAATTCCTAAATTACGATTGCATTTAAGGAATCGCAATTTGCGATTCCTTAAATGCAATGCTAGAAGCACTTTCAAATAGCGATTTCGCTATTTGGGACCGCAAATTACAGACAAATCAAACTTGTCTGTAATTTGCAAAAACTTTGAAAAATGCACTAAAATGCATTTTTTAAAGTTTTAGATTACACACACACATGCCCTTGGGGCATGTGTGTGCACAACATGGGTGCACATCACAATTTCAGGGGTGCAACAGGGTGTCCATTTGACACCCCTGCACCCTTGAAATTGCATGCGCAATTTGCGAGTACCTATTGGTATTCGCAAATAGCGCTCGCAATTTCCCATTCATTCCTATGGGCCTGTAGGCCCATAGGAATGAATGGGAAGCCATTCCTTATTTGCGACTCGCAATTTGCGAGTCGCAAATAAGGAATGTGAAGGAATCGCTATTATTATAGCGATTCCTACATGCATAGGCTTTTGCGATTCCTTAATTGCGATTCCTTAATAATCGCAATTAAGGAATCGCAAAAGCCTACCTTGATGCATGTGCCCCCTAGTCCATTAAAAAAATGCTTGTTTGATGTGTAAAACCAAAAATAAACCCTCCTCACATATTTTTTAGCAGTTCTCACGGTCACTAACATCTTGCATTTTATCAGAGGTGGAACCCCGTTCAGAGAGCCACAGGGCAAGCAGGAGCTACTAGGCCCAAAAAGGTTTGGAGGGGTTGAGGGCTTTTACTCCTGATGTCCCGAGGACTGACCAACTATGGATCCTGAGCAACTGGGCCACCACAGCACTCCTGCTGCTTAACTCCTGGTAAAGGCAGTAGTTTTCCACCTCTATGAGGGTAGCACTTTTGATGCCCCTCCCGGTCCAACAAGACCATAATCCGTGAGGCCAGGACGATGTCATGGCACACATGCATGATCCGTGTTTGCCTATGACAACAAAAATCAGCAATAGGGAGCCGGAGATTAGTACAGTTGGATATTCAGGATATGGGTGCACGTCCTTTACCATGCAGAGGACTTTCCACCCCAACACTGCCACTTTACTTATAACTTTTACATAAAAAAGAGTATTTTGGATTGTTTCACTTTTGCACCTTAGATTATATCACTGCCCTGGATGCCTTTATTAAAATTAGTAAACAACACCCTTTCTGAGGTGACAATTTTATTAATGATTCAAGTTTTCTTGTGTCATCTATATAAAACGTTTTTCATAAATGGGCAGCATTATGACCTATTAAACCGTACACAAAAGAGGTTGGTGTACAGAGTACATTCTGAACTATTTCAAGGTCTCTCAAATGTTTGGATTATTGAAAAGGAGGCCCAGTAATGAAAAGTAATTTCCTAGGCTCACACTGTTTGCTCAAGCTTGAAAGCTGGGATTGAAACCAGGTTTCCTGATTAGACATTGTGAAGTTCAGATCCTGGATGGATAACACAACATCTCTCCCTTCAGCACTGATGACAGCTATATTAGTGACTTAAAAAGGAAAGTCAGTTGTCTTGTGCCTCCAATTGAAGGCCCTTATTGTTGCTATAGATGGAGCAACATTATGATATATTAAGGGGTATACATGTGAGGTTTTTGTACAGTGCTCATCTTGAACGGAATAATTTCAAGGTGCTCTCAAATGTGATTATCACTGAAAAGGAGTAAAAGGGAAGAAAAGTAATTTTACAGGTTTACACAGTTTGGTATAGCTGGGAAGCTGTGATTGAAACCAGGGTCTGTGTGTCAGGGACCCTCTACTAGTTTTGCCCTGGGTCCAATACAATCTTCTTACATGCCTGGGTAGGTAATGTAATTACATTCAAAAAATCATTTTTTATGAAATGGGGCAACAGCAGCAGAAACACAACTCTTCATTGAACAGGGACATCTTGGGCAGAAACATTGTAGGTGTCCCTCCTTCAGGGGATGGGTAGGGTAGCATCAGCACAAGCTTTTCTCATCGCAGGACAGGTACAAATCGGGCACCAGCAGAGCAAGCTTCACTGCCTTATAAAATAGGGACGGCATGGCAGTAGCAAAATAAGCTTCTCTCTCTCACAGAAGGCAGTAAGCACAATCTTTAATTTCCTGCAGAACAGATCCAGCAGGGCAGAGTTATACTAGCTTTCATCACCCACAGAACATATACACGAAGGTGTGAAAGACATAGCTTAAAGATAGATGTCTAGAGTGGGTGCTTAATTCACACAGAGGAATGTATAATAAGAGGAGTGAGTGAATGTGGGAGCACTGACACAATTTTATTTTAGGTGATATTCCATGCCAGCACCCTGAAAATAACTGCTACCATTACTCAGATACCTCCTTTTTTTATTCTCTAGTTTTCCATGTATTGAGAAATTTCAGTAACCTAGTAGGTCAGTGTTATTTGGAGTAGCCCCACTAGGTGCCAACCTCTCCGAAAAGGTTGTGCAATCTCAGCCTTTGTGCTGCTCCTCCAGGCAGGAAGTAACAAAAACAAAGATAATCACAAAAGTATAAATAGGGCAATTCAAAAGTAATTTCCTCTTTTCTACTAAAAAACTTCCTAGCTCGTGTGAAAAATGAAACGTAAAACAACAAAAGACCAAGTAGCAACTGCACAAGGCCTGTCCTCCTTGCAGGGGCGGCTCCTCCATGTGGGTGGAGGAGCGTCGCCCCACTGCTTTCTCACAGTGCGAGAAGCAGAAACATAAAATGGTATTATAAATACTATTTTATGTTTCTGCTTCTCGCACTGCGAGAAAGAAGAAGGGTTTGGTTGGGGGCGGCGGGTGGGCGGTCCTGCTCCAGGGCAGGGGAGGAGTTGCTTGCCCACTGTTGTGGGCGCTGACTGTTTTGTCGGCCCAAGGGCCGACCAAACCGGTCATGCGCACTCTGCCTTTTCTCCATGGAGGCTGCATGCAGCCTACATGGAGAAAATGGCCTCACCATAGACGCCAGTGCGGTCGGCGTCCCAGCCAATCACAACACTGCCATTGCAGCATTGTGATTGGCTTAGGGGAGGGGAGGGGAGGGAGTCTGCCTGCTTCCTGTGTGGAGGAGAGGACGCGGGATGACGCGGGACCGAGCCGCAAGGGTAAGTTACCATTTTTTAAATTTATTTAAAATTAACCCCCCCTCATGCGACTCCCTCCCTGCGCAACCCCCCGCCCCCCACCCGCGAGTCATTCCGGCCACTACTGCCTCATTGGCGCAAGGTGTTCATTATTCCAAAGGAGCAATCTTCTCCATGCCATCCACTCTCTGCTATCTCAAATTGTTGCCCGGTTGGTCAAAATTAGCACTAGGAGCAATAAAAAAATGTAACATTACGATTAATCTTGGGGTAGGCAGCCCCAGTGGTATGATAATATTCACCTACTTTGTCTTCAATAAAATCAGGACTCTCCTTTACCAACTGGCTAGCACAATCTGCAATTTTATTATAAAACCGGAGGCTTATATCATGTTTGTTTAAAACATAGTTACCACCCTTATTGCTGCATGCTCAACAGGTTTACAGTAAAAGGTTTAAAAAACTAAGACCCTGGACCAATCCGATCAACTTAAAATGTATTCCAACCTAGCCATTTTAACCCATCTATTCAATGTAGTAGAGTATACCAGAGCAAATGGCTTCCGTAATGCCATGAACAGCAGTGGGCAGATAACCTAATTTTCTTGGTTACATGAAGATACTGTTTGAGGTATCTCACCACCCACAACTTGGATGCAAAGGGAAAGATGACAATTCCACATGTGTGGAAGAATTCTTAGTATATTTTGTGCATTAAAAGGAACCCCATTGAACAAAAAATGCATTGCAGAAATGCCCAGTGGCCAAACATCCGACACCCTCCCAAAGAACACCAAGCATAAATATTTTAGTAATTTTGAAAACAATACCTTAAATGATGATCTATCATTATAATTCCATGATTGAAACCATTGCAACGCTAAATGTACTTTCCACAGAGTGGCTTACCTTGGTTTAGGAGGGGGTTATCTGATCCTCTTAAGCAACCTATAAACTAACAGGTGCTCCCCAACTATTTTACCATCAAACATTTGATGCCCTGCCGACACAGCTGGTCTATAGCCCTTGATTGTCCTATACAACTTTGGCCCAGCTGCCAAGGATGCCAAAAAGTTCATACCCCTGTGACATCCGATGAAACAGGATCCATACCCGGGCTCCACAAACCAGCCACTCCAAACCACCTAAGCTGACCTATAGGCTTTGTCTGTGCCTTGTGCCTATTAACCCCTTCTGTACCCGAAAGCTTAGACTCCGAAAGACCTGCATGCCTGTGAATGTCCTGAAAGGTTCCATGCTACACACTTGCCCTCTATTAGGAACACTGATCCTAGTAATGCAGCAGGTAGGCTGCTCTTTCTGCACATGGACACCATTATGGCATTAATCAGCAGCCTTGGCACAAACTCATAAAGCTCATAACCTCAGTATATTGCAAAGTGCCAGACTCTGTAATACACCCTAATGAGGGAACAAGTGCTTTGTGATCATATATGCGCTGGTATGTGACTAACTTCCTTGTGTTTCAAGTTGCAGGTCCTGCAACGCAACTTCTCCCAAGACTTCCAGAGTTACAGCCGCCATATGGCCTGCAGCCGCCGTATAAATACGGACCATGCCCTGAGTCACACGCTCGTGTTTAGCCCGATTTCGGACACCCGAGCAGCACCGAGACTCCAGGCAGAGCCGCGCTTCGGTGCTCGTTTTAATTTTAGAGACAGTGATACGAACTAATTACCATAGTGTAAGGCCTGGAAAGGGCGCTTTGCCCATGACTATGTTGACAGTAATGAACAGGCGCCCCCACGCCTAGGGGAGGGGCGCCCTTAGTTGCGCCACGAGACTGAGCCTCCTCTCGGGCACCTAAGAAAGGGGGGCGGATTGAAGGAGGAGGGCTGGTGATGTCATCAGGGGTGCGCCGGAATTTCTGGGAGTGTTATTTAAGGCTGCGCCCTGGGCTATAAGCATTAGGCATACTTACAACTGAAAGTACCCCGCAATTCCATGTTTAGGGGGATTTTTTCGGGATCACACCTGTGTGCAGGTATCTCGGTGGCAGTGATTAAGTGGTAAAAGTGAAAACAGGTGCCCAAATTTCAGCTGTTAAAAGCCCAGTGTAAGAAATTAGTGCTGGTCCCCATAAATAAGTTTGATGGACAGCAATGGCATTCCCTGACTCAATTATGCACTACTGGGTGGGCCAATACGTTATGCAGTCACGCCGCGCACACCGGATGTCACAATCATGTGTGCGGGATCGTGCGGAGACTGTCTGTTTTCAGGTACCTCGGTGCACAATGTGTGCAGCTCAGTGGGTCCATAAGCGGCTGAGTGGAAAAATCCAAGTTACCGACAACGTCAATACTGGGGTTGAAAGTAATACCGCAGGTAGTTTGGGCTGGGGGTGCCCCGGTTAAGGCGATAATAATATCTGTAAAGCTGAACGATTTCATTAAAGAAATCTTAGCTGGTCCCACCCACAGAAAGGCATCAATCGGCACAACTTGCTCCAGTTAGGTAAAAGGGAGCAGTTCTGTTGGGATAGGGTGCATCTGTCAGTAAAAGCACGGGAGCTTTTTCACCACACTATACTGGTGGCTACGAGGAGAACTGTCAGCGTCGGGGGGGGGGGGAGGGTGAGTTCGCCGGGTAGCTCCTCCCCCTGTGGCAGAGCACTGAAAGTTTTTTTATTTTATTTGTTTATTTGTAAATTTTACAGAAAAAAGACAGAATTAACAAAAATATAAAATCAAAGCCATACACAATAAAAAGCAGGTCTCATACATGAAAACGCTTTACATCATCAGTCTGCAAGAGTAGGAGGAGGTCCAAGGACACAGAGCGGTAGATACTACTTCAGTGCTAAAGTGACACGTCCCCTGAAAAAAGAGAACTAGTTAAGTCAGCAGCTGTGTCCCATAAACATGTAGCGTGGAATGTCTTCCATATCCCAATAGCTAAGCATCAGTCAAACATTTGAACAAGAGAACAACACAATATTATTAATTCTGTGATTCAGCCGCACTGCGTATGGACTCCTGGTATTGAGCGAAGAGGCCCCAAAAACTCAAGGGGCGGGAGGTAGGTGGGAGCAGTTCATTATAAACGTCCGATTGAGTATTACAATACACCATATCACTTTGCCATTCAGCCACTGTTGGTAGAGGCCCAGGCATCCATCTCATAGCAAGCCTGCGCTTAGCTAATAATAAGCCCATGGCTATCAATTTACGCACGTTTTTACGCAGCGGTTTCGTGTAGCCTAATAGCGCCAATAAGGGTTCAGGTATGATGGGAATACCCACTATGTCAGTCAGAACCGAGAAGACCTGGCTCCAAAAGGCAGCAACAGGAGGGCATTGCCACGCCAGGTGGAAAAAACCTGCACCCGGCATGTCGCAGCGCTCACAGCAGTCTGATTCACGCAGCCCATATCTGTGTAGTCGCTCTGGCGTATAGTGAACTCTATTCAGAAATTTGAAATGCGCCAGTCTATGCCTACCGTTAAAAGAGATCTTACGAGTTACCTCGCAACAATAAAACCATATGTCATCCGGGAGTGGCTCTCCAATATCATTCTGCCATGCAAGCCGGGCCCTAGAGAGCGGGGGTGATCTTGGTCTGCAAGGCCGAAGCATAGAGTTTAGAAACCAACTTAATGGGGGAACAGGAGCTAAGTAGGATAGTTAGTGGAGGGATTTCCATAGGCTCTGTCAGCTCGTCCCCCAACACCGCACGAAGAGCATGTTTTGTTCTGAAAAACTGAAACTGTGTCAACGCTGTGGGCTGTTCTAGATTAGCGATGATCTCATCCCAAGTAACTAGCCGGCCATTCTTAAATAGATCCCCCATATCAGATAGACCCAGACTCTTCAGAGAACGGAGCATGCCTTTTTCTGAGCTAAAAACATACCACTGACACCATTCAATACGCATTTGCGGCGAATACAATTGAGCTCCGGCAAACAACCCAAGGAGGACGTGCCAGGCATGTACCACAGAATTCACAGAATCCAGGACCCCACAACGCCTGACTGGAGCTTTAGATATAAGCCAAGGTAATGGCTGAGGGGCAGCAGCAACCCTTTCAATCTGGAGATGCGGGAGGGATTGGGGACCATGACGCCAGGCATGTGCGTGCGATGCATGTGCAACGCGATAGTAAAGATCAAAATCCGGAGCACTCAAACCACCAGCATAATAAGGCAACATGAGAGTGTCCATGGATACCCGTGGCGCCTTACCCGCCCAGGCAAACCTCGTCATCAACACTCGCAATTCCTTAAGCAGGTGACGAGGAACTACTATAGGGATGTTAACGAACAGAAAAAGAAAGCGAGGCAATACCACCATTTTCATCAGGGAAATTCTCCCAACCAGTGAGAGCGGGAGACGAATCCAACGGTCGACATCCTCAGTCAACTTGGCAATTGCTCTACCATAATTTGCACGGATCACCAGATCAGCTTCCGAATGAATTTGAATCCCCAGGTAACGGACCGGATCGGTTGTCCACTGCAAAGGGTAATCCAACTGAACGGGAGTCGTGCACGGCGTCAACGGGAAGATTAAAGACTTATCCCAGTTAATTTTCAACCCCGATAACCCCCCAAATCGCAGCACTTCACGGATAACAGGGGAGATGTGCACTTCAGGGTTCCTAATAAACAAGAGCGTATTGTCCGCGTAGGCTGACACTACTAAATTATAGTTAGGAAAGCGGAGGCCCCTGTGACTATGGTATTCCCTCAGTGCTCTCAATAAAGGCTCGGCTGCCAGAGCATATAAGAGCGGGGAAAGGGGGCATCCCTGCCTAGTGCCCCGTGATATAAAGATGGGGGTCAGACACCATATCACCAACTCAGACTCGAGCTATCGGCGAGTTGTAGAGTATCTCAACCAGCTGTAGGAACACCTCACCGACCCCCACCCGACGCAGCACAGCATAAAGGAATGGCCACTCAATGGAATCAAACGCCTTTTCGGCATCTAAGAAAACAGCCACAGCAGGGACATCTGGACGGGTATGCTGAAGGACTCCAAACACCGTCCTGAGATTATGGGATAGAGAGCGGCCAGGAATGAATCCTGCTTGCTCACAGCCAATTAGCTGGGGCAATAATGGGGAGAGACGGTTAGCAAGAATCTTGGCAAAAATCTTAGTGTCAACATTCAACAAGGATAGCGGACGATAGGAAGAACACCTTTGGGGGTCCTTATCCGGCTTCAATTAAGTGACAATCAGAGCTTCCCGCATGGTCTGCGGCATAATCCCATCAGCTCCAATCTCCTGGAACAATGTGGCTAAATGGGGAGTCAACAGATCACTAAAGGCCTTGTAGAATGCCACTGTAAGGCCATCTTGGCCCGGAGCACTACCCTCTCGCATAGAGTTCAATGCTAACCTTATCTCCTGGTGTTCAATGGGACGCATTAAAAACTCCCTATGCCAGTTTTGTAACCAAGGCAGTTCGATATATTCTAGGTATTGTGATATCTCCTCTTCACTTGGGGAGACCTTCGAGCTATATAGCTCTTGATAGTAATTCCGAAACTGATTAGTGATATCTGTCGGATCGGACCAGGTTGAACCCCGGCATCTGATAAAATTGGAATGCCTCTGGATTCTAATCTACACTTTGCCATAGATGCTAGAACCGAACCCGGTCGATCCGCCTCACCATATATTCTAGCTGTAGCGTACTTGCCCATGTGCTTTACCTCACCATCCGCCTCGGCATTAAACTCGGCTAACGTGGAATTCAAGAGCTCAAGGTGGTGTGGAGAGGACTCCCGTGCCAGATCAATCTCCAAAGCGGCTATCCGGGTTTCCAAAAGGGCTAGCCTATTACGAATGGAGCGGAGCACTCCAGCCTGTTTACTAATGGTTATGCCCCTAATATAGGCCTTAAATGATTCCCATACCGTCGCAAAAGAGTCAACTGTACCGATGTTAATTGCAAAATACTCCGAGATAGCCCCATTCAGTCCTGCTTTAAAAACTGCGTCTAATAGCGAATAGGGAGGGAACCGCCACAAAAAGGGAAGGGGCCCACACGGAGGGACAGATGTAGTCAACAGAATAGGTGAATGGTCAGAGAACGTCCGAGCCAATACTTCACAGTCCTGAACCGCGGGTAGCAAGGCTTGCGAGATGAACCAATAATCAATGCGTGTGTGTATGTCATGAGGGGCTGAATAGTGCGTAAACCCACCTCTGGCATTAGAGCGTGCCCTCCACACATCCACCATTTGCAGTTGTACCGAGACATCAACAATCTCTCTGGCAGCAGCAGATGGAGTTCTAATAGGCCCCCGGGAGCGATCTAACGTTGGATCCAGAACACAGTTAAAGTCCCCGCCCCATAATACAGATGAAGGGGGGTGTGCCTTAATAGCCCGGAATAGGGATTGATAGAACTGGGGATCATCGTAGTTCGGGCCATAGGAGTTCACTACGAGAATGTCTAAAGAGGAGTTATAACAGCGAGTAATGACATATCTACCAGAAGGATCAGTATTACAACGGTCAATCTTGAGCTTCGAGGCGGGGTTGATCCAAGTCATAACGCCTCTAGAGTGTGAGGTGAAGCAAGCAGCATGAAAGACCCCCAACAGACGGCTCCCCGTCACTAAGCTACAGCTTGGATGGAGATGCGTCTCCTGTAATAAAGCTATGTCCACCTCCTTCCTCTTCAAATAAGCCAGAATTTTGCGCACCTTTCTATGGTCATTTAGACCTCTAACATTCCATGTCAAAAGTTTCAAACGTGCCTTATGGGCCATATTGTTGTGAAGTCTGTATGCAGGATAGGGACGTGTCTATATTGTACCCGCGTCTACATGACCCTGCCCCTCCCCAACTGTAGAGATAAAACCAACAGCATGTGACCTGTAAAAAGAAAATATCATAGACACACAAAACAAATCCCGACCATACCACCACTTCCCACGCCTTGCATACCCCAACTGTGCAGAGGCGATACGCAACCCTCCCTGTTCAAAAAACAACACCATATTCACATATAAAAAAAAGAAAACAGAACAAACAAACTCCCAGACATGTTCAACATCAGCGGGTAATGCTGTGGGGCGGATGTTACCCAGCAATCCCGAACTACATACTACTACGCCATACCACCGATAAGCATATATTAATTCTTCGCTTCCAAAGGAGAAACTACAGCGGAAAACCGAGACCACCAACGTGGCGTTCCAGACCACCACTATCAGGATATTATTCAAAATAACATTACAACCTCTATCAATACACTTCTATCATCGGGAAGAAATCCTCCCCAACGACCAGGAAATGTCAAGGCAACGAAAACACATTAGAAGGCACTGCAAAATATTAAGAGAGAAACATTATGATCCCAGTCTACCAACTCAGTCGTTATCATCAATGTTCTGTGAGGAGGCATCGCCATCAGTGTCGGCGCCCTGAACTTTCTTGCGCTTGCCAGCCACCTCCCAGGACTTCAGAGCTTTCTGCAGGGATTGCGGATCTGAGAAGATTTTAGGTTTGCCATCAAATAGAACTTTCAGTCGCGCCGGATACAGCATAGCATACTCGATGCAATGGTCTCGCAGCTTGCGCTTCAGAGGGGCAAACTGCCTCCGGGCATCCTGCACCTTCATGGTAAAATCAGGGAAGATGGATAGAGAGGAACCCACATATTGCAACGTGCCCAACTCTCTTGCCCTGCATAAGGCAGCATCTCTGTCACGATAATTGAGGAGCTTGGCGATGATAGGCCGTGGTGGAGCTCCAGGCTGCGGCCGCGGACCCAGCGAACGATGCGCCCTCTCAATCACGAACATGGCAGAGAAAGTTTCAGCTCCAAGTAGTGTTCTAAGAAGTTGTTCTATAAAGAGTTCCATGGGGCCTGTGGACGTTGATTCGGGTAAGCCCGTGATGCGGAGATTGCACCGCCGCGATCTCGCTTCCAAATCTTCTGCCCTGTCCTGCAGCGCAACCAGTGCCTTCTCGACCTGTCGCTGGGTATTATTGGTATCTGTTTGGGTTTCCTCAGTTTCGGTGATACGACGCTCCACCATATCTAAGCGTTCCGCATGCTTATCGACTCGTTCCGCCATTCTGTCCATCCTATAAGCCAGCGTGTCAATTTTGGCGTCTATAGCTGTCAGGCCGCGCTGCATGGAAGCAATTATCACTCACTCACAGGGTCATCATTAGGATTGTCCGAGTCGGCCGTCGCCGCATCCGCCGCGTCTTCATGCCGCTTCGATTTGCGCTGTTCGAAAGTGAGCTTCGGCTGGGTCTTATCCGGTTTGCCCATAGCTGCAGTGGTGGTATGCACAAACCACACAATCAAAGTATGCCAAGGGACGCACAGTCACAAGCACCAGGCCCAGAACACCACGAGCCAGGAAGTCTATGGGCACTAGGGAGTGAGGCCAGAGCCGTAATCAGGGCTGTCGATTCGCAAATGCCGCCATACAGATTGTTCACTGCTCGGGAATGGGACAGCAGGGTCCAATCCCACTCCCGCGGTAAGCAGGCCTCCGCCCGCCCTCTGGAGCCTAGGAAGGGATAGCTGTTGATGCGGCCCCAATGCCACCAGAATCCAGCACCGGGACCCAGCGCGGCATCAACACCCCAGGGCTTCAATATCCCCAACCTGTGTAGGTGTCTTCAGGGAACCACCTCACAGCCGCTCGGTAGGGGCGCAATGCGGGCATCAGGGGCACTGCGATCCAGCACACGATCCGCTGCCCACGAGAGCGCGCAGCTCACCTCACGTGTCACGGAGCCCAGAGTCACGTCCTCCGCTCCCCGCCAAGCCGCAACACCAGCTGGCGCACGCCGATGGATCACTGCGCACCCTCCGGAAGCAGGCGCGGCCGGCACCAACAGCACTCCGCTGCGCGCACGTCGGCCTCGCCACAAGGCCGCGCGCCGATGAGGGCAGCGGCGGCCCGGATCGTCAGAGCAGAGGGCGCAAGGCAGGATCGAGACACCTCCTCAGGATCAGCAGGTAGAGGGGGTCATCTCAGCAGTCCGCGCGTGTCCCAACCAAGCTGCGGAAGGTGTAAATAATGCCGGATTATGTCGGTGGCTGGCGGAGCTCGATCAACGAGCGGCCATTTTGCAGCCAGGCAAGCTCCGCTCCACGAGCACTGACAGTTAACAACAAAGGGGGATGCACAATAATGGAAGTTCATCGACTGGATGGACCCCAGGAGGGGGTAGGATCCACGTGTACAGAGGGTAGGCGGAAAAGAGGGACTGACCTGCCGGTGGTCCTGGACTCTACTGCCCTAACCCGCAACGTATGGACTGAGTAGAACTTGGGGAGGCTACCTGTGTTCAGGTACCCCGGTGGGCCGATGCGCTATGCGGTGCCCTGGTTTTCAAGTAATGCAACTGTTTGCTATAGCGCGTTGGGGCCTGCCGGCACAATGTGCGTAGCTGTGTGGGGAGCTTGGCCGCTATGCGGTGCTCTGGGATTTCAAGTAATGCAACTGTTTGCTGTAGCGCGTTGGGGCCTGCCGGCACAATGTGGTAGCTGTGTGGGGAGCTTGGCCGCTATGCGGTGCTCTGGGATTTCAAGTAATGCAACTGTTTGCTGTAGCGCGTTGGGGCCTGCCGGCACAATGTGCGCAGCTGAGTGGGGAGCTTGGCGGGCTGAGTCAGCCAAGTACAACTGTACGGCCAAGCTCAAGTGCAGGGGGGTAATGTCGTGCCTAATTTTCTTACTGCCTTTGACATGTTGTTGCCGCTAAAGTGTACGGCCAAATTGAAGTTCAAGTATAATGTCGTGCCTATTGTACTTAATGCCTTTGACAGGTTGATGCGGCTAAAAGCATGATGCTGTGAATAATTTTATATACCCAAACAGGTTGGTTTTCTCCTATTGGTCTGCGATGAATTACCTGGTTTGATGTGAATAAAAAGGCTACGCCTTGGACAACATGCTCTGATTCTGAGAGTTCTTGGGCATAGCGGGGTGGAAAAATGTGGGAAATGGGGAGGAGTGAATGTCACGTTGTGCGCATACTATGAACAGGCGCCCCCCACGCCTAGGGAAGGGGCGCCCTTAGTTGCGCCACGAGACTGAGCCTCCTCTCGGGCAGCTAAGAAAGGGGGGCGTATTGAAGGAGGAGGGCTGGTGATGTCATCAGGGGTGCGCAGGAATTCCTGGGAGGGTTATTTAAGGCTGCGCCCGGGGGGTGTTAGGCCTCTTTGTCCCCTCAGACCTCCGGCAAGCTGCAGAGGCACGTCATTGACCACCCACCCACCCGGCAGAAGAGCGAGGCTTCGCGAAGCACTGACAGTTAACAACAAAGGGGGATGCACAATAATGGAAGTTCAGCGACTGGATGGACCCCAGGAGGGGGTAGGATCCACGTGTACAGAGGGTAGGCGGAAAAGGGGGACTGACCTGCGGTGGTCCTGGACTCTACTGCCCTAACCCGCAACGTATGGACTGAGTAGAACCTTGGGGAGGCTACCTGTGTTCAGGTACCCCGGTGGGCCGATGCGCTATGCGGTGCCCTGGTTTTCAAGTAATGCAACTGTTTGCTGTAGCGCGTTGGGGCCTGCCGGCACAATGTGCGTAGCTGTGTGGGGAGCTTGGCCGCTATGCGGTGCTCTGGGATTTCAAGTAATGCAACTGTTTGCTGTAGCGCGTTGGGGCCTGCCGGCACAATGTGCGTAGCTGTGTGGGGAGCTTCGCCGCTATGCGGTGCTCTGAGATTTCAAGTAATGCAACTGTTTGCTGTAGCGCATTGGGGCCTGCCGGCACAATGTGCGCAGCTGAGTGGGGAGCTTGGCGGGCTGAGTCGGCCAAGTACAACTGTACGGCCAAGCTCAAGTGCAGGGGGGTAATGTCGTGCCTAATTTTCTTACTGCCTTTGACATGTTGTTGCCGCTAAAGTGTACGGCCAAATTGAAGTTCAAGTATAATGTCGTGCCTATTGTACTTAATGCCTTTGACAGGTTGATGCGGCTAAAAGCATGATGCTGTGAATAATTTTATATACCCAAACAGGTTGGTTTTCTCCTATTGGTCTGCGATGAATTACCTGGTTTGATGTGAATAAAAAGGCTACGCCTTGGACAACATGCTCTGATTCTGAGAGTTCTTGGGCATAGCGGGGTGGAAAAATGTGGGAAATGGGGAGGAGTGAATGTCACGTTGTGCGCATACTAAAACAAAGATCGCTTCTGAGCAGTGCGATCAAAAAGACCTTCTTGATTATTCAGTAGAAGCGAGAGCACTCATAATAGCACAGTTAGCGAAAGGACGCTCATTTGAAATAAAAGCTCCATGAGTACACTGATATTGCCATTTAAATGTATATCATTGAGATGCAGACTATGTGAGAAATGTTCATCATTGAGATGCAGACTTTGTGAGAAATATACATCAGTAAGATACAGACTTGTGACACATTGAGTGCGTATGACAATTCCAACTTATCTGAAACTGAAATCACCAAACCTGTGCCACTGAGTATTGGTTCTTGCCAAGAGTGTGGAATAGAAGCAGGTGAATGTCTCTTTAAGGCACGTGAATAATAACCGATCTGAGTACAAGAGAAATGCTGGTTTGGTACTAACCTTTCAATCCCTACAGGTAAGGTCCATTCTCAGGAGTTATATATATACATTGAGACACATATATGTCAGTGTATTGCTTACCAATCGGACCCTGCATTAATCATCGTTTACCAGTGTTTCAGGTCGCCCTCCCTGCAGTACCTTCCCTAACACCCTTCCCCTCATCCAGCCACTCCGATCCTCTGGTATTTACACATACAGAGTCAGTGCTACCAGAAGGTGGGCATTTGAGGGTACTGCTCCCGAGGAATTCGAACCTGACAGAATCACAAGCCCAATGTAATTCTAGCTCCTCCTGAGTAGTGCCATCAACATGTCTGTTATATATTATCTGGCAGTCTCAGCCAGACTGAGAGTGATATTACATAGTTATAATTCCATGTGACATGTTTAACGTTCCCTGCTCGTGCTGTTGGTCTGTAACTGCGCCTGGCCGGGACGGTTGGGTGATTCTTGTCTCTGAAGTAAATCTACTTAAAGAAGTTGAAGAATGCGTCCTTCTTCTTTTATTAAATTTTGGCGATGATTTAGCCAGGTGCCAGAGTGAGGCAGGGCTCACTGTGAAGGACCCACTGTGCAGTGCTCAACAGCGTGGGGAGGCTGACGACAGAGCAGTGCTTGATGGTGTGGGGGGGGCTAATAACATAGCACTTATTCTCCGAAAACTTTCCTGTAAGGTACCATTAATTTGAACACTACGTCCAAGGTACAGTCAAAGGTATGTGACTTTAATATTTCTTTTTGCGGCTGGAACACAGGTGCTGCACTGAGGGTTTCTTTTCAAGTGAGACAGTCGGCAGGAATACGCATGCTGCACCAAGCCTGTCTTTTAAAGTGAGACATCATTGCAACAGCGACCGACTTACTGGACACCCACATCTTGCTACCGCTATTCACATCGAGCCAAAGTGGGTGCCCTGTGAAGTTGTGTGTGCACATTTACCCTGTGCGTCGGTACAAGTTCATGCCGTGCTTACTTTTTACTATGCACGTCTAAAAAAGCTCTGACGCGGGCGGAACCTGAGGCGTTTCTGTGAAGCCTACGTCAGGCTGACCACGTTTTCTCTGCATTAAAAGGCAAAGAGACAAACTGCCGGTTCCTTAAAGGAGCAGTCTGTCTGCTAACGGTGACAGGCATTCTGCTGAGGTCTTGCAAGTGACATGACCTTTTGGGAGTAGATTGTGGAGAGCACTTCACCAACATGTGTATTGGTTCTTCAACAGTGATTGGCACACTTTTCATCTTCATTGTGATTTAAGTTGTCAAGGCTGTTAATTTACTTTCAGTGATTGGCACACTTTCTTGGAATTCTGAAATAATATTTTGCCTGTTAATAACATTGACAGCGACACTTCTGAAGAATATAATCATTATAACCTAGTGAGCGCAGCTTCTGAGAGAAGTTACAACTTAGCGTGTAATTGTAAATTGGCAGTGATTGGCAAATTTTTCTCTTCATAGTTATTCATGTTGCCAAGACTGTTCATTCTATTCTCAGTGATTGGCACACTTTCTTGGAGCTCTGAAGTGACAATACGTTTTGTGGTATGTGCAGTTCTCTTCTGCAGTGATTTGCACACTTTAAATCGTCTTTTCCACATCTTTCTCAGTGCAGGTTGTTACCATATTCAGTGAACCATAAACTTTGCAGGGCCATCTCTTCATTATTTTTCTGTTTTTGTTTTTCACTGTTTTCAGATTAATCACCTCGGGGAGTACAACAATATACTATGGTCATCATTCTTATGGGGTCACAGCTTCATTATGAATATCGCTAACACAATTACAGCCCCACTTCCTTTTCTCGTGTCAACGGGAGCACCTACTATAGAATGGGAGGATTGGATTGACTGTTTTGAGAATTATTTGGTGGTGTTGGATGGCACACGTTTTCCAGCACTTAGGAAAAAGGCTTTATTGTTAGGGGCACTTGGAAAAGAGGGACAACACATATTTAAGTATCTTCCAGCGACAGGTGAGGGAGTGGAAGATGTTTACAAAGATGCCGTTTTGGAGTTGCGTACTAGGTTTGCTAAACAGGAAAATATTGTTATGCGTAGGCATAAGTTTTACATGCAACCCCAACGTGCAACTGAAAGAGTAGATGAGTTTGTATCCCGGTTTAGGGAACTGTCGACAAAGTGTCAGTTTCCACAAATGCAGGATGAGATGATAAGAGACCAACTGATCGTACAGTGCAATAGCAAAAAGGCACAAGAAAGGTTATGGGCTGCAAGTAATCCAACGTTGAAGGAAGCTATTGCAATAGCGAAAGTAGTAGAGGGGTCTGAAAAGTGCATGAGGGACATGAAAACTCTGCAACAGGAAAAGGGAATTGAGGAAGCAACTATGCAGGGTTATTTAGAGGGTGTCAATGTTGTGTGTAGCAAAACCAACACAGGTGGTGTCAGTACTAGCAAAAGTAAAGCTAAAATGAGTAAAAGTACATTTACCACCGCGACAGGCTCCACACAAAAAGTAGCTGTCAAAGACGATGAAGATACCAAACACAGGGTGCTCATGGTTAAGGGGAATGAACAGGCTGGTGATATGGCTAAAAATAGGATTTGCCCAAAGGCTGACTTTGATATTAATGGTGAAGTGTTGTCCTTAATGGTGGACACAGGATCATTATACACCATTATTCCCAAGGAGATGTTTGATGCATTTTGAAAAGATGTGGCGATATTCTCCTCTGATGTGGTCCTTAAGGGTTATCAGGGAATGAACATTGGTGTGTTGGGCTATATCGAGGCATCAATAAAGTTTGGGGGCAGACAGACCACCGGTAAGGTGTACATTGCTCAGGAGGGACCAGCTATACTAGGGTGGACTCATCAATATGATATGAACATTAGAGTGGACCCAAGTGTGTAACAACAGGTCCAACAGGTCATGATCATTGATAATAGTGGGGTACAGGACATTCTTGAACATAATGCCCAGCTCTTTGAGGGAAGGTTAGGCGAAGCTAAGGGGTTCCAACACGAAATAAAGTTGAAGGAGTATTCAGTGCCAGTCAAACATGTTGCCAGGAGAAAAACCATGGCAGCTAGAATGTAAGTTTTTAATTACATTTTTTTTTATTTAAAGCTTTACAATGTAAACCCAACACAAGACAATACTTAATTACATTGGCTGGCTACAGTACAGTCCCACAGCGGTAACATGCAACGCATAAGTCTATAACAAACAGAGTAGTTGTACTTCATCAGGGTTTACTAGTAGTTAGCAGGAGCATGTGCTCTTTATTATACCTGTACATGCAGGTGAGTATATTTGACCTCTTCCCCTTGTATGTGATATCTGCCTGAGTGTAGTGGAACATGTGACCGTTCAACCCTTAATTACCTTCTCATCCTTCCAGCTCTCCAGGTTCCTTTCCCACCAAGTACTGTTGATATAATCCCCAAAAACCTTTGGGTCGATTCTGCCGGGGTAATAACTCACTATAAATGTCTGATTGAGTATTGCAATATAGCATATCTTTTGTCCAGCCGTCTAAGGTCGGAACAGGGCCTTTAGCCCAGCGCATAGCCACTCTACGCTTGGCAAGGAGTAAGCCCATTCCTACTAATCGTCTTCCCTCTTTGCTTATTCTTTTATTATATCCCAGCAGAGCAAGTAGTGGATCTGGAGTAAGCGAGAGGCCTGTGATCTAGTTTAATGTATGAAAAACCGTATCACAGAATTCTACGATCTTGGGGCAGTACCAGGCAACATGTAAGAACCCAGCATCGCTTTCCTTGCAGCGGGGACATGCAGCTGATTCCCGCAGGCCATACCGACAGAGTCTCTCGGGTGTTTAATAAACCCTATTGAGGTATTTAAAGTGGATTAGGTGGTGTCCCCCATTAAGTGAAATGTGTTTGATCATCTCACAGCAGTATCGCCAGGTGTTGTCATCTATAACTGTGTCCAGATCCCTCTGCCAGTCCTGTCAAGCCCTGATTAAGTTCGGTCTCCTGCCTTCTTGTGTCAGATTATAAATAGTGGTAACCAATTTAGCAGGGGTGGTGGAGCGTAAGATGTAGGAAAGCGCTGGCATCTCCATTGGCTACGCATATCGTCGCCTAGGAAGTCGCGTAGTGCATGGCTGACTCTGTGGTATTGGTATTGTGTTAGGGGGGAGGATTCATATCTTTCTACAACTATGTCTGCTCACTTGTGTGCCACCCCATTTTGAAAGAGGTCCCCCATATTCGTGATGTTTAATTTCCTTAACGCTAGGACCACTTCTCTATCCCGACCAGTCGGGAACCAGGAACACCATTCTAAAGGAATCAAAGGGGAGTACATGAGGGAGCCGGCCTGTCTATTTAGTAAATTGCGTCATGCATGCACTGTAGAATTGATAGAGTCTAGTGTGCCGGGTCTCCTGGTAGGGGTATTAAACAGCATCTGAGGGAGAGTGTTGGGTTCGGAAGCTACCCTTTCAATGTGTAAGTGTGGTAAACTCTTTGGCCCGTGAATCCAGTAGTGTGCATGGGAGCTCAGTGCCGTTCTATAATGTAGTTCTAGGTCTGGGGTGTTTAGACCATCCATAGAGTAGGGCAGAGTAAGAGTGACCCACTTAACCCTTGGCTGCTTCCTGGCACAAGCCAGTTTTATTAATATTGGGCAGAGAGCGTCAAATATATGCCTTGGGAGAAGCATCGGAATGATTTGAAACAGGAACAAAAATCTAGGAAGTACTATCATTTTCATAAGAGAAATACATCCTATCAGCGAAAGTGGCAGGCGAATCCAACAAGCGACATCCTCTTCCAAATTGGAGATTGCCTTTCCGTAGTTGTCAGAGAGAACTAATTCAGGGTCAGTGTGCACTTGTATACCTAAATAGCGTACATGATCACCCTCGTCATATGTCCTAGCTATGGTGTACTTGCCTAAATGTTTTACTTCGCTATCTGCGACCTTCTGGTATTTCTCTAGAGCATCTTTAATATCCTCAAGCAATTGTGTGTCACCCCCTTGCTGATGGACCCGTTCCAGATGGCCCAGCCTTTTCTCCAGGGTCGACAATCTACCTCTCAGTGAGCGAAGTAATCCTGCATGCTTTGAAATGGCGACCCCTCTAATAAACACCTTGAACGTCTCCCAGACCGTGGAAAAGTGGGCGACTGAGCCAATATTATCCCCAAAAAACTGTTCAATTAAGGAGGCTAGCTCTACCTTAAAAACTGGGTCGAGAAGGTAGAATGGGGGGAACCTCCATGTAAAGGGCGCGCTCTTCTTAGGGGGTAGTTCAATGTCTAAGAGAACAGGAAAATGATCTGAGTACATTCAGGGGCACATCAGTGGCTTGAGTCTTTCCTGTCAGGATGGTCCCAGAGGGTCCAGTCGGGCGAGCAGGTGTCGGTTAGAGGCACCCTCACTTGCGGCGTCCCCCAGGGCACAGCACTGTCCCCGCTCCTCTTTAACATATACCTCCAGCCATTGGTAGCTGCTCTAGCGCGCATGGACTGCCAAGTTTTTAACTGCGCGGACGATACACAACTTATCCTCCAGATTGACAACTCCCCTCAGGCCCACTCACTGGTGCAAAACATACTCAGATATACAGTGAATTGGATAACAGTTAATTCACTAAAAGTCAACCCCGACAAAACAGAGGTCCTTGTCATCCCCTCGAAAAGCAATCCCTGGAGCAATCTTTTCTGGCTCCAAGAGCTCGGCACCACCCCCACGCCAGTAACTGTCGTGAAAAGCCTGGGCATCAAGATTGATGCCGATCTTTCCATGGCTAATCAAGTTGCTTTAGTGGTTGGAACCTGCACAGGCCTATTGAGACAGTTGCAGAAACTCGCCCCCCTCCTCTCAACTGCAGCGCTACAGATGATTGTGTCAGCCACAATCGTGTCCAGACTGGACTATGGGAATGCCTTATACATTGGCCTCCCTGAGAAGCTCATCAACAAACTACAGGTGACTATGAATGATGCAGCTAGGCTGATCTTCAGGCTTCCCATAAGGACTCATGCCACCCCTCTGCTGTGCAGGCTACACTTGCTCCCCATTAAGCAGAGAGCAAAGTTTAAGGGCCTCTGCATTGCCCACAAAACCATCTACGGCCAGGCCCCAGTTTACATTAAGGAACGCCTTGGGAACTATGTGCCAGGCCGTACACTCCGTTCATCCGAGCCCTGCCTCTTGGCCGTCCCACGGTTCAAAACAGTATCCAAGGGTGGCAGAGCTTTCTCTGTCCTACTCCCACAGCTCTGGAATCATCTGCCTGATTACCTCCGCAAGGAATCCGCACTCCTCCCTTTCAGGAAACGTCTCAAAACGTTCCTGTTCAGGGAGGCCTTGGCCACAGTTTAATCTTCTGCCATGCGAGATACTGGTAACTGCTGGTGGTCTCGGCCACTCTCTCTAAGCGCTAAGAGACCTGTTGGTGATTACACGCTATAGAAATAACAGTTAACGTAACATAACAGGGGAGCTGTTCACAAGCAACAACTCAGGAAAAAAGCAACCTGGTGATCAACCAGAAGTCTATTCTGGTGTGTATGTCATGAAGAGCGGAGTAGTGAGTGAACCCTGAAGTGTTAAGGGGACGCTTGCGCCATACATCTAGTAAACCTAGTTACTCAGTGATGTCCTCTATTGCCCTACCAGCAGCAGAAGGTCGTCGAGGAGGGCCTTTGGAGCACTCCTGGGAAGGGTCAAGGACACAATTGAAATTACCTCCCCAGATTTGTGGAAGGTCAGTCCCTTTGAGCAGATGAGAGGCTAGTGTCTGGTAAAAATGTGGGTCATCGTGGTTAGGCCCATAAATGTTGACTAGATTGACATTCAGCCCTTCTCTATGGCACCTGGAGATAGCAAATGTGCCGTTCGGATCTGTTTCTGACTCTAGCAATGTAATGCCAGATTTCAAATTCACCCACGTAAGGACCCCTCCTGGCATGAGCAGTGAACCCCGCAGCACTGTAATGGCCTTGCAGCCGTCTGTGTGTAAGCATGCTACTATTGGGGTTTAAATGCGTTTCCTGAATCAATGAAATGTCCACTTGGTGCCGTTTAAGGTATGCTACTACTTTGCGTAATTTCCTAAAATCATTTAAACCCCATACATTCCATGACAGGAATCTGACTCTGTTGTGTGTATGATGTGTTGCTTCGTTAGAAGCCATTCTAGCTGTCATAGCGCAACACTAGACCACCGCCCCCACTGCACCGCCAGCCAACCCTGAGCAGTTTGTATAATCTCATATTGTCTATAAGCTTGCTAACAAAAACCCTCCCACCCATGCTGTGCAGCACCCAACTTAGCATAGTCGAGAATTTACCTACCCCCCTGTAACAAAACATTCCCCATTTTAAGAAAACAACAAAAAACCTCTTTGTTAGTAAACTGAGAGTAACACACATGGGCGGATGTTACCGGCAATGAACTTCCTCTATGATCCGTCTATCAACGTAGCTTTAAATATAATACACTTCCCATTCTGAACAGTAAGACATACTTATATGTATCATCTAGGGCTGTTCCTGACGTCATCATCAATGCTAACATCCAGACATAATTATCACAGTCATATTGCCAGAGGGGATAGCAAAAATCACATTAACCTCTTACATTGGGAATATCTGTCAGACAAATTTAAGCAAAAAGAGGCACATAAGAACAATGACTCAAGCAGACTAACAGAGGCCCTCTAAGTAACATCAAGAAACATAATCTTCTCCTCCTTGTACCTTAATGTCATACTACCTTACCAGCCTGTGTCCCCAGGGTTTTAGATTCAATCAATCAATGATACAGTCAAATTGTCTGTAATAGCATTGCCATAGGGACCATAAGTTCAGTACAGTTGGCAGGGTGTCTGAAGAAGGTTACTGCTCGTCTGATTATGAGGCGGCCCCTCCCAATGAAGCAAGAGAACTTAGAGATTCCTTTCGGGGTCTTTCACCTTCCCTTTTCTTCAGGAACTGCAGTGCCTGCTTCGGATCAGTAAAGAAATACACTTTGCCATCAGCTTGTATGCGTAGTTTAGCAGGATACATCATATTGTAATCCAAATTGAGATCTCAGAGTTTCCTCTTTACCCACAGAAACTTGTGTTGAGCCTCCTGCACCTGCTGCATGAAGTCAGGGTATATGGAGATGTCCATACCCTCGTGACACAGTGCTCGCAGTTCTCTAGCTTTACGGAGGGCCGCATCTCAATCCCTGTAATTGAGCAGCTTAGCTATAATGGGCCGCGGGGAGCCCCCGGTACCGGTCTAGGGGCTAACGAGCGGTGGGCTCCCTCCACTATGAATACGTTTGAGAATATGTCTCTGCCAAGGAGTGTGATCAGCAGGTGCTCAACAAAGAGTTCCATTTTGGGATGTTGGTTGATTCAGCAATTCCAACCAAACTGATATTATTGCGCCTAGAGCGCGCCTCAAATTCCTCAGCCTAGGCTTGTATAACGTGCAATAGTTTGCCCATTTTCGTGTGAGCGAGAGAACTAAAGTTTTAAGCGTCTTCCGTGTCTGAGACCCTTTTTTCCACTGAATCTAGCCTTTGTCTGCTTGTCTAATTGTTCGCACATTCTGTCCATTCGAAATGATAGCGCATCAATCTTTCCATCTATTTTGGTCAGACTGCATTGCATCGCTGCTCGGATTTGTTTTAGATCGGTTCACCAGTCTCTGAACCAGACTCAGAGGCATTCTTGTCAATATCTTGCTGTCTGGGTGTCTTTTGCAGCTGAAAATGGAGCTTGGACTGGGATTTTACGGTTCTCCCTATGGTAGGAACTTCCTGTGTACACAACATGCAGAGCGCTCCCAAAGCATACTAGGGAGGGATGGCACGTATCCTCCACTCCTACAATACACCATCGGAGCCCCTCAGGCCAGAGCAGCAGCGCTCAGCCTATGGGGATGGTTGCTGATACAGGAGAGTAATGTACCTGGGTTGATGCCTTGTGAGATCCAGTATTGCTGAGAGGGGTCGATGCAATCCATCCAAGGGGCCTAATAGATTTGCTGTGATGCACACTGTCACACCCCGCTGTATGAGCGCGCCATGCGTGGAAGGACAGTCTTAGTCCGACGAGATCTAACTCCTGTTAGAACTAGTATTGCCTTATCCTTCTCTTGAACTGACTATTAATGCGCAAGGCTGAAATGCATAGCTTCAGCCGGGGGAGACGGACGACCCCCTGGAGTAGATTGGAAAGACCGGGCGTCGCCCTATCCCCCCCATGGCTGCCACACCTCTGCTATGGGCCTCACCCACTGCGCCAGCAGACAGGCCAGTCGGGCCTTCGGCTTTAAATAAATTGTCACATAATGGCCCAGGCAATGAGAGCACGACCAGGGGAATCCAATTCAGTCCGCACCTCCGCCCGCCGGGGAAATCTCAGGAGGCACACGTATGGAGTCTGGGCAGAACAGGGCCCAGTGGCACCTAGCCCGTGCACCGCCACAGCCCCCGCCCATGGCCAGTAACTTGTTCTCAAACCCGGCCAGCAGGGAGCAAGTGTCGTCACCATCCGGTGGGAGAGGCGTGCAATCGGGATGAGCGTCTCCTACCCCAGCCGCTGCTGCAACTTCTTTCGGGCTGCGGCGAAGTCGGGAGCATCCTCGGGTTGCCGCCATCAGAGTCGAGACCACTCCAGACCAGCACGCCCTCAACGAGCGCAGCCCTCACGGCAGGACCGGCCTCCACGGATCAGGTCCCCAGGGTGTACATGGTCTCCGGAGATCACAAGGATCGAGACCGCTACTCCTCGGCTAACTCTGCCTTCCCCTGAATGGCTTAGGCCGCACCAGGGGCCGGATGCGGATCTCTGTATCATCGCTCTACGGCCTGCAGATTGGAGGGGAAGCAGCAGCAACCCTGCAAATCTTGCTTCAGAGCACTCCGAGGGAGGTATCAGTTGTGAATTATTTACTGGGAAGCAGGATTTTGTAGGATAGAACGCCAGACTTGCGGAGCTTCTCTAGAGGTGCGGACATCTTGGAGCCAGGCAAGCTCTGCCCCCTCAGCTAGAACGTAAGTTAAAGACATTATTAGGCAAATGCTTGATGATAACGTCATAGAGGAGGTGGAGGCGGCTGCATGGTTGGCTCTGGTTGTTTTCACCAAGAAACAGGATGGATCATTAGGTTTTTGTGTGGATTTGAGGAGCTTCAATGAACATGTAGCCATGGACAACCTTCCACTTCCGAACATAAATGAGATTATTTTGATGCTGTCTGGGGGAAGAGTGTTTTCAAAACTGGATTTGCGCAGTGCATACCACCAGGTTAAACTGCATCCTAATGCAAAGAAGTGTACATCCTTCATAACACCAGAAGGGACATTTCAGTTCAATCGGCTTCCATTTGGGTTGTGTTCGGCAGCAGGCGCCTTTCAAAGATCCATTGCACAAATCTTGCTATTTCATATTTATAATTCCATGTGACATGTTTAATGTTCCATGCTTGGGTGGTTGGACTGTAACTGCCCCTGGCCGGGGCGGTTGGATGATTCTTGTCTCTGGAATAAATCTACTTAAAGAAGTTGAAGAACGCGTCCTTCTTCGTTTATTACAATGTCCTCCTTAGAAGATGTGGGTAGAATGTTGACCAATGTGCAAAAGGAGTTAGCAGCTGCCCAGTTGGAAACCGCTGCATTGGCTAGTCGGGTACCACAGTTGCAGGGCCAAGTAGGTCTGCATGCCAACGCTCCCTTGCATCCTAGTACTCCGGCCCCTGGCCAATCCATAGTGTCTGCCGCAGTCTCTACCCCGGTTCCCTTGGCCCCATCCAAAAGGTTCCTGGGTGACCCTGACTGAGTTCAACTTCAGACCTTCTGTACCCAGGTCCAACTGCACTTCATGGTAAGGCCCACAGCTTTCCCTGATGCCCAGTCTAGAATAGTCTTCTTCATTTCTTACCTAGGTGAGGATGCTGCCCGATGGGCTGTGCCCCTGGTCAATTCAGATAGCAACTAGAGAACTTTTAAGGTGGAGTTTGAGAAGATTTTCAATCGATGAACCATCACTGGTTCAGCTGACGGAGAGCTGCTGGAGATTAAACAAGGCAACAAAGATCTGGTCTCCTGCTTAACTCATTTCAACCGGTTGATTTTATAGACAAATTGACCAGAGGAAAATGGGAAGCCTTAAATTACCAGGACCTCTGTGATGAACTAAAAGATCTAGTGGCCCAAGTGGATTCCCAACCAAGTACTTATGAAGAGCTGATAGCTCTTACCCTGAGGTTAGACCACTGCCCCTCTGAGAGGAAAGGAAACAAAAAAACTGAATTCTGCACTTATGTGCGGTCTAGAGACAAGGCTACTACATCTGTCCAAGAAACTAGCGAACCGATGGACATAGGAGGGGTTTGAAAGCCCCTTACCCAGGAGGAAAAAGAGACTCACCTTAAGGGATGCCTGTGCCTCTATTGTGGTAAGAAAGCACACTTCGTCAAGGAGTCTCCAGTTCGACGCATGTTGCCAGGAAATAAAACCCCTTTAGTACCACCTCCCACAAAGGAATCGGGAAACTAAGGAGCTCAAGGAATAAGCAGGAGGGTTCTCTGAGCCAATGCACAATGTGTCCTCACCAATCTGTGGCTAACACCCTGCAGTCCTCAGCCCCCATCTGACGTTAAATGCACAACTAATGATTGGCCATAAGATGGAACATGTAACCTGCAACTTCATCGATACAGCCTACTGCTCGAAGTTAAACATCCCAACCATAAAAAAGTAAGACCTGAAACAGTCTGAGCAGTAGATGGGACCCTTCTCACTTCAGGCCATATTACACAGCAAACCGAATTCCTAGAAATGAAGTGCATTCAAGGAACCTCAGTGCACCTAGAACACAAACAGTTTGACGTCTGTGCAGCGCCGCAATTCGGAATCATAGTAGATATGCCATTGCTCACCATCCACAATCCACATATCGAAGGGGCCAAGAGAAGCCTAATGTTTGACTTGGAGTGGTGTTCTCAAGCCTGCCTCTCTCAAGATTGAAAGCCAGAACTCAAGCCAGACCCTAATTACTTGATAGCGACTGCAGCAGAAACCCAAGTACATAGTGTTGCCCGCTGAATACAAAGCCAACGCGATGTATTCCATTCCACTAGCGCCAAAACCTTCCCTCCCCATCATACATATGACTGCCAGATAGATCTGGTGCCTGTGGTATAGATTCAGTGTAGCAGAATTTATGATCTAACCGAGCAAGAAGGTCAGCTCTTGCGAGAATATATAGACAAGTACATACAGAACAGTTTCGTTCGCCCATCCAAATCCCCTGGGGCCTCTCCACTTTTCTTCATCCCAAAAAGTAATTGCGAAATTCGGCCTTTTATAGACTACAGGGCCTTGAATAATATCACAATGAAGAAAGATATTCCTTGCAACTCATCCCTGTACTCTTGGACCAAATACGGTCTGCAACCATCTATCCCAACCTGGACCTCCATGGTGCGTATCATCTGGTGCATATCCAGCCAGGTGACGAGTGGAAGACGGCGTTTCACTCTTGGGATGGGTTATTCGAATACTGTGTAATGCCCTTCGGGCTGTGCAATGCCCCTGCAAATTTCTAATTTTTTGTCAAAGATGTTCTGCAGGAGTTCTTAGACAGGTTTGTTATAGTGTTTATTGATGACATCCTGATTTATTCACCGTCACTGGAAGAAAACGTGACCGATGTACGAACTGTTGTTGCAACCATAAGACAACAAAGGCTATTTTGCAAGCTCACTGAGTGTGAGTTCCATACCACTCAGGTGGAATTCTTGGGTTTCATCCTCACTCCCCAGGGCAGTACTATGGCAGAAAGGAAAATCCAGGCCATCAAACAATGGTCCACACCACAGAATGTGAAAGACATTTAACTATTCCAGGGCTCTGCAAACTTTTACTTCATTTTCATCTAATATTTCTCCACCACATCTGCTCCTTTGGTCAAATTGCTCCGAAAGGGGATACCTTTCCAATGGACCCAGGAAACTCACCAAGCATTCCAACTGCTACAGGAAGTATTCACCATAGCACCCATCCTCAAACATCCAGACACCTCCAGACCTTTCATCTTGGAGGCAGATGCCTCTGATAGTGCCATAGGGGCCATTCTCTCTCAAAGAGATAAAGACACTGGACAATTGCACCTTGTAGCTTATCTATCTAAGAAACTGATTCCAGCGAAGCTCAACTATACAATAGCGGAGAAAGAGCTACTGGCTGTCCGCTCTGCATTTAAAGAATGGCATAATTACCTGCTAAGAGTCTGGTATCCCATTACGATGTTCACGACCACCTTAACTTGCAATTCTTATAATGCACCTAGGCTTTGAGCCCCAGACAACTTCGCTGGACCCTGTTCTTTGCAGAGTTCGATTTTGTCATCACCCTGGTAGTACCGATAACAAAGCTGACGCCCTTTCACTACAAGATACAGCTACCATAAAGGACACTGTACAACCTGTACCAATGATTTCCCATGACGAAATGAAGCAGACAATGTCCACTAACCAAATGCTCCAGTGGTGAACTCGAGACAAAGCTTGAGTCATATTGGATGGTCTTCCATTTCATGGTTCAAAACTCTATGTACTCACCAAGAAACTACAATGTCAAGTTCTGTGTGTCTTTTGTGTCTTTTAAGTTCTCCACTGGTGTCATAACCGCCCCTTGGCTGGTCATCCCATCCAAACCATTATAGAGTAGGAATTTCTGGTGGCCCAGTCGGCAAAAGGAGGTCACAAAATACGTACATAACTGCAATGTCAGTAACAGAGCAAAATCAGATCGGACAAAAAAACGAGGACTACTTCATCCATTACTCACTCCGTATTGAGTATGTGAAGACATTTCCCTAGACTTGATCACAGCCTTGCCAAAAGACCAGGGGAAGGACTCGTTTCTAGTAATCATAGATCAATTATCCAAGATGGCTAACTTTGTGGCCTGTACAGGAACCCCAAAGGCTACAGACAATGTACGTCTGCTTCTCAATCATGTGGTACGACTACATGGCATACCAAGATCCATCACTTCAGATCGTGGTCGTCAATTCACTTTCCGGTTTTAGAAAGCCTGGTGTGTGGCCCTGCAAATTCAGTGTCACCTTTTGACTAGTTTCCATCCAGAAACTGATGGACAGACAGAGCGAGTCAACCAGGACTTAAAACAGTATCTAAGGTGCAATTCATCCAAGGCCTCAGAGTCCTGGGTTTCCATGTTATGGGAAGCTGAATTCACCTACAATAACCTTCAGAACTCATCTACTCATATATCGCCCATCATTGCCAACTATATTTGTCATCCACACTATTTGCTCCCTATAATGCCTCAGGGACAATCAGCCTTCCCTACCATTGCGCAGCAACTACAACAGATCTCCAACTTGGCATCCCAATTGCTCACCAGTGTACGAAGAAGCAAAGAAAAATACAGGTGGAAAAAGACAACCAGGTCCTGCCAAGTTTGGCTGTCTACGAAGAACTTACACTTCAAACACTCGAATAAATTCCACCCTAGATTCATCGGACCATTCCCTATCAGTGAAGTCATCAACCCCATCACAGTATGGCTGACTCTGCCTCACTCTATGTGAATCCACCCATTGCTTCACTCCTCCCTACTAAAGCCTGCACCCGCCACAGCATGAACATGCCCTCCACCTGTCATGGTCAATGATCATCTGGACTATGAAGTGCAAGCCATTAAAGGGGTGCAACACCATGGGGGTTAGCCTTGGTACCTGATCTCCTAGAAGGGGTATGGCTTGAGCAGGTCTCAAGGGAGCCTCTGGATGCGATGCATGCCCCTCATCCTTTGAAATGTTTCGATGCAGTACACCCCATACCCTGTTACTGACAGAGTGATGGACTTGAGGGGGGATACTGTCATGCCTTATCAGGGGAGGCTCAGAATGACCCTCAGAACAAGCGGCACAATGTGAACTGTACTGTACGTCTGGAACTAAGACACTATGTTAGACACTAAGGGGCAGATTTACAAGCCCCTTGCGCCATTTTTGCGTCACTTTTCCCATGTTAAAAGTGACGCAAAAATGGCGCAAGGGGCTTGTAAATCTGCCCCTAAGAGCTGACACATGGGGCATGCTTGCATTCTGTGGCAGGATGCTGCTCTGCACCACACACTTGCCCACTATCAGGAACACAGAACCCAGTAATGCAGCAGGGATGCTGCTCTTTCTGCACATGGACACCATTATGGTATTAATCAACAGCCTTGGCACAAACTCATAAAGCTCATAACCTCAGTATACGGTAAGGTGCCAGACTCTGTAATACACTCTAATGAGGTACAAATGATTTGTGATTATACTGTGCTGGCATGTGACTAACTTCCTTGTGTTTCAGGTTGCATGTCTTGCCCCGCAACGTCTCACATGACTTCCAGAGTTACAGCCGCCATTTGGCCTGCGGCTAACGTAAAAATACAGACCACGCCCTGATTAGCGTGATTCCGGCACCCGAGCAGCACAGAGACTCCAGGCAGAACGAAGATAGGAAAGCGAGCTTCTGCCCTTTTTTTTCTAATTTCAGAGATGGTGATTCAAACTAACTAATTACCCAGGGGCAGCTCCTCAATTAGGGCAGAGGAACGTCGCCCCACTGCTTTCTCGCAGTGCGAGAAGCAGAAACATAAAATGGTATTTGAAATACCATTTAATGTTTCTGCTTCTCGCACTGCGAGATAGCAGAGCGGTATGCCTGGTTGGGGCGGGTGGGTGGCTCGGGGAGGAGTGGCTTGCCCAATGCTGTGGGCCCTGACTGTTTGGTCGGCCCTCTGGGGCCAACAAAACCAGTCATGTGCACTCTGCATTTTCTCTATGTAGGCTGCATGCAGCCTACATAGAGAAAATGGCCTCCCTACAGGCGCCCAGGCTGGGCGCTGTCCACACCAATCAGAACGCTGCCATTGCAGCGTTGTGATTGGCTTAGGGGAGGGGAGGGAGGATGCCTGATTCCTGTTCAAGGGAAGCAGCAGGAAAACGCGGGACCCAGCCAGGAGCGGAGGCGGCAGAGGACCTGATAAGGTAAGTTTTATTTTTTTAATTCCCACCCCCACCCCGCGCGAACACCCGAGTGACCCAACATGAGTCATGCGAGCCGAGACTGAGTGTAAGGCCTGGAAAGGGTGCTTCGCCATGAATGTGTTAACAGTAAAAACAAAGAGCCCTTCTGAGCAGCGCGATCCAAAAGACCTTCCTGATTGTTTTAGTAGAAGCGAGAGCACTCATCATAGCAGTTAGAGAAAGGACTCTTATTTCATAAATAAAAGCCCTGTGAGTGCACTGGTATTGAACATTGAAATGTATATCATTGAGTTGCAGACATTGTGAAAAATGTACATCGAGATGAGAATTTGTGAGAAAAATACGTCAGTAAGATACAGACTTGTGACACATTGAGTGCGTATGATTTCTGATACAATTCCCACTAATCTGAAACTAAAACCACCAAGGGTGTGCCACTAACTGAGTATTGGTGCTTGCCAAGAGTGTGGAATAGAAGCAGATGAATATCTCTTTAAGGAACGTGAATAATAATGGATCTGAGCACAAGAGACATGCTTGTTTGGTTCTAACCTTTCAATACCTACAGGTAAAGTCCATTCTCAAGTTCATATATATATATTGAGATGCATATGTGTCAGTGTGTTGCTCACCAATTGGACCCTGCACTAATCATCGTCTACCACTGTTTTAAGTCTCCCTCCCCGCGGTACCCTCCCTAACACCCTTACCCTCACCCGTCCACTTCGATCCTCTGGTATTTAAGCATACAGCGTCGGTGCTGCCAGGAGGTGGGCATTTGAGGGTACTGTTCTCGAGAAATTCGAACCTGACACTTTGACCATAAGGTGCTTCTGAAAATCTGTTTCAATATTGGTAGGCCGACAGCTCGGACAGAGCAGAGTACCAAGGTTGAGACCTTCATAGCAGTGCTACCAGTACTATCCTCGTTAATTGCCTGTGTATCTGTGTTAGACACCTGGAAATCATGGCAAAAGGTGGAAAGACATAATGATTTGCACCAGACCATTCCTGAAGAAAAGTGCCTGTTACTAAAGCCTCCAAAACTGGATCTTTGTCAGGGTGAACCACAAAAGTCACTAAGTTAACCTGTGCTTAACCCTCTGGTAGATTGGCACAAAGGAGTCAAGCGTAACTTAGGGGCAATGTGTAAAGTATTTATGCAACACACAAACAGTAATACATTGAAAACACAACACAAGAATAATCCAAAACCAATTTCGAAAAATAGAGTACATTTTATTAAATAAAATGGATTTTTGTAATTCTGGTAACAATCAGTAGAACCGGAGACATGCAATTTAAAAGTTTCAGGTAAGTATAAAAGCATAAAGCGCAACTCACAGTCATCTGGTCATGCTAGACAGGGGTAAAGTCACAAGTTCAGGTCGACCGCAATCGAGTGTGAGCTGGATACAGGGACTAGGTTAGTCCAGCTGAAAAAGTTACCTTCTCAAAGTCCGTCATAAAGAATTCTGTTTGTGGAAGATGCTGCGAGGAGCAGGGAGAGAATCGCAGACGGTTTTCCCTGTTGTGTGAAGGGCAGGCCTGGTGCCATGGGCGGTCATCGCTGTAGGGCGAGGACCAGTCTGAATTCATGGACGGTCGTTGCTGGAGATTCATGTTGGGGGCCACTGTGGGCTTTCGTTGCTGTAGAGTGAAGTGCAGATGTCGCAGAGCTGGTTGTTGCTGGTGGTCGCAGTGGCGCAAATAATCTGGGTCACCAAAGCTTCACATTGGCCGTAGTCCTGGGTGGCAGAGGCTTGGCCCCAAAATGTCAGGATTTCACATTTCTTTACAGAGGAGGGCACTCTGTCAAGGGTCCGGGACCTGGGGACGCACCTCTTAGGGATCAGGGACTCACTCTAGCAGAAGCCAGCAGGGCTTAGGCAGATCCAGTTGCAGGTCTGGTCAGCTGGGTAGATGCAAGACAGGTCTCTGGAGCTTGTTATGTCCCTATAGCTCAGCCAGCTAGCCCTTGAAATAACTCTGGTGGTCCTGGGTTCAAGGAGCAGGTCCAGGCTTCCTTCTTCAGGCAGCAGGACAGTCCTTCCAGCAGGAGGTCTATCTTTCTTTGGAGTCTTCCACAGGTAATCTGATGAGTGGTTCACAAGGTCAAATATTTATACCTGGTGCCACGATTTGAAGAGGGGGTGACATCCTGGCTACCCCCACATCTTGTTCAGGAAAGTTCTTCCTTTCCCCAGCCAAGGTTCCAAGTAGTCTGAGGTGACAAACAACTGGTGTCAGGTCCCATTCTGTGTGTGCTGGAAGTAGCCCTTTGCAATGTAAGAGGGCAGGGAACAGCTCTGCTACACCGAGCCTAGCAGGTGGTCCATCCTGCCAACACTTCGTCCCTCTTTGCCTCACTGTCTGGGAGAAATACACAAAGGCCAACTGCCAAGCTATTCACAATCATGTGACACAGGCAGCAGGCACTAAATTGTCAGGACAAGAAAATGCCAACTTCCTAAAAGGGGCATTTTCAGAATTATGACTTAAATTTCGACCTTTACGTTGAAATATGATTTTTTAAATTAAAATTCATTTGACTCCAAGCTTTACATCCCTATCTGTTCCCAATAAAAAAGTTGGCACTTATTAACTGTAATAAGGTAACCCAATGTTATCCAATGGAAGAGATAGGCCTTACAGTAGTGAAAAACGAATTTAGGAGTTTTTCACAATTAATTTTTCACTACTAGTACATGTACAACTTAAAAACTAATGTATTATTGTTTAACTACAAGGCACCCTGCCCTATAGGATGTTTAAGGCTTCCTTAGGGGTAACTTGTATGTTTTAAAAAGGAAGGTTTAGGCCTAGAAAACGGTTTATTTTTAATCACACTCTGAATGGCCTGGAGCCTGAAACTTAGTCTGGATAATACTCCACCTTTATCAAAAAAAGATTTGGTAGATATCGCCTCAACCACAACTCATGGTGTCATGTTTCATCATGGTCCATGCCTTTATTTTGTTAGGTTGAATTGGCAGTTTAAAACTATACTAGAGGCTGCTGTGGCAGGCCTAAGACATATTTTAAAGGGGTGCGTAAGTGAGTAGCACAATGAGTGCCACGATCCCACTAGTAACATTTAATTTACTGGCCCTGGGTACATGTAGTACCATATACTAGAAACTTATAAGTTAATTAAATATGCCAATCGGGTGTAAGCCAATTGTACTATGTTTTAGGGAGCGAGCAAAGGCACTTTAGCACCTGTTAGTAGTGGTAAATTCCACAGACTCCCAATGTCAACAAAAACCAAATTCAGAACGCAGTAAGGGTAAAAGCAAAGAATTTGGGGGAAAGGCCACACCAAGGAAGACAGGTCTAACACTGGCTCTTCTAAACTTTAGATTGCAAGAGTGCCTGCATTAAGCTCTAAACTATTTATGTGCTTTGCTTTTGGGGGGATGATATGACCTCTTGGGCCATCTTGCCCCTAGTCAAGAAGGTGCCACATCTGGCCCCTTCTAAGAGACTTGCATATCACTGCAATACTAGATCTCAGTACACAGGCAAGATGACTCATCCGATCCAGGCCTCTAATTGACTTAGCCACACATTTTATTCTTCCCTTGCCTCTGAATCTAAGGGAATCAGTTCTGAGTATTGCAAACCCATTTGTAAATGCCTTATCTTTAGTCTCTGCAAGAGCCCTGTAAGACAATTTTCTGTTTTGAATAGGGCGATTTCTTGGCAAGAAATAATAGTTAGGGCGGAGGGTTGTAATAAACCTGCTTTTTTTTAATATCTTCAAATTGTCCATTTTTTAACAGATATAAAAGAAATTTTTGATGCTCCAAATTACTTAATATCAACCCTTTATGCTACTAAACTACATGGTGTGGGGAATTGGTATCGGCTGTTACAACAGCATAGCCAAAAACCCTTAATAGAGAATCATCTAGCGAGAATCGCCAGTGAAACCCAGTGTTCTTTACTCTTAAGGATTGGGAAGAGATTAGCTTTTTAGGGAATAAAACACTTCGAGCAGCGAATTTTAAGAGAATGTCTTTTCTATCCCGTTGGCTTTCTTATTATACCCCGGCGGCACTTAATAAAAGGTTTCCGGAAGTCCCAAATAAATGCTTTAGATGTCAGAGAGATGGGGAAGGTGGATGGCATCATATTTTTTTACATGTCCTCGTCTGAACTCTTTTTGGGAATCAATTTTCATTGACATTGGACAGGCTTTGGGAAAGAAAGTACCGCTAGAGGCCGATGTTGTATTATTTGCATTTTGTAAAGATAGATTGTTATTAACTGAGGCTGAAAAAGTGTTTTTGTGTATCTCCTGTACGGTAGCACGCTCGTTAGTTCTCCAAAATTGGAACTCGAAGGAAATACCTTCCCATTTAAAATGGTTTAAAAAAATGCAGAGAACTCGTAATTTTGAGGAAGCCTATGCAAAACGATTAGGAGCGATAAAGAAATTTAGAAAGAACTGGAAGTTTTTAGTGATTTGGAAAAACTGAAAGATATGAATATTTGATAGATATTGGATATGTACCAGCGAATTATATTTATATTTATACTGCATTTGCACTTTTTTATCTTTTTGTACTGTATAAGCACCAGCACTTTATTTACCCAATATGTACTGTGTTTTGAGATTACTGCACGTAAGATGTTTTTATATTGTCTTTTAAAATTTGGGCTGTTTTTGATATGATATTTAAGAACGATGTTTGTTTTTATACCTACTGCTCCGCTCAATAAAAATAATAAAAAAAAAAAAAAAGAGCCCTGTAATTATGGGGCCCTAGAAAGATTACCTGAATCGAATGTGAGAGAAGGCCCACCAGATGAGGCAAGTGATGAAGGAAAATCTGTGACTGAATCAATGGCATTCTCAATTCCTTCCTGATGATTTTTAGCTTTGACTCTGGAAGCAAAAGCACCCTTTGTCTGAGTCTACGAGTAACCCCAGAAAGTCCATTCTCCTTTCTGGTATTAAGACTCTCTTCTCTTCATTTATAATAAACCCTAGTCTTTGGATTCGATCAACTGCTTCATGCACTTTTGTCAGCAAAAGATTCTTCTCCTGAACTAGTAATTGTTAGACCTGGCATCATTGGCATGATTTACCCTGTCTTTTTGCCTCTACGACCTTTATTTCTGACTGTTACGCTGGACTTTGTTTTTGCTGGTTTAGATACTCTGGGCACTTTACTACTGCTGTTCAGTGCTAAAGTGCAAGTGCTCCCTGTTTTAAGTGTAATTCTGATTGGTTCTCCATGACTGGTATATTTTTATTACTGATAAGTCCCTAGTAAAGTGCACTGTGTGTGCCCAGCACCTGTAAATCAAGTGCTACTAGTGGGCCTGCAGCCCTGGTTGTGCCACCCACATGAGTAGAACTGTAAACTTGTCTCAGGCCTGCCATTAAAGTGTCTATGCATGCAGTTTTAAACTGCCATGTTGACCTGGCAAGTGCACCCACTTGCCATGCCCAAATCTCCGCTTTTATTACATGTAAGGCACCCCTAAGGTAGGCCCAATGCACCCTCATGGGCAGAGTGCAGTGTTTGTGAAATGTAGGACCTGTAATGGTGTGTTTTACATAGTGAAATACTGCCAATCTCATTTTTCACTATTGCAAGGGCTAGCTCTCCCATAGGCTATCATTAGAGCTGCCTTGTAACATTATACAAGTGTAACATTTAACTGGAAACAGCTCTCTGAGTTCAGGATTTAATAAAACATCTTTTAGTGAAGGTGGTTTTTAAATTGTGCGTTTGAAAATGGCACTTTTAGAAAGTGGCACTTTTAGAAAGTGGCCATTTTCTTGTTTAACCACCCTGTGCCTCTGCTTGCCTGTAGAATCAACATCTATTTAGACTGAAAGGGGCATGGCTGGGAATTTACTCTAGACAGTCACACAAAGGGAGTTGAGGTATGCCGTGCGTATCCTGATGGCCCGTCACCAGGCTGATGAGCCTTCCAGAGCTAGCGTGGTGGAAGGAGCTGTCACCTGCACCTGAATAGGGCTGTGCCTGGCCACTCACAATGCTGTCTCCACCCCCTTCGAGTGTGTCTGGAGCCAAGACCAGGCAGTACAAGAACTTGTGTACTACAAAGACAATTCTTTGAAGAATGCTTACTTCAAAAGCCAAAAAAGGTATAAGTATTGAGCCTAAAACCCCAGACTTTTAGAACACTTCTGGATCAAGAGGAACCTCAGCCAAGGAGAAGAGCTGAAGAGCTGTGAGGAGGAGAACTGCCCTTTTGCTTTGTGTTGCTTTTCTGGGTGGTTGTACGACGGTACATCGCATACAATTACTTCGCATACCTTTTACACGCATTTTTAGCGTGCATGTTTTTACCGCAAAAATGCATTTAAAACGCATGCCAGTAGCACGCATTGTTTCTATATTTAAAAACAATGTATTTGTGGGGGGAGACCCCCCACCCCCTCCCCAACTTACCTTAAATGCGTTGTATTGGCATGCGTTATAAATGCATATTCGCGGTAAAAATATCTGTGCTAAAAAATGCGTTGTAAAGGCTTAACGAGGTAAAAACCTCGTTGTAAAGGCTGTTTCCCTTTCTGGGTTGGCATGCAGTTGCTGCTTCTGCTTTGGAGAGGAAAAGGACTGGACCTTTGCTGTGTATCCTGCTTGTGAAGTTTCTCTAAGGGCTTGTGTGTTCCTCCCTCCTGTTAAGATGTCTCAGGGACAGCAACAATTTCACCTGCACCATCCATGAACTCCACTGCTGGGAGTTCTGACCTGCCTTGTGGTGCCAAATTCAGTTCTGGGCATTTGGAGGTTGTTCCTGCTGCAAAGACCTGCTTGAATCCATCAAAATTGGAACATTGCCCTTTCAGCGCCTGTTTTTCTGACACAGCGCCGCCATGCTGGAGAAATTTCCAAGCACCGCTGCTGTGCGGCCGAAGAAATCGATGCAGCACCTTTCAGCCGCCAAAGAAACCGCAGCAGCCCAAGTTCAGCACACCATTTCTGCGAAGTCCAAGACCACCGCACTGACTTCAATGTAGGCCTTGCTTTGTGGCTGAAAGAATCTACGCATTGTGGGACAACGGCTGAAGAAATCGACGCAGTGCCTGTTTGCCGCCGCCATATCGACCTCCAGCGCATTTGGATTTCAACGCATCAGACCTGTGCGTCAAGTTTTTCTGATGCATCACCCGCACACTAGAACCGTCTTGGATTTCGATGCATCACCTCCCCCTACAGTCCGGATTCAAGGCAATACTTCTCCTGCGTGCAGCAGAACTGATGCATTGCCTCCACGTGTACTCCAGGAACCGAAGCATCGCTGTGTTTTCTGATGCTTCCCTCCTCTGCGGCTGCTTTGCCTTGTGGGTTTTGATGCATTTGAGGTACTTTGTGTAAAATTACCGCATCCATAGAGTTCCACAGACAGAATTGCTTGAAGTTGTGTATATTGGACTTTTTTCATTTTGGTCTTGTTTAGTTTAGATAAAGATACTTTATTTATCTTAACTGGTGTGGTGTCAATTTGTAGTGTTTTCACTGTGTTACTCTGTGTGTTATGTACAAATACTTTACACATTGCCTCTGAGATAGGCCTGACTGCTCGTGCCAAGCTACCAAGGGGCTGAACAGGGGTTATCTTGGGTGTGTAATCAATCCCCTCATCCTGACTAGAAGGGAGGGTTGCTACTTGGACAGGGTGTATACCACTGCCAACTAGAGACCCCCATTTCTAACAGTAAAATGTCACCCAGATAAACCACTACCCTCAACCGCTAGGGCCTGAGGACCGCTGACACCAGTTTTAATAGTTTGGTGACACACCAAGGAGAGGCAGATAGACCAAAAGGTACGGATTTTAATCTGTACATTTTACCTTACCAAAGGAACTGGAGATACTTTCTGTGACTGTGACATATTGGTACCATTAAGTAACCATCTTTTAGCTCTAGACACATCAGCCAATGCCCAGGCAGAAGGATAACATGGAAACTGACTACTGTCTCCATTTTGAAGTGACAAGAAAGTACAAACTGATTAAGATCCTTTAGGTTCGCCTGAACGTTTTGTTTTCTTCTGCACTAGAAAGATATTGCTGACAAACCCTCTGTGCAGCACAGTTATATCGCACACTTTAAAAGCCAGTGCTGGAACCCCCAAAGAGGTTTCCATCTGTGATCTACTGTGAGAACTGCATCGGAGAATGAAGTCTGTACTTGACCAGAGGGAGATCGAAATCTTTATGGAATCATTGAACTGTTTAAAGGATCCAAGAGTCCCCTGAAACCTATCCCCACTCCTGCGCAGAAAGGGATAATCTCTCCCCTACTTTAATCATGGGGAGGGAAAGAAATCTTACTCCATCTCCCTGTGATTGTTCTCTATTGATGCCAAAATGTCCACCCCTTCTCTGTTGCTGAAAGAACATTGGTTGTATCTGTATTGGTGGCTGAAGTGGGGTCTGTAGTAGTCTGTCTCCACCAGCCCTGGGGAAAACCTGAGCAAGCACCCTTCTCAGGGAGGAATGAGCTTTGCCCAGATATATAAAAGCTTCTACACAATGACCAATTTTTCTTATGAAATCACCCCAAAGGAGTAAACCTTGAGAGGTCACACTGACCTCTGATCCTGCCAAGTACCCCAATTTCGGTCTATTCTCAACAGAAGCCCTTTCCATCACTCACAGGACAGTCCTGCATTCACATTGCCCTAAAAACAGACTGTCCTCTGGGCCTATTTGGAAATTCCCTCCAGATCAAGGTGCTTCCCAGAGTTTTTTCTTGCTCTGCCTGGCAGATTTTTGTCAAGGTTCCAAGGGTGTCCAACAACGTATCCTGTCAGGAAGTCCAGGCTCTTTCTTCACCCCTTCTGGTTAAAAAGGTTATGATTATTGTATTAATTGGTTGGGTTCAGGCTTCCTTATCTGAAATGGTTGGCCTAAGGCACTCAAGTATATATCATTTACATTCTTTAAGTGATCTCTTATTGTGGTCAAGAACCATGTACATATCTGAGTCCATATTGTCCTGTAGAATTTAACCTCCACCAATTTCATTATTCTCATATCCCAATGAATCATGATAAGCATTGCCATGTGCTTTCTTTTCACCCCCCCACCCCCTAAGAAAAGAACTTGATATTCTGGTTGACAGTGAACTGACAATGTCCATAGCTACATTCTTTAATGATGGAGACACCATCTTCAAAATCGAGAAATTCACAGAGGCTTTTCTTACAAGCTTCATTCTCTGCATCATTAGCTTTCTCCATGTGCTTCACACTATTACAATCATTCATAATCACTATTTAGTTTGAATTTAGGGACTTGAACCCTCACAGTGCTGATTTTATCACTCTAACTTGTACTGATTCAAAATATAATGCAATGCCCGCAACAAACATGGGAAACGTTGTTATAAATACTTAGCGTCAAACATATATTGCAATACACGTACTTTGCAATTTGAAAAATAATGAAAACCAAAACTGTTTGTGAATTTCCCCCTGAGGCCAGGTCGCCAATCCTGAACATCAGCATGAAGGCACAAAGCTTAGCTAGGCCACATGTTTTCTTTCAAAAAATTATATAAACAAACTAGAGTTTTCTGCCTGAAGGAGACTGGATGCTGACAACTGAAACTGACAAGGCTGACAGCAGTTGTAGCCTCCAGCAGCAAGTGTACCAAGTCACTTGCATAGTGTACCCCTGATTGAAAACAAACAAACAAGGGTTCTAAAGTAATCTGCCACCTTCGGCGGCTTTGTTAAGTCTAATAGTAACGTCACTACTATGCTCCCTCCTGATCAATCCAAACAGAAAACAGGCTTAAAGTCAATCATTATGCCCCTGCCATACACTTAACTTCTTTCTTTTTCCATCAGCAAGAAAATAGCAAATTACTTATGGACTGCCTTAGCTATACTGTACGGGCTGTGTTTATTACTGGAACTTCTTGCCTGTGGGAGCAGGATTATGGGAGTTGTGGTTGCTTAAAAATAAAAATGCTGTAAAAAATTAACAGTGAGAAAAGAGACTGCATATTAGCTGCCTGCACTTCGACCCCGTTCCAAATTTACAGTCGTTCTCCTGCTCTACTCGGGCCATCCTCAGCCTCTCAGGTCCCCCTCTGTGTGCAGGGCCAGGCCTCGATCTTGTAATAAATTTATTCCGGGCACACATACTGCGAGGCAGCAGAAAAGGGGCAGAGTCACGAGGAGAGGAGTCAGACAACATATGCATTAATTTTTTTTAAAACCTTGTCTCAAAGAAATTGGCAACAAAGACAATAGTAAATCTGTCTGAATGTCTCAGTTGGTCACAACAAGACTACACACTACGTAGAACTTGTGAATCCAGCAAGTTCCAGGATAAAAAGCAGCCAGATAACTCTAGTGGATAACACTGCTACTGGCCATATAGAAGGGTACATGTGCCATTCTTACAGTGCATGCATTTCTCTTGCATGTAATGCTTTAAAAAGTAAAAAAATCTACCCCAAGCAGAGTGTCTTTGTTCCTGTAGTGGCACTGGCATAAGGTGTTAAGCTTCAATTAGCTCCCAGCCAGGATGAGACCCAAAGAAAAGGAGTGATAATGGACTTTTAGGTGAGGCATTTATGTGGAGCCCAGCTGGAACTAAAAGTAAGAGACCTAACTCTCTCCCCTGTAAGTTGCTACTCTAAACACAAACCACCAAATTGTGCTGAATGCAGCGCCAGCTTTAGCGCTGGTGGCGCCCGGTGCGACAATCCTCGGATTCTCTCCCTACAACCTGAAAAAGTGCCCCTCATCTCTCCTATCATAAGATATTGCTAAACACAGCACCCCCCTGAGGTCACAGCGCCCCCCTCCACAGGTCAGCGTCCAGTGAGGCCACACCAGTCACACTGCTTTAAAGCCGGCCCTGGCTGAATGTGTTCTGGTGTCAGTAAATTGTACAGTCAGCACATTCACCGGACTTAGCCACATCCTGGACACAGCTCGATAACTGCTAGAGCCAGGATCCAGCTGCATCCCACTCTTCTCTGCACTGATCGGAGTAAAAAAATAAAAAATGCTGATTTATTGCACCCTCAGTCCTTAACTGTACTTTATTAATTTCATTCGGTACGACTGCTTTAAATGTTTTCGATGTTCAGATTTATGGATATAATTAACATTTGTATAGAGTTTCACTCCCCTAAAAATCCTTTAAACACTTCAGTACTGAGCCGACAGCAAGGGAGGAGCCATAAATATAAAATAACCCCCACATTGAGGTATATTCTAAGTGGCACTGAGGGATGCAAGCAAAGCAGGCAAGTACGATGCTAATTAGAAGGATTCGGGAGAATTCCATAGAGTATCCCAATTGTTTTTAATTTTTTTTCATTTTTAAATGAGTGGTATTGTGTACTACACAGCACAACTTGCAAATATTTCGCCGACAAGGAATATGTTTCCAGGCAACTCTAAATTGTATTGTATTGTAATTGCATTTATATAGCGCTTACTACCCCTGACGAGGCGTTGAAGTGTTTTTTTTGGCAAGCAGCACGCTACTCTGGAACCCTCATAGTATTAACCGTGAATCAGTCGAGTGAAATATGAAAGTAATTTGAGTGGTGGATATGTTAGTCAGTTCTTTGGATTGAGAAGGATAGCGAAGGGGTAGAAGTGATAAAAAGGTTTGCATTTATATAGCACTTGCTACCCCTGATGAGGTGTGGAAGTGCTTTTTCGGCGATTAGCATGCTACTTCAGAACACAGTAAGGATTAGTGGTGAATTAGTATAGTGAAAATATGTAAGTAATTTGAGTGGGGAGTATGTTAGTCAGTTATTTGGATTGAGAAGGATAGTGGAGGGATAGAGGAGGGAAAAAGGTTTGCATTTATATAGCGCTTGCTACCCATGATGGGGTGTTGAAGCGCTTTTTCGGTGAGTAGCACGCTACTTCGAAACCCATAAAGGATTAGTGGTAAATTAGTATAGTGAAAATATTAAAGTAATTTGAGTGGTGGATATGTTAGTCAGTTGTTTGAATTGAGAAGGATAGCGAAGGGGTAGAAGAGGTAAAAAGGTTTGCATTTATATAGCGCTTGCTACCCCTGATGAGGTGTTGAAGTACTTTTTCGGCGAGTAGCACGCTACTCTGGAACCCATAAAGTATTAGTGGTGAATTAGTATAGTGAAATATGAAATTAATTTGAGTGGTGGACATGTTAGTCTGTTATTTGGATTGAAAAGGATAGTGAAGGGATAGAAGGGAAGGATTTCAATTTTTGTTGTTTGTTTTGGAGCTCATAGCAGTAGGAGGAGGCTTGGGATGAGTAAAAGGGAGGTGGAGGGGAGGAGTCAGAGGGAGGGTTTAAAAATACTTGTTTTTGGGGATCGGAATAGTAAAAAAGGTATGAGATGAAGCAAGGAGGGGTGGAATAGGGAAGAGTCTCAAAAGGGTTATTTTTGGGATCATAGTAGTGGTATGGGGTTTGGGATGAATGAGAGAGTGGAGGTAATGGATATATTGATAGAGGTATAGGGTGAGAAATAGGCTAGTGCATTGGAAAGAGTAGTAGGAAGAAGTTTGGGATGAGTCAGAGTTGAGCTTGAGGATATATTGAGAGCGGTGTAGGGTGAAAAATAGGGTAGTGCATTGGATATGCTGAATTAGAAGAAAAGAAATAAATAAGTAAAAGTAATAAATATATAGATCCAAAAGTAATAAAGATATAGATCCATAAGTACATGGACTGGCATATAGATGCATAAAGAAAGGTAGTAAATGTAGATTAAAGATGCATTAAATAAACTCTGGCTTTCAAGAGTTGTATTTTAAATTAGTTTTATTTATTTAGATATTTTTAAGATCAATAGTGAAGCAATTGCAGATAAATAGTTATGATAAAAATATTTACTTATTTATGCAGTCACTTATATACATGTTAAAAACATAGAATAATGTAACTCAGTAATATGTACATTTGTTAAGCAGAACTAATGAATATCTATATATAATAATTTTTTTTAAACATAAGTATTTTACATGTTTATGCAAAGCAGTACACATATATAGGTACATATCTATAGTACAAATAAATGCTTGTATACAGAGAGATATGCTGTATGTTGCTATCTGTTTGCGTATGGTGGTTATGTGGGGAAGAGCCAATTCTTGAGTAGTTTTCTGAAAATAAGGTGGTTATCCGTGGATCTTATGTTGGGGGGTAGAGAGTTCCATAGTTTGGCTGCTTGAACAGAGAATGATGTGCCACCCATTGTTTTTTTTCTTGTATCTTGAGCTTTTGAGGGAAGGTGCACTCTAGAGCTGAGGTTCCTTTGTTGAATGTGTTTGGTGATTTTATTCCTGATGAAGAGCAGTCCCGTTCAATGTATCGCTTTGTGGGTGATACAAAGCAGCTTGAACATGAATCTTCTTGCAACTAGTAACCATTGCAAGGCTTTCAAGGCAGGGGAGATGTGTTCTCGCGGTTTTATATGTAAGAGTAGTCTGGCAGCTGAGTTCTGAATCCGTTGTAGTCTTTTCATGATCTTTATGGGTGATCCGTGGTAGAGGCTATTGGTGTAATCAAGTTTGGACAAAACAAGGAAGATGGTAGCCTGGACGTTGTGTGGAAATCCCAAATGGGGGAAGATTCATCGCAGAGTTTTTATGGTAACACAGCTTGATCTTGCTAGTTTGTCCACTTGGGCATTCATCGATAGCTTGGAGTCCATGGTCACTCCAAGGTTTCTTACTTCCTTCGATATTTTAGGCAGTGGTCCCAAATCATCAGGCCACATGGCGAGCGGGTCATAATGTTTCCAATTGCCACACGTGAGAATTTCTATTTCGGAAGCGTTCAATTTGAGATGGCTCTACGTCATCCATTGATACACAGCTCTGAGACAACTGAAAAATGGCGAGTTTCTGATGTCTTTTTGGGCATTGCAGTTGAAGGAGTATTTGCGTGTCATCTGCATAGTTATAGCACGTGAAGTGAAATTGATTGATCAGTTCCTGTAATGACTTCATGTAGATGTTGATTGCATGGGCGAGATAATAGACCCTTGAGGGTACCCTGCTTTTGTGAAGTACAGTTTGGACGAGAAAGGTGGGGTATGGATGACATTAGTTCTGTTGCAAAGGTAGGACGCGATCCAGCCTAGAGCAGTCCCCTCTATGCCGTCTTCGTTGAGTCTTTGTATCAGAGTGTCATGATCAACCGTGTCAAAGGTATCCGAGAGGTCCAAGAGAAGTAGCTCAGCAACCCCGTTGCAGTCAACTGTGTTCTTCAGGTCATCCCAGATGGCAAGGAGGGCAGATTCTGTGCCTCTTCCTGGAGGGAATCCCGTTTGGAAGTCTGAAAGTATGGCATTCTCTTCAATGAATTGTGACATCTGGGAGAAAGCTGCTCTTTCTATCAGTTTGCCCAGGAAAGGTCCATTTGAAATTGGTCTGAAGTTGTCAGGGTTCAGCTGGTCCAAGTTTGTTTTCTTCAGTAATGGGCATATGTATGACTTTTTGAGTTCTTCTGGAAATATTCTGGTAGTTAAGGAGTTGTTGATGATTCTCCTTACTGGAGTGGCAGCAGAGGTTTTTAGAAGAATTGTCTTGAAGGTTTACGGTAGACATGGGTCAGAAGGGCTGCAGGCAGGCCTGCTTGCTTTGACCAGGTCCATAAATTCATCGTGTGAAATGTGTTGGAAGGAAAGGAGAGGCTGGGTTAGAGTATTCTTTGATTGTAGCTTTGTAAAAGGGTTAGTGCTGAGGCTTTGTCTCTGTTTTAAGTATGAGTCCAATGTGTCTGCTTTGTCTGTGTAATGATTTGCCAGTTTGTCTGTGAACTATTGAGTAATGGGATGAACTGCTTCTAGGCAATTTGGTTTGCGAAATTCATTGAGAATTTTATAGAATTCTTTATTTGCACATTTAGCATTTTCAATTCTGTCTGAATAGTATTTTTCTTCGCTTTTTGATATCTGACTTGTACAATCTGTTAATTTTCTGTAGGCGAAGTTTGTCTTGGTTGGCGTGTGTTTTGAGCTAGGCAGGTTGCAGCTTTCTAATTTGTTGTTTTATCTCTTTTATCTCAGTATTTTTCCAAGGTGCTTTTTTTCTTTTGCTCTGTTGTGTGGTTTTTAGTGGTATCAGAATATCAAAAGCTTCCTGTAGCCACTCATGTAGTTTTTTAACAGAATTTATTGTTTCTAGATCTCTACTGGATGTTAGTTGTGTTTCTAAGTGTTCAAAATTGAGTTTGTTCCACGGCCAATAGGTAGATGCAAGTAAGGTGGTTTTAGGTGCGTCGCTTAGTGTTGTTTTATGCTGGAAGGCAAGCAAATGGTGGTCTGACCATTTGACTGGAGTCATCGTTTGAAAGGTATCTAGTTCTGTATTAGCAAAAATGACATCTAGGATGTGTCCAGCGATGTGACATTCTTGAAATAATCCAGACAACCAATGACTTCCTAGTGATTCTGATCCCCACCAAAAAGAAATATAAAATGCTGAATTTTGAATTTTACAACACATTTTTCAAATAAGTTAGTTAAGTAAAAAGATCTGAAGAGGCACCCAAGACTCATTCCAATACTTTAATGGTCTGACAGACAAGACCTCTCCTCATCCAGAGGAAAATCTGCTAAATCAAAAAAAAATTCTAATTATCCCAAGATTGGACTAAAAATCCAGGTGTTTTACAAGCAATTCAGAGACTACGGGAGGGTGTTTGGCAGAGTATCTTCTTACTCATCAAAATGGAGATAACAACTTGCTTTGCTTCTACTTTCCATATCCTCCAGCACTAAACATTTCAGGCAGATTTTCATTTCTGTATTATAAATGATAATCTTCCTGGGCAGTGGGGAGAATTAAAAGTAATACATATCTCATACTCTTTCTATAAATAGGGATGTTGTTCGGGTTAAAGCGATTTCATAACTCGAACACTAGAGAAACACTCATCTCATAGAGACCTTATAGTTTCAGAGAGCAGGCATATCTTTAAACTTACACCTATCTTACATGCTAAGGCTTCTAATTGCTGTTCTAAAGATAATGCCATAAAAAGAGTGGTTGAAGAAAACTCTCTCTCTGCATTACACCCACAAAACAGCGTGCATTTCATGGCAAGGCTAAGAGGTGAATATTTGAAATACTCTAGTACACTGATGCTTACCCATTTCTTACCATACACACATTGTGGTAAGAAATAACAGTTTATCCTTTAGAGTAGACACATTCAACTCTGTCAAACAAAAGTTAGTCATTTACTAAAAAATCAATTTTGCCTGCAAATACCAGGTTATATTCCAAAACATAAACTACTTATTTTCATCAAGCCCTCCAGAGAGCAGAGAGTGCTCTGACAGCGAGAGTGAAAGAAAGCTCACCGCCATGGAAGCAGCCCACCAAGCTTGTACCCTCACTTGCATGCGCATTACTGAACCATGCTGGTTGGTGGCTTCTTGGATTTCTGATCCTTTTCCAAGTAATATCACTACTGCCCTCTTCCTCCCAAGGAATCTTCTCGGGGTCTGGAAAGGCCAAGTGAGGTAATGGTTGCAGGATAGACTAGCTGGGAACACGCATATTGGCTCAGTGTTTTCCTGCTGGTTGAAAGTGCAGAAGAGAAGGTTGTGGGAGGTATGGCTTGAGATGAGTGTCTGGCTGGTGGTTTGGTTGTCCCAAGTTTAGCCATCTCACACCCTCATCCCAATTATTTGTTCTATTGGTTTGCTGTCGTTCTTTGCCATTGTAGACCTCCCAGGAGTAATGAGCCAAGAGCTGGGATTTTCCGGTCTCTCAGTAAAGGATTTTACAAAGCTGAAAAGAACAATAAAGAATAAGCAGGATAAATGATGCATAAGACTGTAGAGTAACCAAACAAGGTCCGAGGCCTGCACCCAGAGGTGGTAAGCCCGCAGAGGGGGACCTGAGAGGCTGAGGATGGCCCGAGTAGAGCAGGAGAAGGACTGTAAATTTGGAACGGGGTCGAAGTGCAGGCAGCTAAAAGGAGACCAAAGGAGATCCAAGGACAAGAAACACTGAGATCCAATGCTAACACTGTGGCCCATTATTAAGAAAAGAGTGCCAAGTGCTGTGACACATACTCAAGTACTCAGTGTAGCGTATGTGTACTTATGATTCGCCCTAGTCCAAACCATCTTGCTGTTATACCTCTCCACCTACATTCATAGGGAGTTAAAAGGGCACCACCATAAAAAGAGAGGAGCAACAGACTTTGCAGATAAATATCAGGAAATGTTAAAATTAGAAAACTGGGAAACACTATTGATCCTGCAATATAGCATTTTTTTGTTCAATTAATTTTATTTTCATACAGAAAAAGGAAATGAAAGCAAGATAAGCCACAATGTCTACCATACCCTCTTGTTGTATAACATTTGGAACAGGCAAAAGTATTGGTTAGAAGACTTAACCAAGTGCAACAGAGATATATAAGAAGATCTGCATACAAAGTTCCATAAAAAGTACTGCAGTGGTGTACTATGAGCCCTGGTATAACAAAAGTGAAACATGGCAAACTGAATGGCTCCTCCGAGAAGAAAGATAGGAAAATAGGTAGGGCTAGACAGAAGACGAAGGAAAAGAGAGAGACAGGCAAGAGGAGGTTAGAGGGGAAGAAAGGTTCCACCGGATTAGCCCTCACCCTGCCCTGGGGGTACCAACATACATACCTCTATCCTCCGCCCTCATAATACACAATTTATCAAAATTCCCCTTACATTTCAGACGTATCAAATCGGATACTGTGACCTCTGTTCTACTACTGGATAGACGGTTGGATCATCGCACATGTGGTTCTAATATAGCCTCCTTATGGCATAACCGTGCAATCTAACTAGAGGGCAAAACACTCTACTAGGAGATGTGGGCTAAGAAAGGCATTAACTTGATAAATGACCTAGGCTCGAGTCCAAACCCCATCCCATTCTCATTCATGCAGCAGAGTTTCGATCTCCCAAACATAGATTTTTATAAGTTCCTGAAACTGAAAGCCATACTGAGTAGGTTGGGGCCTCCACACCAACAAGACTTACCCAGTCTCCTGGCAAAACTTAAAAGAGAGGGCTACACCGCTTCACACATATACAAACTCCTGGACTCACCCAATACCTCTACACTGTGACTCTTAGCTCATAAATGTGGACCACACATACAACTCACGCGTACAACGGACTTCACGGACAAGAGATGGGGTAACATTTGGCAGTCCCCTTTTAATGGGAAAATTACACCAGGTCTTGCACAATCAAGATTCTGATCAATTCATAACACTTTCTGGACCCCTTCCAGATTGCACAAATTGGGACTCACAGACTCGGACTTATGTTGGAGATGCGCGGAGGGCACAGGTGACCTACAATACATGTTCTTCACCTGCAGAATGTCTCATCCGCTGTGGTTGAGAATACAGACACTGCAATATATTATTTTACTCTTAAAAATGTGACACATTTACTCACATTCCAACTTGTAGGTGGAAAAATAAGAACTGATCCCTTGCTTCTAAAACGTACTGTCCACATTAACTGCAACAATTCAGTAGGATGAGGCAAACATTCCAGAACTAAGTTACTGAAATCCAAAGAGTAAAGGCCGCTCTGTGCCAGTGACACTTTAGGAAGATTCTTTAACCAGGGTCTTCAGTTAGTGAAAACACTAACCAAATAGGCGACCAACTAATATTTTGTTTTCAAAAGAGATTACAAGACAAGCAGATGGCTAGATCAAGTTTGAAACAGCAAATTCAGTTAAAATCACCTCACTCCCAGAACTCAGCCAGGGTTTCAGCATTCCACAACACTTAGAAAGGACAGGACCAACCCCAGTAACGACTATGCGCCACATGTATCAAAGTTCCATTTTGCATTCCATAATTAGCGAATTTTTGAGGTAATCGCTATTTAGGGAATGCAAATGGTATGTAAGAAAATAGCAATGCCTACAGAGTCGCAATCGCAATAAGGGAATCGCTATTAGGAAATGTAACTCAATTCATTCCTATGGGCCTCGAAGGCCCATAGGTGCGAATGGTTTTGCATTACCTAATTTATGATTACCTAATTGGTAATCGCAAATTTGGAATGCAAAACCAAGGGTGCCCGGGGGCCTAAGGCCCAGCTGAATCACCCTCCCAAAAACATGCGCAAATGTAAAGCGCACTCATGCCTTATGGGCATGTGTGCTCTACATGGCATTTTGAAAAATTCATTTTTTGTGTATTTTCACAAATTGTACATGGTTACCATCAACTTGGAGTCGATGGTAATAGCATTTCCTAAATGCCCAGTTTGCATTTAGGAAATGCTTGGTTCATGTGCTTAAGGAATCGCAAATTGCAATTTCCATTTTTGGATTCTCAATTTTAGGTAATCACAAAAATTTGCGATTACCAAACATGCACTGCCAAATCCATCCATACATCTTGACAGGCTTTTTTGCATTCGCAAACGATCAAATTTAGCAATTCATACCAATTGCGTATGCAAAATAGGTTGATTCATGTGGCCCTAAGACATTAATTCATGCATCAGCTAATGAAGGCATAACAGTCTCCAGTACACAGTACTTCTCACTTTCCCGGGCTCAACTCTGTGAGCTATTCACAGATAAAGAAAATAATGTGACAAGGGCAATGTGACACAAATAAAGTTATGTTTATGAACAGAGGCAATAACAAAAATCTTCTAATGGATGCTTAATGGAACAATAAAGATGCAGAAAAATTAGGGCAACTAGTGGTAAAAGAAAGCTTTTCAGACATCTTTAGGCAAGGAGTAGAAAAACAATTTAAGGGAAATACTGACAAACAGCCAAAACCTAGCAGCTGCCAGGTAGCAATCTAGAAGAAAATTACTCCCTAGGGAACTCTGCAGGAGAGAACCTTAACTTTCAGTCGACCAAAATGGAATTTCAGATAGACATAGTACAGATTAAAGCAATACAATTATTGACATAGAAATGAAACTACTCAAATTGCAGAGAATCAATTACTCCAAAGGTGGCTCAGGAGCAATGGCTGGACCAGACATGACTGCTTCTGCAGGAAGATAATCGAAAAGCTAGGTACCCCTCCGAGTCATGATTGGTGCATGGCAAAAAAACTAGCCAAAAATCTAGCCATTCATATAGGCTTAATAAACAATCAGATGACAATCCCAAAGTAAAAAACTCAGTGCCTCCCACAGCCATCCACAAATATAGGTAACACCATACACCATACAATCACATAAGGAGTCTTTTAAAAATATACAATACCTATCAAAAATAGGAAGCAAAGAGTCCAGGAAAATAATCAACCAACGGAGGATAGGAGGGCAACCACAGATCAAAGTTCATTTCCCTTTGAAAAGCTAATTTCAAGCAACCAAAAAATATTGAGGAAACTGATGAAAGTTGAAAAATAGAAGAAATTGTCAGCTTTTTTCAGCCAGTTGCAAAAGGAGCCAACACGAATGGATATTTAACCATATTCCCCCATCATAGAAAGCAAGGGAATGAGAACATAATTATGTAAAGCGATTATAGCATAGAATTCAACTGAAAAAATGAAGGCTTAGAAAAAAATGAGTGCTACATACTGATCTCTATAGAATCAAAAGCCCCTCCTTCCGTGACAGACAACCAAAATATATAAGAGCTCAATGCAATTGAAGCAGATGACTAGGTAGCGTTAGTAAGGAGGTTGTATAGTGATCTTAACACAGCACTGTGGATGGCCAAATCAACAAACATTAATGGAATTGAAAGTTGTAATATAATTGTTGTCCAGAACTTCAAAGCTGCTCAACCCTCAGGAGCACCAGGTCCAAAAGGAACCCCAACAAACAAATTTGAACAAGATCCACTTTTTGGGCCCACCTATTAACAGCTATCTTTTATACTTCCTTTAAACAGCAAGGGCTTGATCACAATGGCGGAAGGCCCACCACCGACAGTCTGTCAGGGGCGGGCCCTCTGCCATTGAACTGCGGATTTCCGCCAGCCAGATTACTATGGCGGGTGGAAAGACCGACCAACTACGGTTCCGACAGGCGGTCATATTCCTACCGCCTGTGGGAGCAGCCGCATTGCACAGCATGGCGGCAGTGCCTGTCAGGCACCGCCGTTGGAATTATGATATCCCTTTTCTGCCGGTCGTTTCGCGGTGGTCAACCCGCCACGAAACGGCAAGTGGAAACAGATTTGGGGGCCCATAGCAGGCCCTCCTTAATCCCTGGGCCTAGGGCTAGAGCACTGGGGGGCACATATAGTGCCCCCCTACATTTCCCTGCACCATGTGGCAGGCATCGCATTGTGCCTGCCATGTAGTACAGGGAAATGTCAAAGGTGCATTTTTAGCATTGCGGCGGGTGCTGCAGCTAGCAGCACCCGACCCAATGTTAAATATAGCAGATGCGACTGCCGTGGTGGCGGTTGCATCGTAATTGAATATGTGGGACTGCTACCTTATAGGTGGGCGGTCCCCATCCCCGGGACGATGGCAGACGGACAGAAGTCCATCCGCCATCGTTATCAGGCCCCAAGTGTTCCTAGACATATTGAGTGGGTTGGCCTCCACTCTATCTTCAAAAGGGAGATAAAACAAACCATCACACAATTACCTTATACACTGATGTCAAACAGTCTACAAAAATGTTGCTAGGCGAGTTAAAGAATTTGAATGATAAAAACATAATGTGGCATATCTAGCTTGGACGTTTTTGAGAAAAAGGGAGACAAGCCGTTGATATTAAAGTTCAGTTAATCACACTAGCCCAGAAAATGGTCGGAACCACCTGAGCAACGTTCTATGCTTATTTTTCAGACATCATTTTAGCATTTGACATGGTTAAGCATGGCATCTGGTGGAAGAAGGTCATCAACTGGAACATTGCGTATCCTCTTCTTAGAGCCTTCAACTTTTGCAGCGGAATACACAGGCATGTGTGAAAGATGGCAACAGCTCCACGGAGATCAGAAATGCCTGTTTTCTTGAACTTATACACGACTGACATGGGGGCATCTCTGCACAGGACAAGAAGATTCCTTTCCAACATGGGAGCCCAGCACATCCCATTGCATCAGTATGCAGTCAATATGAACATCCTTTGCTATATGCTCTTTTGGGCCTGCAACGATATCTGAACATATTGAACTGATCTGGTCAGTGTGACTGCTTTCTCCGTGCAGCTCCACCACTAAGTGCTGTCCCCTGAGCTTTTGTTTGAAGGGTGTTCGAGGCCCTCTTCCACCCGCATGCTCCCTTTTCATCTGTTTTACCTTTTATTGCTTTTTTATCTTTTATTGCTTTTGTTTCTTGACCTTTCTTGACATTTCTCTTCGTTCTCTGCCTCGCTGCCCCCTCTTTTCCTCTTCCTTCTCTTTATTTTTTGCTTTTGCTCTCACCACTTTGCCCGCGCTTTTCCCCCACCACTGTTGCACCCGTAGCCCCTCCAGTGTGTTCTTCCCGCCTCCAGCTGGCCCGCTCTCCACCCGATCCCTACTTAATGGCGGCCGATGTGTGGCAACAAGAGCAAGACCACTGACTTGGTCAGTGTTACTGCTCTCCCACCGCACAGGTCCACCACTAAGTGCTGCCCTCTGAGCTCTTGTTTGCAGGGTGTTCAAGGCCCTCCTCCACCCGCAGGCTCCTTCCTGTGCCTCATCGCTGGTGGTCCAGTGGGAGAGCACTCTGCTCTTCTGTTGATCTAACTCTATTGCGTCTTCCTCTTTTTCCTCTTTTTTACCTTTTATTGCTTTTATTGCTTGACCTTTCTTGACCTTTCCCTGCCTTCTCTGTCTCTCTGCACCATCTATTTCTCTTCCTTCACTTTATTTTTTCTTTTGCTCTCGCCGCTTTCCCTGTGCTTTTTCCCTGCTGCTGCTGCCCCCGCAGCCCCTCTCCCCTTCAGTGTGTCCTTCCCGCCTCCCAGCTGGCCCGCCCTCCACCAGATCCCTACTTAATGGTGGCCCCGCGCAGCGGGAGCGCTGCTGGCGTGCCATAGGCAAGCCCGTCTGCGCCTTTCCGTGACCAGACTGCGACCAGTGCCAGGGACCCTGGTCCTCCAGCCCACCTCTGCTATGACTCCTGCACCCTCCGCAATCTCAACCCCGGATGCAGCAACAACTGCCAGCTCTCAACACTGAACAACACCCAAGGGCCTCTCTTCTGTCTACACTGCCGCCGCACCTTCAGCCACCTCCGGACCCCAGCAGCAGCCCCCAACCTTCTGGACTTCACAACTCACAAGCCTCTCAACTGCATCCTCCTCAATGTATGTTCCCTACACAAGCATGCCAGAGAAATCTGGGACCTCCTCAACACCTACTCGCCCAACGTGGCTTCCTCACAGAAACCTGGACCATTGGCAACTCTGCACCCAACATCGCCATCACCATTTCCGGCAGATACAAGATCCTGCGCAACAATCACCCCACCCGCCCAGGAGGAGGCATCGCCATCATTCACAAAAGCACCCTCCGCATGACGACCACCACCCTGGACGACACAACGACCCTCATGGAGTGCCACGACTTCCAGATCCAGACCAACCCTCAAACGACACTCCGTGGAAACCTCATCTACAGGCTGCCCGGCCCGTGCACCTTTCACCAATGCCATCACCGACCTCATCGCACCCCACGTCCTCACCTCCACGGACTACATCCTACTCGGACACCTAAACTTCCACCTGGACATCCACGATGGCCCAAACACCTCTTCCCTCCTAGACAACCTCACCAATAGTGGGACACACACTTGACCCCATCATCTCAGAAGGAAACAGCGTCTCCTACGACCACACCACGGAACTTCACTGGACAGATCACCATTGCAACCACTTCTACTTCAAAAAACACACTGTACACAAGCACGCCCACCACCTCCCCCACAGATGCTGGAATAAAGTCACCGAAGACCAGCTCACCTCCGCCTTCGGCAGCACCCCACCACCGACTATTCCAACGTCAACACCGCAGCACGCAACCTCCACCGCTGGATCATGAACTGCACTGACACACTCGACCCCCCCCCAAGAAAGCCACAGGAAAACACATCAAGAAAGCAAGCTGGTTCACCTCTGCACCCCAGGAATCCAAATGCCTTTGCTAACGACTTGAAAAGACATAGAGGAACAACAAAACACCGGAGTCACGCACCGCTTACAGAGCTGCCACCACCACACACAAGACAGAATCCTTACCAATGCTCACAATACCAAAGAACTCTTCTCCATCATCAAGCAATGCGCCAAACAGGCAGCGAAACATCAGATGTCCCACCCTCCCAAGACCTCTGCAACAAACTCAACACCTTTTTCCACCTCAAGATAAGGAGGATATATGACACCTTCAAAAACCAAGACCTCCGCACTGCTCCTGCTCTTCCTCCATAAAACACCACTGACAGACCCTGATCAACTGGACCCCTCTCTCGACAAAAAACACCTTGAAGACCATGAAAAGCATCCACTCCGGAGCACCCTTAGACCCCTGCCCACCCCACATCTTCCACAAAGCTGCCTCTTTCACAGCAAAGGATATCCTCACAATCACTTATGGAGTAAATGCCTTTGGAGACAGACTCAATGAGGTTTATTAAAGGCGATGTGCAACACCCTCAGGCATATTTTATCTACCAAATTCTTGTTTTGTCTGGCATAACATGGACTGGAATATGAAAACAAGGGCACAGTATAAGTACCCCACAAATATAAATACATTTGTTATGTTATATACTGTAGGAAAGTAGGATCTGCTGCCTTGGTCCCCCCACTTCTTGGTGGTGTCATTATGTTTTCCTGATTAGTCTTACTGGAATCCTGCTAATTAAGACCCCAGTCTCTGTGCTTCCCTCTAAACTGGACATGGTGAGTACTCAGGTACCCTCCAGATTGGCTTCCGGGGTACCCTTTTAAGTCCCTAGTACATGGTACCAAGGTACCCAGGGCATTGGTACCCCAGAGGTCTACCATGGGCTGAAGTATGTATTATGCCACCCATGAGAGACCACTCAAATTGTGACTCCAAGCCTGCCATTTCAGCCTGCGTAAGCTGGTGCTAGCACCACTTTCAACAGATATAGGTTTCCCTATATCCGAGGTCACTACACTTAAAACCTATAAGTCACCCCAGGCCTTTCAATCCTGAAGGCAGAGTGTTGGGTGCTAAGTGTGAGGGTGTCCCTGCATGAGCAGGGCACCCCTACAACCTTCAGAGTCCATTCTCCTGGGTTGTAAGTGCATCAGCCATTATGACATATAGAGTGGCCATGCGTCATTACGTGTAACGAACCTTGTCATGTTTGGTATCAAACATGTTGGAATCATACCCCCACACCGTAAACGGTGTGGGAGGTATGATTCCATGCAATAAAAAGCTCCTCCGGGAGGCCCTCAGTGCTCCCAGTACCAGTCTTTCAGAACTGGACAGCAAGCTAGGGCTGCTGCCGGCCAGAGACAGGATTCTGCCCTTCTGCTGCTGAGCCAAGCTTGAGAAGGAGAAGGCCAAACAATAGGTATCCTGTCACAGGGAGGTGCCAGACAGGGTTTAGTGTATTGGGACAGGGTGGGGGCGCGTGCCAGTGCCACTGAGACTGCTAGTAGGGCACATTTGGAGCCCTCCTTGCATACTCCAGTTCAAACCAGTTAAGGGAGCCATTAGCTCCTGCTCTGGTGCGAAACTGGACAAAGGACATGGGAGTATCCTCCCCACTGTCCAGCCCCTCCTCTGGGAGGGACCCCTGAATGGTCCCAACCCTTTCCTAAGGGTACTTAAGGGCTTGCCTGTGAGTGGGTTCCTAGATTTGTCATGGGACCAGATTCAGATCGAACACCACTTCAACTTCAACCATCTGGACACTCTGGACTGCTACGGGGAAGATTCCTGCTGCTACCGGTCTTGTCGTCCTGCCAGTCTTCTGCAACATCTGTGCCCGTGCTCCACACAGGTTCTTCATAAAGCCTGTGGACATCCAAGACACCCAAAGGAATCTCCCTTGGAGTGAATTAGTCACTCCCTGCATCTGCAGGCACTGCAACGCAGCTGACTGGTCTGCTGATCCTGGGCTCCCACGGACTCCGAAAGGCTCAGCAACACAGGTGGTCGTTCTGCAACTCCCTCAAGCCTGAACTGTCTTCATACTGAGTTTGAGGCCAGTATCCCTCGTCAGAACCACTGGAACAGGACCCCTGTGCAAGGCATTCGACTTTCCACTGCCAAAGCTTGTTGACTCTCTCCTCCAGAGATCTTTGGGCTCTAAGGAGCTCCATCCTCAAATAACTCCTGCAGCCAAGATCCTCGCCCTCACCACTTCCTCTGCACTGTGGGCCTTCTTCATTGGTGAGCTGCTCGAGGTCCTCTTGCGACGTCTGTGCCTGTGGCCCATGGGTCCTCTTGAGGGTCTTCTTTGGCTCCAGTGGGCCCTCCTGCTTGCTTGGGGCCTACTCTGACTTACCTGCTCGTGGTGAGTCACTTGGATATTGCTGGACCCGACCACACCTTTTTCATCGACGACGTTGTTTGCTGCTGCCAAGGCTTTTTGGTGTCCCTGCCGGACTGTGACCCCTTGGCTCTCGACATCCGACATGGGACAGCTTGTGAATGGTTCCTGGTCTCCTACAGTGTCACCTGGTCTGCACAGCTGCAATTTCAAGGGCACCGTCAACCTCTCCTGCATCTCCGACAATCAATCAATCAATCAATCACGGCATTTATAGAGCGCGCTACTCACCCGGGAGGGTCTCAAGGCGCTGGGGGAGGGGGTAAGTTACTGCTCGAACAGCCAGGTCTTGAGCTGCTTCCTGAAGGAGAGATGGTCCTGGGTTCGCCGAAGGTGAGTGGGGAGGGAGTTCCAGGTCTTGGCTGCCAGGTAGGAGAAGGATCTTCCTCCGGCGGTGGTTCTGCGGATGCGTGGTACGGTGGCGAGGGCGTGGCTGGTTGATCGTAGCTGGCGTGTGGGCGTGTAGAAGGTCATGCGGTCGTTGAGGTACTTTGGGCCCAGGTCGTGGAGGGCCTTGTGTGCGTGGGTGAGGAGTCTGAACGTGATTCTCTTGCTGACGGGGAGCCAGTGCAGGTCTTTCAGGTGCACGGTGATGTGGCTGTGTCGGGGGATGTCCAGGATGAGTCGTGCGGAGGCGTTCTGGATGCGCTGGAGTCTCTTTAGAAGTTTGGCTGTGGTTCCGGCGTAGAGGGTGTTCCCGTAGTCCAGTCGGCTGGTGACGAGTGCCTGGGTGACGGTCTTCCTGGTTTCAGTGGGGATCCATCTGAAGATCTTGCGGAGCATGCGCAGGGTGTTGAAGCATGAAGATGAGACGGCGTTGACTTGTCTGGTCATCGACAGGGAGGAGTCCAGGATGAAGCCCAGGTTGCGTGCGTGGTCCGTTGGCTTGGGCGCGGTGCCCAGGGCCGGGGGCCACCAGGAGTCGTCCCAGGCGGAGGGTGATGAGCCCAGGATGAGGACTTCCGTCTTGTCTGAGTTCAGTTTAAGGCGGCTGTTCCTCATCCAGTCGGCGACGTCTCTCATCCCGTCGTGTAGGTTGGCTCTGGCGGTGGTGGGGTCGTTGGTGAGGGAGAGGATCAGCTGGGTGTCGTCGGCGTAGGAGATGATGTTGAGGTTGTGTCGGCGTGCGATGGCTGCGAGGGGGCTCATGTAGACGTTGAAGAGGGTTGGGCTGAGTGAGGATCCTTGTGGAACGCCGCAGATGACTTCGGTGGCTTCGGATCTGAACGGGGGAGGCGGACTCTCTGGGTTCTTCCGGCGAGGAACGAGATGATCCATTCCAGTGCTTTCTCTCGGATTCCGATGTTGCTGAGGCGCTTCACTAGGGTGCGGTGGCAGACGGTGTCGAACGCCGCAGAGAGGTCCAAGAGGATGAGGGCAGCTGTTTCCCCGTTGTCGGTTAGGGTTCTGATGTCGTCGGTGGCTGCGATAAGGGCGGTCTCGGTGCTGTGGTTGGCCCGAAACCCGGACTGCGAGGGGTCGAGGGATCCATTCGTCTCGAGGAAGGCGGCAAGCTGTCTGTTGACGGTCTTCTCGATGACTTTGGCCGGAAACGGAAGGAGCGAGATGGGACGGTAGTTCTTGAGGTCGGTGGGGTCCGCCGTTGGTTTTTTCAGGAGGGCGGTAGCTCGGCGTGCTTCCAGCTCTCCGGGAAGGTGGCGGTGTGGAAGGAGGAGTTGATGATGTCCCGGAGATGGGGTGCGATGGTGGCGTCGGCTTTGTTGAAGACGTGGTGTGGGCAGGGGTCGGTTGGTGATCCGGAGTGGATGGAGTTCATCGTGCGGGTGGTGTCTTCGGTGCTGATCGGGGTCCAGTTGCAGAGGGTGGTGGTGGCGGGCGTTGGTTCGGCGGTAGGGTGCGTTGTTTGTGCGTCGAAGCTGTTGTGTATGTCGGTGATCTTGCGGTGGAAGAACGCGGAGAGTGAGTTGCAGAGGTCTTGCGAGGGGGTGATGTCGTTGTTTCCGGCGCTGGGGTTGGAGAACTCTTTGACGATGCTGAAAAGTTCCTTGCTGTCATGGGCGTTGTTGTCCAGTCGTTCTTTGAGTGCCGACTTCTTGGTGGCACGGATCAGCTGGTGGTGTTTGCGGGTGGCGTGCTTGAGGGCGGTCCTGTTGTCTGTGGTCTGGTCGAGTCGCCAGGTTTTCTCGAGAGTGCGGCAGTTCTTCTTGGATTCCTTGAGTTCGTTGGTGAACCAAGGGGTTTTCTTGCTTCCGGGTCTGCTGGGAGGGTTTTTAGTGGTGCGAGGTCGTCGGCGCAGGCGGTCAGCCACTTGGCGAGGTTGCTGGCTGCTTCGTTTGGGTCCGTTGTGTTGGTGGGTGTGTTCTGGCTGAGGGAGGCGGTGAGCTGCTCGGCGGTGATCTTGCTCCAGCTCCGGCGGGGAGCCTGTTGCGGGTGGTGGTGGGTCGCAGTCTTTCTGAAGCTGAAGTGGACGCAGCTGTGGTCGGTCCAGTGGAGTCCGGTGGCGTGGCTGAAGGAGATGTGCTTGCTGGACGAGAAGACGGGGTCAAGCGTGTGGCCGGCGTAGTGGGTGGGCGTGTTCACCAGTTGCTTGAGTCCGAGGTTGGCGAGGTTGTCCAGCAGGGCGGTGGTGTTTCTGTCGTTGTTATTCTCCAGGTGGAAGTTGAGGTCCCCTAGGAGGATGTAGTCGGCTGAGGGCATGGCGTGCGGGCTGATGAAGTCTGCGATGTCTTCGCTGAATAGTGTGCGTGGTCCCGGGGGTCTGTAGATGAGGGTGCCTCGGAGGGTGGTCTTGGGGTCAGTGTGTATCTGGAAGTGTAGGTGTTCGGCGGCGGAGAAGGTCTCGTCGGAGTTAGTCGAGATGCGGATGGTGTTCTTGTGTACGATGGCGATGCCTCCTCCCGTCTGGTTGACGCGGTCCTTCCGGGTGATCTTGTATCCATCCGGGATGGCTATGGCGATGTCGGGCGCTGAGGAGGCGTTCATCCAGGTCTCGGTGAGGAAGGCGATGTCCGGTGCTGTTGCGTCGAGCAGGTCCCAGAGTTCCACGGCGTGCCTGTGGACGGAGCGGGTGTTCAGCAGGATGCATTTCAGGTGGTTGCTGTTGTTGCTCGACTTGGCGGAGGTGGTGCACGTCCGGGGGCAGGTGAATCGGCAGGCTTGGCAGGCGAAGGGTCCGTGGGTGCGTCTCGGTGAGGCTCGGTAGCAGGCAGGGTTCCGGCCGGCATTGAGTGCGGTGAGTGTGGCGGCGTCGTAGGTCCGTCGAGTAGTGTTGCGTTGGTGGGTTCCAGGGGTTCTGGCGCTGGGCGCGGTCCAGTCGCGGACGGGCGCAGACGGGCTTGCCTTAGGCGCGCCTTCGGCGCGCCAGCGGCGCGGCCGTGCAGCGGCCGCCATTTATGGGGAGGTGGGAGGGAGGAGCAGCTGGGAGGCGGGAGGCAGGGGCAGCGAATGGGCAGTCAGGGGGCGGGGCCGCAGGAACGCAGCGGCGGGAGTGGCGAGAGGCAGCGGGGGCACAGAAAGGAAAAACAGGGGGAGAGCAGGCAAAATCACGGGCACAACAACAGTGGGGCAGCGAGGGGCACAGAAAGGAAAAACAGGGGGAGAGCAGGCAAAATCACGGGCACAACAACAGTGGGGCAGCGAGGGGCACAGAAAGGAAAAACAGGGGAGAGCAGGCAAAATCACGGGCACAACAACAGTGGGGCAGCGAGGGGCACAGAAAGGAAAAACAGGGGGAGAGCAGGCAAAATCACGGGCACAACAACAGTGGGGCAGCGAGGGGCACAGAAAGGAAAAACAGGGGGAGAGCAGGCAAAATCACGGGCACAACAACAGTGGGGCAGCGAGGGGCACAGAAAGGAAAAACAGGGGGAGAGCAGACAAAATCACGGGCACAACAACAGTGGGGCAGCGAGGGGCACAGAAAGGAAAAACAGGGGGAGAGCAGGCAAAATCACGGGCAGAACAACAGTGGGGCAGCGAGGGGCACAGAAAGGAAAAACAGGGGAGAGCAGGCAAAATCACGGGCACAACAACAGTGGGGCAGCGAGGGGCACAGAAAGGAAAAACAGGGGAGAGCAGGCAAAATCACGGGCACAACAACAGTGGGGCAGCGAGGGGCACAGAAAGGAAAAACAGGGGGAGAGCAGGCAAAATCACGGGCACAACAACAGTGGGGCAGCGAGGGGCACAGAAAGGAAAAACAGGGGGAGAGCAGGCAAAATCACGGGCACAACAACAGTGGGGCAGCGAGGGGCACAGAAAGGAAAAACAGGGGAGAGCAGGCAAAACGGGCACCGGGGCCACAAGCGGAGGGCGATCTTACCTACAGGAGCAGCGGGCAGACAACAAGGTGGAGCTGTGTGGTGGGGGAGCGACCTACCTGGCAAGGTCAAGGCATTCCTCTACCATGCCTCTTGGTCACTCCTGGGTGGCATAGACTCTGTCCCCTCTGCTTGCAGGTACCTCTCATCCTGAATCCACCTTTGGGTTCCACCGGACTCCTTCATCTTCTTCTGCAGTGGCATCTTTCCTGAAGTCCTCCATTGTGGTCTACGGCGGTTTCCGACATCACTTGACACCTATGCACCCGGCTTCCCTGGTGTAGGTATCCTGGGGTACCCACGGGTGGGAAACTCTCCAACCTTCCATCTTTAATAGGGTTTTTTCAGGGTCCACAGGGTTCTTCAAAATTGCAACAGCGACTTACCCATTGACTAACGGTGAGCACGCGGTTGTGTTCCCACTCTGCACACAACCTCCGTGGGGTTCCTAGATTCTCACCTTGAGTGGTTCCTTGGGTCCCCAGCTCTTCTATGTCTTCTGGGTCCATTCTTGACTTGAGTTGTGGTTCGCATTCCACTATTTTTGTATATGGTTTGGTCTCCCCCCCGGAGACCACTGAGTATTTGTACTACTTACGTGTTCTATTTCCAAAGTATTGTGTGTATTGTGTTTATATCTCTGGGTAGGAGATAATACAATGTGTTATTGAGTTTTTGTAATAAAATACATATTTTTATAACTACACTCTGTGATTCTTTTTCACTTAACGTATACCATAAGATTAAGTACTGGTAAAACAAGCTGCTTAACACTCCTTCAGGACTAAGCCTGAAGGCTGCTCTCCACAGCTACCACTTAGAGAGCTTTCTAAGGTTGTCTAAGACAACTGAAATCACCATAAGGGTTGTCTGGATTAGTGCATGGTTCTACACTTACACAAGTGAGCACCATATACTAAGCCAGCCTCTCGCATATACTATGATTGCTGTGTTCTTAAACATAAAACAACATTCTGTTTGCATATTATTTGTTTTCGTGCTTGATTGTGTTGTTTGTGCTTGATCAATTTACCTAATCCAGTCAAGAAGTGTTTCACTGTGTGTGGTGGTGGCCTATCACCTTTTCAAGGATTTAGGTTTAGGACGTGGCAAAATCTTTTGGATGGTGTTTGGCAGGCTTGGTCTGTTTTTGTCCGGCAGTTTGGTAGCTGCTCGGTTATGTAGTTGTCTGGAGAATGTTTGGGGCGTGTCAGTAGGGCTGAGCTATCTAAAGTGGGGGGCATATGCTGTGCATTTGTTTTCATATGCAGTTTTAAGGAAAGTGGGAATTAGAACACTTTATTATAGACACCCATCCTATATTTATTACTTGGCATTACTTAGAAATAACAAATCTTTAACTAGTGCCTTAGCATTCCTTGTAGACTAGACTTTGTACTGCTTAATATGGCTGATTATAGATATGCAATTTTTATTTTCACCACCAGCAATTCAGGAATGGTGTGTCAGCAATATAGAAACAGCTTATTTGGAAACCTAGTGGCCAACCATCCACTTGGTCTACAAAACTTAGATTGAATCCTAAATCAGTTAATTCTCTTTGCGTAAGGGCTTGATAGAAAAATGATGTGAGAATTCCCTGTAGGTGCTGTAGACTGGGCGGATACCAACCTGAAAGATTCTCACATCTGATTTCTAGATGTCCAAAGCGTGAAAAAGGAAGAAAAACATTGGTTAGACCAATTTTTCACAAATTACATGTGGCTAGTACAAATCAATCCATATGTCAGTGCTTTAGAGCAGTGGATATGCAACTCATCAGTTGTGTAACTAAATTCATTGATAAAGCTTTTTACATTTTGGAGAACTTCGCATTTGCAGCCCATTCAGTATTATGTGAAGGAGCAAGTAGATGAAGCTAATAATAGTCCTCATAATTTTATAAAGACTTAGACATATCAATTGTTTTGATCAATAACAGTGCAACTGAACATAAAAATATATACAACTCTTTGAACAGTTTTTATATGCTATTGACGTTAAAGTAAATATCTTATTTTTGAAGTGTTACATTTAGAATGCACAGGTAATACCTTTTCACCACAAACAACAGCACACTTTATACTTTTTTGCACTTTATATAGTAGCTTGAGAAGATGCTTTTTACGACCACTTTTAAAGCACATGCACTTTACATCGCACCAAGAGGTATTGATTTTTTAAAAATGTTTAAAGACTCCTACAATTTGTTTCTCTGTCCTCAACTATATTTTGTCTGCAATAAAACTGAGGAGGAGGTGTGCTTCATAAGGATACTTATTTCAGCTCTGATAAGGCTGTCAATATTTTTTAAATGAGTACTAGTCACCAGGGGTGCTAATACAGTAATTTTATATAATTGGCTAAATGTAGACATAGATCATATTTAATGATGTTTTAAATCCATTTTAATTTGATGTGTGAAGCCTTTTAATAACCTCTGAAAAACTATATGATGTAAAATGTATTTTAACTCTGTGTTTTTATGGTCATTGTTATGACTGAATAAAGTCTATTGAACTGAACTAAACTGAATGTAAAATTGTGATTACAACAGTCTGCTAAAAAGGAGTGATAATTTTTAAAAACGTAAGTATATATATTTATGTTTTTAAAAGTCAAAATATATCAATTTATTTTACCATTATTTACTATTTCTATTTTATTTTTAAGTCCCTGTCTTCCTTATTTTCTACAGGAGGTTGTTGCAATTAGGGGTCGATGATACATTCGTTTCCACCTGTGGATTTTTGCCCACTCCGCATTGCACATGTAATGCAGAGTTCGGTAACTGCCGCGTGGCAGAGTTTTTTCTCACAACAGCTTGCCAGCGACGAGTTGGCGAGCATGAGCGAGATTTGGCGTCCCCTAGCGTGATTTTCAGCCGCCAGGAGGGCACCTGGTAAGATTTCCGCAATGCGGGTGGTCACGACCATTCGCAGTCAGAAAGCTGCTGCTTGAGTAGAAAATCTATTCGAGCCGCAGCAAAATAAATTCGAAAAGCAGCACCCACTTGCGCACAGCATGGTGCTGTTCACGCTGATTTTTCTGCTTGGTAAGAGCTCCCGGCAGTAAAAATCTCCATAAGCAGCACAACATGCCAAATTCTGTCCATTCATGGAACTCCATGGAATGTCGTGGAGTTTTCATGGAACTCCGCAGAATTTCGCCCCTAGTTGCAATACCATTGTTTGGTCAAGTGTGAAGCTGGACTTATTCAAAATATTTTGGTCATTTTTGGATGTAGAAACTATAGAAGTGCAGTTTGTGAATTTTAGTGGGCGTACTATTTTGTGGGTGGGTGCATGCCCCGCCCTTAAATCCTCCTTACCCCTCCCTAAATTCCTCCCATTTAGAAGTAAGGATTCACCATTTTCCAGATACTTCCCCTGTCCCTCCCTCATTTACTACTAAAACAGAGGTGTAAATGTGCAGAGCTCTCTGCAGTCAGGGTGGATATCTCCACAGATAAAAGATAGGAGAGGTGGTGATGGAGATCTCTGCATGTAGGTTTGTGAATAATATTTTATAGTGCGTGAGTAGTACTTCTGTAGTTCTACTAAACATATTATAAAATGCAGTTTGTGAATAGGCTCGTCGCTAGTTACAATGGAATTGTTAGTGATGTGAAGGGCTGTCATGTACATTACAGCATTTGTTTGCCTGGGTGGCATAGACCCCCATAACAGTATAACTAGATATATGCAATTTCGTTAATGTTGTGCAGTATAAAAGTAAAGTCATGCATAGAATAAAAATAGGACAATATTGAACAATAACAACAGCTAAATAACTCAGGGGATGAAACACAAATTAACCAATAAGGAAAAGCACAGATTATTCATTTCAAGCAATGCAATTATCTATGGCCTATTCCCATGGTGAATGAAAATAATTGGTGATTAATCTTGGGTTTGCATTTGGCAGGTGAATATGAAGACATTTTGTACCACACATCTTCTGAGCCTGGAGTGTTTCAAATTACATGCAGTCGCAAAACATGCACAATTTAAGTGCTGTTGGTTTGCACCGAGACATTATATTGACATAAAAAGAGTAACTGTTCAGGACTTTGGCTCCATTGTGTGTATAAGAACCAAGGAACAGCATTATACCCGGTAACAACTTTATTTAGTGTTAAACTATCCTTCTGATAGAATAGAAAACTTTGAGCAATATGATGAAAAATGCACAGAAGATTTTTTAGGTGCTCAAAATTTCTTATTATTTTTTTCTGATGCACATTTTCTTGCTTTCCCTTTAATTCCTATGCAATGACACCATTTAAGTGACCTCTACAATGAAGACAAAGACTTTACATACATGTAGGGCTTTATTCTGATTGCTCCGATAATCTCAATTTGGGTTCAAACAGATACATGCCCGATGAGTCCAAATCGGAATTATAACGGTTACTATAATATTGCACTAACCATGGGAATTTCTTCGCTAAAAGTTCAACATGTAAAATCTGTCTGAAGACCCAATATTAAGAGATTTTGTAGCTCTCAAAAGGAGAAAGCATGCTATATTACCCTATTATCCCCATTCCGTGTCAGAAATTTGAATGGTGTGGTAATATTGCAACCATTGGTATTTTGTTATGGCATCAGGAGTTCCCCATGCAATATTTTGGTAACATTTCACTGTGGATATCAGACTGATGGACTGTGCCTGGAAAATCATGGCAAATTGGGAGCGGGAAAAGATGGGTGGGATAACAAAAACCCTCAATACGGTAAAATATTGGACTGTCTATGGTGATGGGATGTGAATGCAAACTCCAATTTTGCAGTTTATCTTTCTTTTATGACCATCAGAACTTGTAACAAGGCAGTAATAGTACGCCCAGTAAATAATTCACCCTGTAGTATTGTATTTACTGGATGCGGTATTACCTATTCAAAGGCTAGGAGGATCGAAATAAGACCCTTTTGTTCCAATATAAACATAAACAATCGAGCAACCCATATAGTTAGAGCATAAACTCGTGCAAAATGAGCACTGTATTTTACATAGTGCCTCAGAGCTGGGAATGACATTTGCACCCACTTTTTGTGCCTTTCCTCGCACTTTTGTATAACAAAAAGAGCCGCAGACAGCTGAGTGACCCTTTCTGTAACCTGTGCAACAAGTGGGCCTGTCCTGCCCCAAAGGGCATGCCCTCACTTACTTGGGAGTGCGGCTCCAAGTAAATTGTCACATGGTCGATAGGGACATTGTCGACATCGCTAAGTTAGCATGAGCCCGGCAGCCATGATGGTGCTTTTGCGCTCGTTACTACATGGCTTTATTTTTGCAAGACTCTGTTTATGCCTTTCACATGAGAGCCATCTGCTTTGTTGGTTCTCTGCCTGTTCCTGGATTTAGTCTGAACACTGTGAGCAAGGTCGATAAACAATGCCCCTTGTTATTCTGTTCTGGTCCGTCCCTAGCACCTAGACAAAACATGCTAACACAGCTGCGGCTGGAAACTCGTACTTTGATATTATGGGGATGCGTGCTTGGGTAACACACACTTGGAGAGGGAGCTTTCCAGAGAGAAGAGCAATACGGTTCCTATGATGTAGACATACCATCTAGGCACTAAGGTATGGAGTCTGCTGACAAAGCCCAGAGATCTTCTATTATATAATAATACTTCTTCTTACCAAGGGGAGGGTGGCTAGGCCTTATAGTCCTTTATCCACTGTCTTTATATGATGACATCTCCCTTTATGATATATGGCCTTGCTGCAATGCTAACTGTATTAGATTTATGCATTTTTCTACTGGTTGTGGCTCGTATACTGCGTTTTAGAGCACGATAGTTAAATGAAACTATATTCGTGTTTCGGTCAGTTCCTATTGTGGACATGTACGAGAGAGTGAGCGAAAAGGTGTGTCTTGTTACTGCGATTCCTGAGAGATCTGAGAGTGTTGTGTTCTGGGGTGTCTAATCATTTGCTTCTTCATGAGTGTGTAGGAGAGCGAGTGAGACACTATAGCTAGTCGGTCCTGGGTTCGTGGGCACTAAGGTGGTGGGAAGGCTTAGCCACTATACACCAAGGTCCCATATTCCTGCGCATAGTTCTGTGTATGTGCAGAATACCTGCAACAAAATAAGGGCCATCTTTGCATCCCTCACCATATCACAGATGTGTGCACATAAGCAAAAAAGCTGTCAAGAAGCAAACTCTTAGGGGCTTATTTACAAGCCTCTTGCGACCGGTGCGTAACTTTTAATATGGGTAAAAAGATTGTGTACCTCTTATGAGGTGGTGCATGCCCCCCCCCCCTATGGTATCCCTTGTGAGGAGGACCCTAAAGGCTTCCCTCTCAGGCAGGTGCAGTAACACATTATCCCAGCATGAGGTGGGATAATGAAAGGGTGGTTGGATCTGAGGGGCAGATTTACAAGGAAGTGCCGCAGCGCTGCAACGCAAGCCCTTTGGCTGCGCCATGCTGCGGCTCTTCCAAAGCACAGGAATGCGACATATTTACAATAATATGTCGCATTCCTGTGCTCTCCCCTGCGCTGCGCACAAACTGCTGCCATGCGCCGGCGCAGGCCCCCTTGCACCATGGTGCAAGGATGCCTGCGTCATGGGAAGATTGTTTTTGTGCAGGAAGGGGCACCTTCCTGCACAAAAACAATCACTACAGGCATTTTCCTCTTTCAATGCGTGCTGTAGAATGCAGCACGCATTGAAAGAGGAAGAACGAGGAGAAATGAAAACATTTCTCCTCGTTGCGCTCGCTGCGCCTCCTATGGGGAGGCGTAGCATTCTCGCGCATTTCCAGATTGACGATTCCTCGTGAATCTGGAAATGTGTCTGGTTCCATGGGTGTTGCGTGGGAACACCCACAGCAACACCCATGGAACGCCCCTTTCACTCAAAGTGCTGCGTGTGAAGGGGCCATATTTAGAAGGACAGGAAAAGCCACGCAGGGTGGCTTTTCCTGTCCTTGTAAATATGGAGCAGTAACATGTGCCACCAGTACGTCACAAAAAGTGACGTACTGGTGGCGCAGGGGGCTTGTAAATCTGCCCCTCAGTCTGTATTGTAAGGTGAGCCAAAGGCTTCAAGCATGTCGTCCACTGTTCACAATGCGCTGCCCACAGTGCAGACTCCAGTTCGCACCTGCACTTTGAGCAGTGGATTTAGTGTAATGGGGCACACTGTCCCGGTCTGCACCCTCAGTTAATGGTGCGCTGCAGCGCAGAGTGGCAGTGTGCCCTCTCTGTAAAACAGCACCAGGTGCCAATGCAGAAACACGCTCCTCCACTTGTTCTCATTTCCTGTCAATAGGTGGTAACTAAAGGCACCTTGAAAAGTAATATACACATTGAAGCAGGGTGTCGTCAAACTAATCCCTGTGGTACATTAACTTAAGCAGCGGAAAACGGCAATCACTGTTACCACTTACCCTTCTGTAAACGAGTTGGTATCAAAGAACATGCAACATCTCTTAGTCATTCAAAGAAAAATGTTACTGGGTTACAGCATGCTGCTTTAGTAGCACTTGCAGTTGCTCAAGCATTCAAACTAGGTCTGTGTAAAACACATTGCATTAGGGGTTTGCATCGGTGCTTTAGATTACAATAGAAATGGAGTTTGTGTTATAGAGTCAGCAAAATGTTCAAACGATGTAAAGTGAAACCATTAAGAAAATGTGCAGGCTACTCTGCAGCTACCAGGTGCAGCAAAACATTATGCATGCTCCATGTAGCAGCACAGCACTCCTTCGAGACATTCTTTTAAAATGGCAATGCAATTGCTTCAGTGTGGATTTTTTTTATGTGAGCTTTTGTTTCATCCAAAAGTATTTATGGAAACCAGGCTAGAAAAATAGCACTGTTGGACAAATATAATGTTTATTAGGGATTTGTTTTAAAAGTATGCTGAGAATAAGCTGGTGACATGGTTTTGAGAATCATTAGCTCTTTTATTGCTGAATGTCCCCCTCTGATTCAGAGAGCCAGTTGTAAGAGACAGGTTGCGGGCAGTGTGTCCTCTGGACCATTGCCTGCTCTTCCTAGGGCCACCCAGTACTGTTCACAAAGGGAAAGATGTCCCCTGAGGATATTCGCTCCTCTACAAATTAGTTAATACCTCCTTTAAGGTGTTGGTAAATGTCAATGGTGTGCGACTGCATGGTGTCATACTGAATGCAACATAACATAACAGGGACATAATGCAGGCCCCTGCAGTCCCTGCAGCGTAGGGTGGGCACCCATCAGGAGCCCCATTCAGCCCAGGTCTATGAATATCTGTGAGATGTGGGAGTCTCAAAGGTACCTCATCAAATTCTGCAGGGGGACTCATCATTTTTTTAAATTATGGTTTTGGGTCTGGCTTGAATGATGCAAGTGTAATTCAGTAGGCTGTGATGAGAGTTAAAATGCTGTGCTTCCTACTTGAGGGCAGTTGGAAACTGTGGCTGGAGAGAGAAGATGCCAACCGTGAAAAAGTGTAAGCATCTCTTCGAACTTTACCTGCTGTAAAGAGGCTATTTTATACTATTGTGGCAATCCACAAGAGCATACTAGTAATACATGAGTATTGTTTAATGTACTCTTACATGCCTTTGGGAAACCGCCCAAAAACACCCAATTCCCTATAACTAAAAGCATAAAGATGGCATAGTCCTTTTTACTTGTAATATATTCTCGTTTTATTCCCATTTTAGATGTTTTAAGTCTGATTCTACAGGCATATAAAAGTATGCAAAAGAGTACTACAGGAGTACTATCTTATATACTTCAAAATGCATTTGTGAACAGGCTCGTATACAGTGGCGGCTCCTTCACTGAGGCGGAGGAGCGTCGCCCCACTGCTTTTAAGCAGTGAAATAAAATGATAACTTGAGGTTATTATCATTTTATTTGTTCGGGCGGGGCTACTCTGTTCTCAGATCAGAGGGAGGAGTGAAAGGCAGGTACATTCTGTAAGTGCGCATGAATGTTTGGCTGGCCGTCTCGGGCTGGCCAAACATTCATGCACACTTTGCATGTTCTCCACCCAGGCTGTATTGCAGCCTACGTGGAGAACATGCCCAGGCTCCCACTGCCAGCTTAAGAGCTGAACCACGGTGCTCAGACCAATCACAAGGCTGCATTGTGATTGCCAATGGGGAGCATGAGTGTGCTTCCTGTTCCGGCTGGAGCAGTGACCATGGAGGAGAGACCGGCTGGAATGAGGGACTACGAAGAAGAAGCGCAAGGAAGCGGCAAGAAGGAAAGTTTTTTCTTTTTTCTTTTTTTTACAACCGCTTCTCCTTGTCCCCCTCACCTGATCCGTGCCAGATGCCACTGCCCGTATATCTGCTGATGGGCAAATAGTGCAAACATGTGCCAGGCCAGGTTCTCTCAGTACCAGAAACAAGCATCCTGGGACCAGTTTCGGGGTTTCACCCCTCATCAGCCAGGCTAGCTTGATTCCAGTGGCACAGTGAGCAAGGGACCCACATCTGTGCATACCCTTGGCTACTTAGGGCAAACATATCAAACACAAAAAGATGATGGACGGAGTGCTGAAACTTTTCAACCACTCATCCCCAGTCAAGAGATATGGGTTTTATCCATCTTTCTTTTGCTCACTATGCCATCCAAGTTTGGACCCAGCCACATGCAAATCAGTCTTCACCCTGTTCTTCATGGGAATAGTCCAGCCCAAACTGCCAGGCCATGTCCAGGAAGACCAGGCTTGGCAGTTCGGGCTGGACTGCTCCCATGAGGAGCAGGGTCAAGACTGATTCGCAAATGGCTGGGTCTGGGGTGGCGAAGTGAGCCAAAGTACAATGATGGATTCAACCCAGATCTGTGCCTGGGGATGAGTGTTTGAAAAGTTTCATCGCTCCGTCCATCATCTCCTTTTGTTTGCTTTGTTTGCCCTAAGTTGGCAGGGTATGCCCAGACGTGGGTCCCTTGCTCACTTTGCCACTGGATTCAAGCTAGCCTGGCTGATGAGGGGTGAATCCCCGAAACGGGTCCCAGGTTGCTTGTTTCTGGTCCAGGGAAGATCTGGCCTGGCAGTTCAGGCTGGACTGTTCCCATGAGGAACAGGGTCAAGACTGTTCGTCCATCATATCCTTGTGTTTGAGATGGGAAAATAGTATCTGAGACTGCCGTTCTTCAGTTCACATTTTTCTTGCGAATATGCATGGCAGTAAACATAACTCCCTTCTCATTCTCAGTTTGCCTATTGCTTTGTACACCCTGGATAACTCCTTTCTTCTGGATAGGCTTTCCTTTTAAATCTACACTGGTCTACTTTTTCCCAGTTTCACATTTATTTTTCCAACAGACATACTTCCGTTTCCTTACTTCACCTAGACTTTTCTCTTCATCCAACCTTGATGCTTGCCCTGTAGGGATCAATTGCTGGCCTCCAATACTGCATTTTTGCCAGTGATCCCTGGAGCTATTTTATTTTCACAACTGGTCTACATATCACATCTTTTTTCTGCTTCACTACTCTTCAGTCTTGATTATACTTCCATTTTCTCTCCATCAACCCCTTTAAAGAATTAGGGGCCGATTCCGATCTCGGTCGGAGGCGCACCCAATACTATTCGGTCGGGAAAAAAGCCATGCGAAAGCCAGTTTCCCGACCGATCCGTACAGCACACCGAACGAGCAAGTACGATGCGCACAACAGCAAAAATTCCGGCCGAGCCGTACTCACCCAAACCAGGTCCTGTTCTCCGACCGAGGCGAATCCGGAAACGCCGAATCGAGTCGCACGGAAGGGAAAATGCAGCCCCGTCCGGCCGGACAAGTACGATGCGCTTTCCGTACGCGCCGAACCCGTCGCTACGCACGGCACGTCAAAGCATCCGGGAGAGGCGCACATAAGCTCCGAATCGCGCCACAACACGATCCACGGCTACGAGACGAACACAGCACAGACGAGGACGACGCGAGGCGACGAGGACGAAGCGAAGCGACGAGGACGAAGCCAAGCGACGAGGACGACGCGAAGCAACGAGAAGGACGAACGACACGAACCAACCATGAATCCCTTCGTCCCGATCATACCAATATTCTACATCTACTACCGGAACAGGCACGGACGCGTACGGCGCAGAAGGTAAGTCAGACACCAACCACAAAACACATACAACACGTACACGACACATCACACACATACACGGGGAATCTGAATATACTTGCAACAGCAGCACCATAGGGGCGGGATGCCCATCACCAATGCCACATATGCACACAGGGGCCTGAATGCGCGCCACCACCCCAACCCAGGGGGGCTGGATGCCAACCACCACAACCACCCTTAGCCAGGGGGTGCCAAATGCCCACCACCACTACCACCCTTAGCCAGGGGGCAGGATGCCCACCACTACTACCACCCTCACCCAGGGGGGCAGGATGCCCACCACTACTACCACCCTTAGCCAGGGGGCTGGATGCCTACCACTACTACCACCCTTAGCCAGGGGGCAGGATGCCTACCACTACTACCACCCTCACCCAGGGGGGCAGGATGCCCACCACTACTACCACCCTCACCCAGGGGGGCAGGATGCCCACCACTACTACCACCCTTAGCCAGGGGGCAGGATGCCCACCACTACTACCACCCTCACCCAGGGGGGCAGGATGCCCACCACTACTACCACCCTCACCCAGGGGGGCAGGATGCCCACCACTACTACCACCCTAGCCAGGGGGCAGGATGCCCACCACTACTACCACCCTCACCCAGGGGGGCAGGATGCCCACCACTACTACCACCCTTAGCCAGGGGGCAGGATGCCTACCACTACTACCACCCTTAGCCAGGGGGCAGGATGCCCACCACTACTACCACCCTCACCCAGGGGGGCAGGATGCCCACCACTACTACCACCCTCACCCAGGGGGGCAGGATGCCCACCACTACTACCACCCTTAGCCAGGGGGCAGGATGCCCACCACTACTACCACCCTCACCCAGGGGGGCAGGATGCCCACCACTACTACCACCCTCACCCAGGGGGGCAGGATGCCCACCACTACTACCACCCTTAGCCAGGGGGGCAGGATGCCCACCACTACTACCACCCTCACCCAGGGGGGCAGGATGCCCACCACTACTACCACCCTTAGCCAGGGGGGCTGGATGCCTACCACTACTACCACCCTTAGCCAGGGGGCAGGATGCCCACCACTACTACCACCCTCACCCAGGGGGCAGGATGCCCACCACTACTACCACCCTTAGCCAGGGGGCAGGATGCCCACCACTACTACCACCCTTAGCCAGGGGGCTGGATGCCTACCACTACTACCACCCTTAGCCAGGGGGCAGGATGCCTACCACTACTACCACCCTCACCCAGGGGGGCAGGATGCCCACCACTACTACCACCCTTAGCCAGGGGGCAGGAAGCCTACCACTACTACCACCCTTAGCCAGGGGGCTGGATGCCTACCACTACTACCACCCCCACTCATAGGATGGACAATGCATGACACAACAAGCACACCACAACCTAGGGAATGCAAGATTAAGACATCCCCCCACCACCATGACAAGCGTGTGAGCAGGCTGTGTCAAATGCCTACAACACCGAACATGACATTGAACATACAATGTGACCCCCTAGCACATGTGCCACACATATATGTGTGTGGCACCCACAATGCAAGCAGCCCATGACCATTGTGGCAATGGGGCCTAAACCCCCATCATCACAGTGACCAAAAGGCAAGTGTGGGGTCCATAGCTGAAGCACATTTTGACCATTGTGGCAATGGGGTCTAAACCCCCATCATCACAGTGACCAAAAGGCAAGTGTGGGGTCCATAGCTGAAGCACATTTTGACCATTGTGGCAATGGGGTCTAAACCCCCATCATCACAGTGACCAAAAGGTAAGTGTGGGGTCCATAGCTGAAGCACATTTTGACCATTGTGGCAATGGGGTCTACACCCTCATCATCACAGTGACCAAAAGGTAATTGTTAACAAAGAAAGAGCTGCAACTGCCAAACTGCATGGATCATTCCTGGTCACAGAACCAAAAACTCATCTGTGGCAAAGTAGTGTATGTGTCCCATTGCAACATAAATTGGGGGAGCCAAATACTGCAGTGCAAATGAAACATTCCTTTGGCCATGTGCAGACAAACAACACCCATGGGGGCTGAGACCGTCAACAGTCATCAATGACACAATGACAGAAGTGACCATCAGAATGCAGAACCACATATTTGCACCAATGGGCACACAAATGCAGATACCCTGTGGAGACAGCAGATGTGAGGTGAACAGATACCATACCATGGCAGCAATGGGACACACAAACCATGATCACTGTGCTGACCGATGACCTAGGAGTCCCAGGGACAGCAGGGGAAACACACCAAACAACATACAGCCAATGGCACACCCAAGATATGCCAATGCAGTGGTGCAGATGCACAAACACAAACAGGCAGACCAACACTGTCATCATACACAGCAGGTGAGGGGTGGGGGTGCCAGTGTCCCCAGGCAACAACACAACACATGAGGAGAGCTGAATACCAATCATACAGATGTGCATACACTGCCACACTAAGCTAACTCATGGATCCAAATCCCCTATGTGGGCAAGCAGGCATTGACAGGTGAGAGGGAGCACAAAACACACATGTCACACAGGCACGTAGGAACAACAACTGACACAGCAAGTCACAGACACACCACAGCACCACCCCCAGGGCCCCCACAATGTGGTGACCCTGGGCTGAAGAAAAATACCACTGTGATGACAAAGCTAAATGTCGTTCACACTGTGAACCACAGTCAGGTGTCCTGAGCAACTAACTACCATCACACCTACACAAGCACAAATCAATCAGCATGGCCAGTAAGCCAAGGCCAACATGGAGGCAGGGGACTAGCCGGGCAACAACTCTCATCTGCACACACTCAACACCACACCCCTCGACCTCCAACAATGTGCAGCAGTGAAGTACACATGCACTGGTGACATTGCACATGCACCCATGACTATTCCAGGGTGGTGGGTGGGAACCAAGGTGTAGAAACACATCACACATGGACACTCAACAAGACTCCTGAATGTCTGACACACTGCACACTACTCTGTACATGGACATGACGGCAATACCACACCGACCAATGGGATCCCAGCCACAGTCACACACCAATGAAGAAGCCAAGGTCACCCACAAAGAACACACATAGACAACAACCAACATTGCAGCCCGGACCCTAAGGAGTGCCAGCAGTCACACACACAACGTGTCACAATCACTGAAAGATAACACAAACTGGAAATCACATGACAGGGGCAAACAACAAGTGCCAAAGGGAAACCTGACTGTGACCCATCTGCGTCAGCACACAAACTCTGCCCTGACAGCAAACACACCTATGGGTGACACCCTGATGACCAGTAATGTGCCATGCACCCACATCACAGAGAACACAGGGAGAAGACTTTGGGGGAACATAGCTCAAGTCAGCAAGCATCACAAACAGGTACAACACTAGGGATCACAGCATGCGCAGATGAATGGAAGTGAACACACAGACATGCACATACAACACACACCTTGGGCGCAGGCAATGTCACACGTGTACACACTGCCATGAGGGGACTCCACTCCTGTGTGAGGAAAGCTGTGCCATATGTTGCCTCAGTAGGGCCCCATCATGTCAGCTGAGCACTTGGTCACACAATCAACAATTAGCACCAAATGAGGGCTCCCATCACATCAGCCTGGTCATGGATGTGCCAACGGAATCATCAGCACAGATCCAACACACTTGTATAGCAATGTTGCACTGACTACACGGATGAGTCCCTCCCCATTGATGCCCAAACCTGCATGTCCACTGGAGATGGCAACACGGTCAGGGAAGTAGACAAATGCAACGATGGCAGGCACAACAGATGTGCAGGGGTGGAAGCCACAGATATGAAATTGCCAATGTAAGTAGGAAACCCATTGCCAAATACTGAACACATGACACCCTCAGATGCTGCTATTGATGACATGGATACACCACATGATAGGACACATTCCCCCTGGACCACATGGGTTCCTGCACAGTAACACTTCATAATCATGAGACCAGATATCACCATCACTGCAGCAAGGGCATGGTTAGCTGCACCAACAACATGTACATCTGAAGCATGAGCACTAGAGAAAAGAAAGTTGCTTTATTCAGCATATGTGTTGAGGCCAAACGAAGTCCTGAAAAAAGAGCAAAGGCCAATGGCCAGTCCATTGTCAAAGTTCAAACAGGGTGACACTGGCAGATGTCACCCTACGCATGCCTGCACAATACCAGGGACAATCCACTAGGAGGGGCAACCGGGGGGCAGGCCAGGCACCGCAGGGACAGGATCAGGGCTCACCAGGGGGAGTCAGGGAAGGGGTGGTGGGTGCAGGAGAGCCACTGACAACTGCAGTGGAGGTGTCTGACATGGTGTGTGCCGGCACAACTGGGGGCATGACACAGATGTCGTGGGTGCCGGCACAACTGCAGTGGACCCTGCAGATGGGGTGGACAGGTCCGCCACTGCAGTGCCCAAGTCAGACAGGGCGGTAGTGGACTCCACTGCAGTGCCTACCTCCAGGGGAGGAGAATGGGGAACAGGCAAGGTGGGTTGGACAGAGGGGGGGACACCCTCACCACATCAGTGGCACAGACAAGCGCAGCGGGGGTGTGGTGCTGGGAGAGCAAGTGGCAGGGGAGAAGGCCGGAGCATCTTGGGGATGGTATATCTGTGGGTGGGGGAACCTGGGGCAGGGTGTGGTGGGGGCACCTGTGCAGTGGGGGCCTGAGGGATGGAGGACGGAGACCTTGTGCCTGAGCTGCAGGGTGGTGGCGGGGTCTTGCTCTTAGCACTCCGGGGGGACTTGCGGGTGGGGGCCTCAGTCCGTCTGCGCCTGGGGGAGGGTGTCCGGGGGCGAGGGGCACTCTGCTCCGTGTGGGTGGGCTTCCTCTTCCCCCGGGATGCTGGAGCAGCTTCATCGGTGGGGAAGAGGCCGAGGTCACAGAGGAAGAGCTGCTGTGACTTTGGGGTTGCAGGTGAGGCAAGGGAGGGTGCTTTGGAGGGAGAGGGAACTGAGGACTGCGCAGTGCATGTGGATGCGTGTGTGTGTTCCAGGGCCCCATCCCCTGTGAGTCTGGCTTCAGTCCCCTGAATGTGCGTGCGTGTGCGTTTTGTCATTGGCGTGTGTGTCAGTGTGCTGGATGTGTGTGTGCTGGTGTGTGCCTGTGCCAGTGTGTGTGTGCCTGGGATGGGTAAGGTGCTGGGGAGTGTGGATGGAGCAGAGGCAGGAGGGGTGAGGGACCGTTTGAGGAGGGACACTGCTGCCGTCAGGGAGGAGTCCATGGACCTATTGCCCCTCTGTAGGTCAGACATGCCCGATGAGATGCCCTCCATGAACGACACCAGCTGAGTCAACAGCGCGGTGTGCGCATGGAGGACACTCAGCATGGCTGTCTGCCCTACATGGAGCTGGCGAAGGAGGTACACAGACTCCTCACTCAGGGCAGCAGGGGACACAGGGGCAGGGGGTGCGGTGCCTGGCCCAAAGGAGACACGCTCCCGGACATGGGAGCCTCCACGGACCTGGGGAATGGGAGCCGATGGGAGGGCGGTGGTGGTGCTGGTGGTGGCGGGGACAGCAACACTAGCTGGGGTGTGGTGGCTGCTGACACCCGCCTCCACAAGGGAGTCATCCTCCGAGTTGCTCTGGTCCTCAGCTGAGGTGGATGCTGCTGAGGACTCCTCGGTGTGGCTCCCCTCGCCCTCCGTGCCACTGGGTCCCTCCGACCACTCCTCGGCTGCTGACCCAGTCTGGCTCTCCGGCTCCTCCTGGTCCGTGGAGCTGTCCCCTTCCGTGGCCGTGGATGTATCTGCAAACAATGGGGAAACAGACAGACATCAGTCACCTGCACCAAACGCACACACCACTGTGAGCACAGCACATTACAGAGCAAGCCCTGGCATCATTAGTTGTACATTGCTAAAAGTGCCCTAATTGAACAGGAGAAGTCAATTGTCAGTCTGATGCCAAGCATGGCACTCACATCCCACATGGCCTTGCACCCATCTGTCTGGTGTCTGTTGGATTGCAACACCCCAGTGTTGACACATGCACCAAGTACACAGTAGTTGGACAGTGCAGAGGACACGGTGTGGACACATCACAGCTCTTGCCACTGAGTCAGTACAGGTTTACGGATGTAAGGGATGCCCAGAGTCAAATAGGAAATGCATGTGATGCATACCAGCGACAGACACCATGATGCACCCATGTCCTGATAGCCAGCGCCACTATGGTGTGCATGTAGCACATGTCACTCCCCTGCAGGATCACCAATCAGTAGACACATGCCATGGCGGAGGCATGACTGCAAAGTCATACATCACTGTCTCAGTGATGTATGACTTTGCAGCCAGACAACAACACTCTGCACTGTGTCACAATAGTAGGTCATGGGGAATGCAAGTCCTGGAGCTGCACAAGTGCACATGTACATCCCCCCACAACACATCCTCTTAACCCTCATCTGTCCAGGTCATACCTATTGGACATATGGGAGACCTGTGACACTACCCTCTGAACCTGAGCCCCTCACACTCTGCTGTGCATGGGGAACAGCTGCCTGAACTTCACATTTACATGCCCCAGTCTGCATGGGCAGCTGATCAGACACCTATGTGTCACACAAGTATCGTCTCCTATGGTCACATCTCCAGTGGCATGCTGAGCCCCTACCAAGAAACTCCACAGCAGTCCTGGCGACTAATCCACAGCACACTGACACAGAGGCAGACACCTGAGGGGTCAAATCACTGTGCACAATGTGTCCTCTGATACACGGGAGTGGGAGTACAGAGTGTATTGTATGGCCTGGAGTAGGCATGACTGTCCAGCCCCACATGAATGAGGGATGAGCCCTGGACTGTAGGCAGCTGGCTAAGTATGTGTGACACACGTCATATACATACTCCTGGGGCCCAAACATTGTTCCCACCCGCAGCATGGGTGTGTGCCAGGTACCCCAGCCACATGTGGTGGATCAGCTCAGCAATTGGACCACAGATCAAAGTAACACGCTGAATACATGTCAGAATACAGGCATTGTGTAAGCAATGGACCCACCCATGATGCCCACCACAGAGTCAGGGAAACAGATGCTGTCTCCCACCTTGAGTCAAGCAAACTGCAAGGACACAGTCCTAAGTGACAGAATTCCCTGCATGTAAGGGCCACACCTGGGTATCAGATGAGGAGTGGGCAGTGCACAATAGAGGGACATGGCTCCTGGACAACATGACTGCTGTACTGTGGCAGTTCAACCTGGCCCGAGGAGGGCACATAACATGTTAGACAGAGTACACAGTGCAGTCTTTGACTCACCCCCTCCTTGCTGCTCTCTGGCCTTCAGCTGCCCATCCAGGTCTGGAAAGACCACCGCCAGGATCCTGAGCATGTGGGGGGTCAGGGTCCGTGTTCCGCCCCTCCTGCGAGGAGGCGACAGCTTCAGCTGGACCCGTGCAATCCTCCGGGTCCAGCCCCGAAGGTCCTGCCACCTCTTTTGGCAGTTGCGGATCCGGCGCTTGTAGACCCCCACGGACCGGACAGCCCGGACGATGTCCTTCCAGATCTCATGCTTCCGATGGGCAGAAGCCTGTCAGGATGACAAAGTGATAAGGCCATTACTACACATGCAACATATCCGTGCATGACACAGTTGCATATACATGTCGCAATCACAGGGGCACATGGTGTACCCAGGCAGTGCACGGCTGCCCATGGACAGTTTTCCAGAAGTCACTACATGGTATCATAGCATGGGGAGTAAAACCCTGTTCAGAAGCACTGTCACTGCACCATACCTGTCCAGTGCAAGTCACTACACACTATGGGGGGTGACAACTACTCAGTGAGCCTGCTAGCCAGTGGTGTGCTGACTCTCAGCCTTGCTAGTCAGACAAAATGCACATTCAGAAAGGCAGTGCACAGAACACTCACCTGCTCCCCTGGTGTCCCATACAGCTTGCTGTACTGTGGAAGTAGGCTGTCCAGCAGGGCCTGGTTCTCTTCAAGGCTGAAGGCTGGGGCTCTCTCCACAGTACGTGCCATTGCAGGGTCCAGAGGGGCAGAGACAGCAGCAGTGCAGTGGCAGATGTCGTCCTGGAGCATGTAGTGCAGGCAAGTGGGCTCTCAGGGGAACATGCAGCAATATATATGTGCTGGAGAGGCAGATACTGTCCCTTGTGTCCAAAGTGATAGGTCCAAGTCGTTTGCATCTTCTGAATCTGGCCAATCCATGGAATAGCAGCACCAAAACACGCCCACAGCATCCTTCAAAATTTCAACTTCATGACATACATGATTTTGCAACATTGTTGTGGGTGACCAACTGATTTTCCAGCAACCGACTCGTTCGAATATTCGAAAACGCGTCCGTTGCCAGGCAAGCCCATTGTCAATGGGTGCGCACCGATCGGTCCATTGAGGTACAACGCGCACAGGGGTACAACGCGTACCCGCACACATTGAATGCAATGGGCCGGCCGGAGGCACCGATCGGTCCATTGCAGTACAACGCGCACAGGGGTACAACGCGTACCCGCACACATTGAATGCAATGGGCCGGCCGGAGGCACCGATCGGTCCATTGCAGTACAACGCGCACAGGGGTACAACGCGTACCCGCACACATTGAATGCAATGGGCCGGCCGGAGGCACCGATCGGTCCATTGCAGTACAACGCGCACAGGGGTACAACGCGTACCCGCACACATTGAATGCAATGGGCCGGCCGGAGGCACCGATCGGTCCATTGCTGTTCAACGCGCACAGGGGTACAACGCGTGCCCGCACACATTGAATGCAATGGGCCGGCCGGAGGCACCGATCGGTCCATTGCAGTACAACGCGCACAGGGGTACAACGCGTACCCGCACACATTGAATGCAATGGGCCGGCCGGAGGCACCGATCGGTCCATTGCTGTTCAACGCGCACAGGGGTACAACGCGTACCCGCACACATTGAATGCAATGGGCCGGCCGGAGGCACCGATCGGTCCATTGCAGTACAACGCGCACAGGGGTACAACGCGTACCCGCACACATTGAATGCAATGGGCCGGCCGGAGGCACCGATCGGTCCATTGCTGTTCAACGCGCACAGGGGTACAACGCGTACCCGCACACATTGAATGCAATGGGCCGGCCGGAGGCACCGATCGGTCCATTGCAGTACAACGCGCACAGGGGTACAACGCGTACCCGCACACATTGAATGCAATGGGCCGGCCGGAGGCACCGATCGGTCCATTGCTGTTCAACGCATCACTGTACATGTGACTGGCATATGTCAGCATGCCTGTCTCAGATGGACATATGCCAGCCACAGATAGCTCCCAGGGAGTGAGGGGCACACCTACATCACGACAGCCTGTCCAAACCTTATCATAAGGCATGTAAGGCTGCATTTCCTATTGTGTGTATGTTGGTGTACATTTTGTCCTGTGGGTGTCACCTGTGGGCAGCCACCCCCAGGCTGTGCACGTGTTAATGGGGACAGGTTCCTGGGTGTTACGTGTACGTGACCACTGTGATGTGCAACTGTTCATATCTGTGCATGTGCCATGGTCACATTTCACAGTGGTGTTTGTGTATGTCATGTCACATACCCCGTGAGTCCCATGTGGGACGGTATGTTTGAGCCAGGGTGTCCCAGTGGCACAATAGTGATGGCCCTCCACAGTCTTTGTGCATGTAGTGTTTACAATGTCTCTGATTTCATGTGCACAATGGGAGACAGTCTCCACATCCACGTTGTGTGTGCATGGACTCTGATGTTGTGCGTGTGTGTCACAGACGTCCATGGCTCTCCTGCCATGGCAAGTGTGGCCACTACCTGTGGGGGTCATGTTTGTTTTGTTGTGGTGTACACATGATACTCCAGGTGATGCCAGTGTCCATGTGGCATTACAGGGTCCCTGGGAATGTGCCTGTCGTTGAGCTGTGGTGCCTGGGGCACATCTGTCCTCACATGTCACTGGGGGGTGACTGTGACACAGCATCATGATATCCAATGGGCCAACCTGGGACAAATTGATGCCACCTGTAGGACCGTGTTGACAGATGTTGGCCATGTATGTACCATACATGTCGTTCCGGTACTGCACACTTCATGTAGTTGTGCCTCATGATGATGTATGTTGGGATCTTGAGTGTGTTCAATGCCGCATATGTGGGGTGACTGACGATCTTGCTTACTTCTCCTCTGCACTGCAGGGCTCCTGCTGTCCATCGGCCATTCCCAGACCTGGCAACGATGGTGGAACGGGACAGCATCCGACGGTACCGCTTCACCAGGCAGCTGATTGAGGATTTGGCAGTGCAGTTGTCCCCACATTTGCAGCCTGGCCGGCCGTATCCTACAGCGCTGACCCCCAAGGTGAAGGTGATGGCAGCCCTACACTTCTTTGCCACCGGTACCTTCCAACATACTGTGGCGTCTGCTGGTGGGATGTCACAGACCATGTTCAGCCGTGTGCTCCGCGATTTCTTGGCGGCAATGTTGCTCTTCCTGAACCGGTACATCTATTTCCCTAGACTGCGACGACTCACTGACGTGAAGAGTGACTTTTATGCCCTGGGGAGGATGCCGCATGTCATTGGCTCCATTGATGGGACACATGTGGCTTTGGTACCACCACAGGCCCAGGAGCAGGCCTACAGGAACCGCAAGCACTACCACTCGGTCAATGCACTGGTGGTGTGTCTTGCAGACATGACCATCACACACGTGTGTGCCCGTTTCCCTGGTTCAGCACACGATGCCTTTGTGATGAGGAGTAGTCGCATCCCCAGGTTGATGGCACAGATGCAGAACCAGCGTGCCTGGCTTGTCGGTGTGTACTGACTTTGTGCCATTGTGTGTGATCTGATCTGTAGTATTCCGCCCACTTTTCCAAGTCAGCTGATGTGCACTTGTCTGTCCGTAGGTGACTCGGGATACCCCAACATGCCGTGGTTGCTGACACCCCTCAGGAACCCTGTGACACCTGCCCAGATGCGCTACAATGAGGCACATGGTCGGACCAGGAGAGTGATTGAGCGGACCTTTGGTCTCCTGAAGAGCCGCTTCCGCTGCCTGGACAAGACCGGAGGGTCCCTCCCATATGCCCCTGCGAAAGTGTGCAAGATTATCATCGTCTGCTGCATGCTCCACAACCTGGCAGTGCGGAAGGAGTTGCCTCTCATCCAGGATGACGATGACCAACATCCGCCACCTGTGGAGGATCCTGGCCTGGAACACGATGCCAGTGACGATGATGATGATGATGGTGATGGTGATGTCCGCACACAGCTCATCACCAACTTCTTTAGCTGAATGTGAGTATCCTGAGGTGTCATGTCAATGATGTGAGTTGGCATGATGTGTGGGTGGTGCTCTGGTGCTGTTGGAGTGTGTCCATGGGCTACTTGACTGGATGTGTGTTGCGATGTGTGCTTACAGGTGGGCTGTACTCCCCAACAGTGTTCACATGCTAACTTGGTTCTGGGTGGGTATCTTGTAACATGTATTGTGCATGAGTTTTGCTGTTCTGTCCTGTACTCCATTGCTTTTGACTGTGTGTCATTTCTGTCCTTCACAGGGTACTTTCAGATTCGTTTGGTCAACTGTGTCCACCGACAACGTGATTGCACATCCAGGCTGGTAGCTGTTGTGTCCCTACAGGTGATGTGCGCCACACCCATGGACTTCCTTCTGTCTACAGTTGTTGACTGTGTGCCCGCTACCAGGTGGGGTTACCTTGCATCTGTAGTGGTTACGGCATGTTGCTACTGTGTAATAAACCTGTGCTTCACTTAGTGATGTGCGTTGTCTGTGGTCACACATTTGAGTGCCATTTGCTTACTGCACCTGTGGGCTACTTGACTACAACTGGGAATGGGTGTGGTGTCTGTGCATTGCACCGTCTTCCCTGGCAACATCAGTGTAGGCAATGAGTCAGATGGCCTAGGTGTGTATGTGTTGTGTAGCCCTGGTGGTGTGTCTCCCTCATATGTGTCACGTTGCCTGTACTCACATGCCTGTGTTGTCCTTGCTGTTGCAGTTCGCATACACAGTGTAATTTTGTTGTTCATCATCCCCATAACAGCACCCACGTTGGAATCACGACAGAGGCAAGTATGGTGTATTATTGTGTTTATTGTGATACATCTGTGATAATAGTGCATAGGATGGATTGTGCTGTACATGAATCTTGCAATCCCAAGTTCCTAGATGAATAGAAAGTCCAGGTAGACAGGATCCCCAGTATCGGGGCCACAGTTGTCTGACACATTGTTCCAACTTGTACTCCCCATGCAATGTGTGGGAGTAGTGTTGCCATCAACAGGGTGAACAGTCTGTGCACAAAGGCGAAAATCCAGAACAGGTTCAGGCTTCCTGGGAGTTGCGCTTGGCCATCAGCCTCTCACTTTCCCCTCCTCGGACGACCCCTCTTCTTGGGGGGGGGCCCTCAAGTGCAGGCTGCTGCGGTGCAGGGGACTCTCCGCCAGAGTCCTCCTCCCTCCCTGTGGCAGTTGCAGTTTGTTCGGTACCAGATGTTGTTGGCACACAGGGAGGTGTGGACTGGTTGCTGTTCATCTGGCGGAGGCATTGTAAAATGTCCCTGTGCACCGCCGTCATCTCATGTAGTACATCCCACTTGGACTCCACGCGGGTCATGTGGGAGTCCACACGTGACATGTGGGAGTCCACACGTGACATGTGTGACTCCACATGGGACATGTGGGAGTCCAAGCGGGCATGATGGGCAGCCTGCTGCTGTTTGATGTCTCTGAGGAGCCCCACTACCTGGCTGAGCTCTCCGGTGCTGGACTGGTACGCATCAGCTATGCGTACCAGTTGTGGGTCTTCATGCACACCAGCAACGTCTGCAAGCAGCGACCTCTGTCTCCCACCCCTCCCACCACCCCTGCTGACATGTGCAGTGTGTGCAGTTGCACGCACAGATAACCCTGGTCCACCTCGGGGGTTGGTGGTGGTGGTGGTGTCCATGGCCCCAGGTTGGTCCAGGGTCACTGCGCTGGTGTTGTTCCTTATTCTGTCCATGTCGGCAGGGATGGTATTCGTGGTGACAGTCGTTGGAGGGGTGGGTGCAGGGGGTGCAGCTGGTGGACCTGCTGGTGCTGCAGCTGGTGGTCCTGCTGGTGCAGCATGTTGACTTGCACCGGATGTGCCAGGTTGTTCTTCATCGTCCGAGGAGGACAGAGGCTGTACGACGCCAGTGAGCTCGGCATCCTCTTGAGCCTGGGACTGGGACTCCTCAGCGTCTGCTGCTGTGTCCCTATCATCACCTGTTTTTGGGAGACACAAACAATGTATGTCATGTTTCTGCAGGCATCAGTGGTTGACACACCTGACAGTTGTGACTGTGCCTCGGGGTGCGGGCCTGTACATTGTATTGTCCTAAGTCGTCACAGTCAGGGGTTGATATTGGTGTGGCACATTGTCCTGCATTATTTGGGCATTTCTATGTATTCTCTGGGGTGTGAACATGGTCTGCATTGATTGTGTTTGGTTGACAGCCAGACCTCCTTCCCACCCACCCACCCACCCAGTCAGTTATCCCACCATGGAACGTGCTTGCATTGCAGGGAGTGTAAGTTGTCTCTCAGGATGTCAGTCAGAGGTGTCCTGCTGTTTGTTGGTGCACAGTTGGCAGCAGGGCCTTGTGCTCCCCACAGCAGTAGCCAGTGTCAGCCATCTTGTGAGTCCTTCTCCACTCCCTGTGATGTGAGCATGGTTCAGGGTGGTGTTGATGGGACAGTTGTGAGGCTGAGCAATGTCTGTGACTACCACTCCCATCATGCTATTGCCTCCACCCCCTTCCCAGCATGCCCATGCTTCCTTCCTTTTGACTCTGCTTCCCTGTGGGGTGGGCTGGCTGTGCTGACAGGATGGCTGGGAGTGTTGTCCTGGCAGTTGTTTGGCTAAGAGTCCCAAGAGTGTCCCTGTGCTTCACACAACATAACCCAGGGTGGTGGTGCTTTGTGGGATCTTGTGTTAGGATGGAGGGCATTGCATTCTACCAGGTGGGTACTGTGGAGTTTGTGTTGGGGGGGGGTGTGAGGGGAGGTGCTGGTGACTATGGTCAGTGCTGCAAGTCCCCCTTCCCACCCAGCCAGCCGGATATCCCACCATGGAACGTGCTTGCATTGCAGGGAGTGTAAGTTGTCTCTCAGGATGTCAGTCAGTGGTGTCCTGCTGTTTGTTGGTGCACAGTTCCCAGCAGGGCCTTGTGCTCCCCGCAGCAGTAGCCAGTGTCAGCCATTTTGTGAGTCCTTCTCCACTCCCTGTGATGTGAGCATGGTTCAGGGTGGTGTTGATGGGCCAGTTGTGAGGCTGAGCAATGTCTGTGACTACCACTCCCATCATGCTATTGCCTCCACCCCCTTCCCAGCATGCCCATGCTTCCTTCCTTTTGACTCTGCTTCCCTGTGGGGTGGGCTGGCTGTGCTGACAGGATGGCTGGGAGTGTTGTCCTGGCAGTTGTTTGGCTAAGAGTCCCAAGAGTGTCCCTGTGCTTCACACAACATAACCCAGGGTGGTGGTGCTTTGTGGGATCTTGTGTTAGGATGGAGGGCATTGCATTCTACCAGGTGGGTACTGTGGAGTTTGTGTTGGGGGGGGGGGTGTGAGGGGAGGTGCTGGTGACTATGGTCAGTGCTGCAAGTCCCCCTTCCCACCCAGCCAGCCGGATATCCCACCATGGAACGTGCTTGCATTGCAGGGAGTGTAAGTTGTCTCTCAGGATGTCAGTCAGTGGTGTCCTGCTGTTTGTTGGTGCACAGTTGGCAGCAGGGCCTTGTGCTCCCCACAGCAGTAGCCAGTGTCAGCCATCTTGTGAGTCCTTCTCCACTCCCTGTGATGTGAGCATGGTTCAGGGTGGTGTTGATGGGCCAGTTGTGAGGCTGAGCAATGTCTGTGACTACGACTCCCATCATGCTATTGCCTCCACCCCCTTCCCAGCATGCCCATGCTTCCTTCCTTTTGACTCTGCTTCCCTGTGGGGTGGGCTGGCTGTGCTGACAGGATGGCTGGGAGTGTTGTCCTGGCAGTTGTTTGGCTAAGAGTCCCAAGAGTGTCCCTGTGCTTCACACAACATAACCCAGGGTGGTGGTGCTTTGTGGGATCTTGTGTTAGGATGGAGGGCATTGCATTCTACCAGGTGGGTACTGTGGAGTTTGTGTTGGGGGGGGGTGTGAGGGGAGGTGCTGGTGACTATGGTCAGTGCTGCAAGTCCCCCTTCCCACCCAGCCAGCCAGCCAGATATCCCACCATGGAACGTGCTTGCATTGCAGGGAGTGTAAGTTGTCTCTCAGGATGTCAGTCAGTGGTGTCCTGCTGTTTGTTGGTGCACAGTTGGCAGCAGGGCCTTGTGCTCCCCACAGCAGTAGCCAGTGTCAGCCATCTTGTGAGTCCTTCTCCACTCCCTGTGATGTGAGCATGGTTCAGGGTGGTGTTGATGGGACAGTTGTGGGGGGGGCAATATGTGTGACTGCGACTCCCATGATGCTATTGGCTACACTGACTTGGCCAGCATACACAGAATTCCTTCCTTTGAGTGGTCTTCACTGTGTGTTGGTGTTGTTGTGGTGGCTACATGTGTGGATGTGTGTGTTAGTTCTATTTGTGCCACTGCCTAGCTGTAGTTGTGGTTGTGTTTGTACATGTGTTGGCACAGTTGGATGTGACTTTTTTGATGGCATGTGTTGTGTTTATCTGACTGACATACACATTTTGGGATGATTCTGTTCTAGTTGCTGTGTAATTGCTATGAGTGCATGGTTTGACTCTCCCCTTGACAGTGATGTGTGTGTTTTGTGGCAGTTTATTGTGTACATTTGTTGTGTACTCACCAGGCTCTGGGATGTCCTCTAGTCCATATACGCTCACTGGCGGAAGGATGGCCCGCACCTTCTCCTCCCAGGGCCTGAGGTATACTGGCTTGGCAGGAGGGCCACTGCCGGTGTATTGGCTCAGGTGGTAGTCTTTCTTGAGCAGCTCCCGGACCCTCCTGCGCACGTCATACCACCTGTTCTGGATGTCGGTCTTTGTGCGCCGACATGGTGATTGGGCGTTCACCCTGTTGATGATCCTCTCCCACATCTTGGTTTTCTGCGACATGGGGGTCTGTTGGACCAGAGTGCCAAACAGCTGTGGCTCCACCCTGAGGATCTCGTCTACCATGACTTCCAATTCACTATCTAGGAACTTGGGATTCTTCTTGGGGGGCATGGTGATGGGTGGTGATAGTGGGTGATGTGTGTGTTGGTGTGCAGGTGAGGGTGTGTGGGTGTGTGTTGTGCTGGGTGTATGTGAGGTAGGTATTTGTTGGTGTGCTGCTGGTGTGTGGCTTGTGTGAGGGATGAGCTGTGGGTGTGTGGTTGCTTTCTCTTGGGTGCTGGCAGTGGAATGGCATTTGCAAAGGCTCATGGTAGTGATTTGTGTCCTTTATATAGGTGGAGTTGTTGGTGTGTCTTTGTTCTCTGTCCCCACCCCCCCAGTATTTATTGGCTTGGTAATTGCTTGTTTGGCCTTTTTTTGGTTGATTTTTCCTTTGTGCTGTTTGTGTATGTTGGAAACGTTCTTGTGACCGAGTCGGACCCTGCATTGGTCTCGTACGGTGTTTTCCGTTTCGTTCACGCTGTGTTTGTGCAGTTTTGTATGCTGCGTACGCGTCGGTCGCGGTGTATTGTGTTGCTTCGGCTCGGTTTTGTATGCGTGTCGGTCGTACGGCTTGTCCTCCGTCCGACTCGGTCGTGTTTTCGCGCCTTGCATCGTACTTTGCAGGTTGGAGTTGGCGGGTACGATTCGGTCGGATTTGTTCCGGGTGCGTGTCGGTCGGTTGGATTCGCGTGTTTTTCCGGCCGGATTGCTATTTTCCGAGCGGCTCGGTCGGTCGGCTTGGTTTCCTGACGTGTCGGTCGGATTTATCGCGGCTTGCATCGTACTTGGCGTGTCGGGCGCCACAGGTACGTGTCGGTCGGTATTATTTCCGGATCCGAGTCGGTCGGTGCTTTTTCCGGCCCGAATCGGAATCGACCC